>VWZK01009922.1:68125-81742 GCA_013396935.1 Baryphthengus martii | reverse complement strand
GGGGGGGTGATGGAGGAAAATGCTCATTCAGTTTGAATTTGCGGTAATTTAATCCGCTCGCACGCGGCGGGAGCAGATGCGATCCGAACCCGGCAGCCTGGGTGTTTTCAAATCCGGCTGGCCCCTCCTCCCCTAGCCCGATACCCTAAGCCGTGGGTGGCGGCTCATCCCTCTCTGGAGCTGAACCGGGAGTCTCGGCTCTCGGGCAGCGCCGTGACTCTGTCTGCGTGTGGCTCAGTTTTATTGCTGTTAGGGAATATCTTTTGTGCTGCTTTTCCCCACCTCCTTTCCCGAGCACGCCTGAGCCCTCCTCACCCCCGTGTCGGGGAAACGTGCGATCGTGACCGCTCCGCCCGCCGCTCCTGCGGCTCCGGCGGGCTCCGCTCCCGCTCCTCGCCTCCTTCACCACCCGCTTCTCCATCTTATGCCTCCCAGCCCTCTGCTCTTCTCTGTTCGCGCCGTCCTCCTCTTCCTTCCATCTCCTTCTCCACCCCAGAGCGCGGGGTTCCTGGCCGAGCACCCCCCACCCGCCCTACCCCGCAGCTTGCATCCCCGGGGCTCGGCGCACCGGGAGAAAGGAGACGACCTGAGCGGTCATCCGCCGCAGGCTGCGGCCAGGGGACTGTTATTTCCCTACCGATCTTCCCCACCTCGTGGAGAGGAAGGAGAAACACCCGTTTATTGCCATTTTCACTGCCCAGCCCCCTTCCACCTAGCTGGAGGTCTGCACTGGCAACAGGAGGCTCATGGAGAGGGAGAGCAGAGATGAGAAAAAGCTGGCAAAGCTACCCTGCTTCGAGTTTCTGATAGCGCTGCCAGCAACCTTCAGATCACGTTGTGAATGATCTAATAAAACAGCTAATTTCTTGAAATGCCTCGTGGCACGGAGGACTTCTAACTTAAAACCTATCTTTAACATGATATCAGCAAGAAAGTAGCCAAGGACCCCGATTTACCTTTAAACTTAAGCTATGTTTTCAAGTTTTGCCCTCATAGTTGCGTTAGTTAATACTTTGAAAACAAAAAAAAAGGAATCACGCACATCCTAGCAGATGCGAGCTATGTCAGCAAAACCTCCCGTAAAGATGCAGTTGTACCTGATAAAAACCGGCTTAGAGCTTTACTGCAATCACACTCTCGCCCCACGTGAAGCTGTTTTTCCCACTAGAGGGCTGGCTGGCACAGCAATCCCTGTGCACACCCTGCCGCCGCTTTTTAAGATCTCCTTTTGCTCCTTAAAAATATCAAGCCAATTTTACACCATGGTGCTGTCCACTAGCCTTTGCTTTTGTCTCAGCTTCTCTTTCCTGGGAGAACCATACCCCTCTGGGCCCTTCTGCTGGAGTAGCCTTGCCGCATCACTAGTTGGATTTTGGCTGGCATAGGTGTTAATGAGCCATGTGCTCCTTCCATACCACCTTTCCTTAACATCACTGCTTTAATAAAACTTCCTAATTTAAGCCAGAGATTAGCAACGTCATCATTTTATCATGCCAATCGTGATGTATAGCAATTTGTAGTCTCCCTCGTGTCAGTCCAGGCTTCCCAAGCCGTAGTTAATCAGATTAAAACACCCAGGTCTGGCTTTAGGCAAAAGGTGGGTAGCTGCCCAGGGAGGCTGGAGGCGAGGCGCTCCAGGCTGCCTGTGCAGGACAAGGCAGTGCTGCCACAGGCACTGAGCCCTGCCACCTGCTGATGACCCCATGGCAGGGCGTGGTCGACCTACAACTGAGGTACAAGCCCTCTCCACCCACCATGGAGCAGCAAGCCACAGGCTCTTTGTCGGCCTCCCTCGCCCAGCTGTGTCAGGAGTCTTGCCTGTCTCCTCCCACAGCTTAGGAGCAGTCCTTACCCAGACCCCGTTTTCCTTGCAGGAGTAAGAAGTTGCCTAGTCTGCTGGGAAGAGGAGAGAAGGTGCCCATGCTGCTCAGAGGTAGTGGCTGATGGGTGTGTGGGATGAAGGCCCTCACTGTGAGGCAGAATATGGGGAAGGAGGGCTAGGGAAGCAGAGTTGCACTACAGACTTCTGGAGCTCAACTGGACACCTTCCACCATCTGACTTTGGGTTCCCTAACACTTTTACTGACCCCTCTTGCTATGCAGCAAGAGATGTTTAGCATGCACAGGCCCATATCCTCTGCTCCCTGGCAAGAGAGTTCATCTCAAACACTCCACACAAGCCTCGGTGTCTACAGGTAGGGATGCCCAGAATGGGGATGCACATCAGCGCCGGTAAATCCTTACTGGCATAGGAGAGGTGAGCTGAGACCGTGTGCCATCATTGTTCCCTGCTGGTGCCACCTGGGGAATTGGAGAACCTCACCCACGGCACAACAAACCAGACCCTTCCCTTGCCCAAAGGAATATGCTTTCAGACAGACAGACAGACAGGTATGTGCCTTTGTTTAGGCTCACAGCTCCCACTCAGCTAGCAGAAACATGGGTTTGGCCCTTGTGATGATTAAACAGATGTTAATGGTATGTTTTTCAGTCAAACACCTGAAAACCAGCCTCTTGTAAAAATAAAACTGGCAAGAAATGGCCATTGCAGCAAACATTAGGAGAGCTCTGAAAGAACTCAGTGAATATTTTTTTTTAATTGACTCAACTTGAGGACTTAATGACTTGACACTATCCTTTTAAACAGGCGAGACTACTGCATTCTCACAATTTCTATCCTGTCCAGCTGTGCCCATCAGGGTGCAGTCTGGATGGAAGGGGGATCAAAGGCTGCATTCATTTCTGCCCATGCTTTAATTTAAATTTAACTCCAGTGTGCTTTATTTTGAGCTGCAGTCTTTCTAGGTAATAACATTTTCTGATTAACTGTTGAAATTACTAATGAATTAACGGCAGTAGTCTGTCTTCAGGTTGCAAAAGCTGTAATAACAAGGTACTAAAAAAATAATTGAGAGCTTGATTTAAACCCATGGAAGCAAAGAAATTCAGAGTTACCTTGACAGTATTGTCCTTTGTCATCTTCAGCATCTAAAAATATTGTAGTAGAAACTATTATTAGTTTGTAGACTGGGAGCTTTGCAGCCACGAGGAAGACTTGAGGCCCTTGGGCCCAATCCCCAATGTCAAGGTCTACCTGGGCAGAATCCTTCAAGGGGTCAAATGCTACAGCCAAGTCCCCAGGCTACAGTACTATGTCCAAGGAGGATGTGGCTGGGGACAGGATTGGAATATGCTGGTCCAGCAGCAGAACATGGCACCACAAAGGAAATGTTTGTGAGCCTGAGAGCCTGTCAGCAAAATGTTACACCGTACCGCGCTGTTGCCTCTTCTCATGCAGCTGGTGGTGGCAGCTTTCCAAGCACTTCTGGTGGAAGCACAGGGCTGTCGCCTGGGATGCTCGAATTCTCCTTACACCTCACCTGCATATGTGATTCACATTAATTGCTCTCACTCATCCTACTGGAGAGATCCGAGGTCCTGGAATGAAGGAACAGGGAAATCTCAGCTCTTTTCCATGGTGCGACGGCAAATGAAGAAGCAGCTAAACTGGTTAAGTATGCTGCACGAAAGCAAGAGTAAATTCTCTCCTGGTCAAATTAGAAATGGGTAAGCTCCATGAATCTCCCACATCACCAAGCTTTTTGAAGTTGATGGTTAACTGCTGACTTCAGTCAGGTTGTAGAAGAGAGTCTGACTTAGTACTGATATCTTAGGTTAAAAGAAAGAAAATCCTGTTATCGCTTATGCTTTCTTTGGTATTTTGCTCTACTTTAAAATAACTGGGTTTTTTGAAGCTTGGGGTTTTTATGACACCTGTCTCGTTTTATAATATTTGGGTTTCAGATATTACAAGGGATATTAATTGAAAACGGGGTTATTTTTTGTTGAAGTGAGAATGTATTTGCATTTGTTCTTGAAGAATTTATAAGACATGGTTTTTTTTCAGTGTTTAAATCTCTGTCTGAGTTCAGACTGACAAGAACCTAAGTTTACTTGTGCTTCCACAACAACAGATGATGTACCTGATTCAGCAAGGGTGCTCTTCCTCCTCTCTGCAAGGATATGAGTGAAGAATACCAGCATGGATAGCAGTGAAGAAGACAATCCTTTCAGTATGACAGTCCTGTCCATGATCAGCTGATGAAGTTATGACTTATGTGCCTACCTATGGGTACAGCAGATAGCATTCTGCTGACAGTGACAGTGGTATTTCTAAATCTATATAGTCTTGTAATCATAGGAAATGAATGTACTTCACCTTTCAATGGCTGAAGGAAGACAACTTCGACGGTCATGCTTTCATAAGCTTAAAACTTGTATTTGAAAAATATTGAACAAATTTTGTCCTCAAAAATATTTAGAATATATACCAAAAGTACCTAAGTAAGCATTGAAACTATTTGATGACTTTTACAGAAATTAGTTGGCAATGGGGTTATCTGTCACTGTCTCTCTGAGCACCAAAAGCTCTACTTTTCCTGTGCTTCCACCAAAATCTCCAGTTTCTCTTCCCCCTGCAGCTTCTGTAATATAGTTCTCTGCAGTCAATATACAAATTGAGAGCATGTGATGACTTAGAGGTATCATAAACCAAATTGAATTTAATATCAAAGTAAATAGCAGGGGGTTGCTGTATTGATGTTGTTACTCCTTTTCACATTTCATTAATTAAGAAGTACAAATTCTGAATTTAAATTAAACTGCTGTGAAACCCTCCTTGTAGTGCATGCTGTCATGAAATGTAGTGCTCTGAATTTAAGTTTCATGTACATATGAGAGAACACAAAAGTATTGTATAATTATGCCTGTGTGAAACACTTTGTATTTTCAAAAGTCTTTAGGTATGAGTGGTGGATAACATCTGAAGAAAAAAGAAATCAGACTTTGTGAATCTCTAGAATTAGTGTGTCACGCAGAAAAAGGTGTGAGGTTACGAATGCTGACAAAGGCCCTTCAGCAGACTTCTTGGTGTCACACTGGCACATTGTTATTGTGCTCTAAGAGTGATATAAATGGATAATGGGAATGAAGATGAGCATGTATCTGAAATAAAGCTTTATATTCATTCGAGTAGGGACTGATGCTAGTCTAGACAATCCGGCCAATGTCATGTCAGATAGCACTCAAGCAATGGAACAATGGAAATTCAGAAAAGAGGTGCCCTCAAGATGTAAGATTATACCTTTTTCCTCTTCTGTTTTTTTGGCAGTAACTCAGAAAATATCCCAGTACCACAGAAAATAATATAGGACTGGTAGTTTTCCCGTTGTTGCTGCAAGCCGAGCACCATCAGCTCGTGTCTGCAGTGTGCTTGCACCTACAGTGATCACTGCTTTTTCAGTCAAAGCCAACTCTAAAAACACTTTCTTGCAAGAAATGTCCAAAGAAGTACCTTGTTTATATCCGTGCTAAAATGTGAACAAACCAGTGATTCACCGCTTAACTAAGATTTCTATGTTTTGTTTAAGCTTGAAATTATTTTGTAATGAGTGAGTGAACTGTTGGGAAGCAGTTTTACAGCAGTATAGGTACATATTACACTATTGCAAAATTGGCGCGGGTACATACTCTATACATACGGGCTATGGGAGGGCAACTGCTTAGGGACAGGACCTAAAGGGCTCAGGTCAAACCGCTCACTGTCTTTGCTAGCTCTGCTTCAGCCCTGCTGCAGGCTTTTCCTTCACGGATGAGAACAGCAAGATGTCTATCCTCATCGGCCAGATGCGTGCGGGGACTAAGTTGTGTTCCTTCCAGCTCCCACCTGACAAGCTGAGCTCCTTCCTCTGAGGTATGTAAAGATCACTGCACGGAGGTGTACACCGGGAGTGGGCACGTAGGGCGCAGTCGGCAGCACTGTGTCAAACACCCATTTATGGTTCAGCTCTGGTTGGCTTTAGCTTGAGTTACCTGGCTGTTATGTAGAGCAGCTCTGGCCCAGGCTTCCTGGGTGCTTAATAGATGCAGAGTTAACAACTGTTCTCCATACTGTCAACAGACAGGTTCCAATAGGATTGTAATATACTGGATATGTAGCCTGTTAACTTGGGGAATGCTTCATCGATGATAAATATAAAAGGAGTGATACATCATCCCGATGGCCTAATGGAGTGAGGGAAAACAATTTTTAAAAGTTCAGCCAGACATCATTCTGACTGTTGCACACGAATCTCACCTAAAACTGCTAGAAATACAAATCTTGTTAGCAAATTTAGTGTTAATCAGAATTTGGGAACCCTTGTACATCGTAGCAGACAACAAATGTTGAAACAAATGCAGTCCAGTACTAAGCTATGAAAATTCATCTTGGTGCTTTGCAACTGAAAACATTAATTTTCCAAGTGTCTTCCTTTGCATATGGATAGACTTGCTGCATGATTATTACAAATCTCATTTGCAAATCATGGTTAACTTGCTGCAGTCATGTCTCTGTATGCAACTTCCGTAACTATTGAAACCACATCAGAAATTCAGAGCTGGGAAAACCAATTATGAAATGCACATTTTTTTACACGTAGATACTTTGGCATACATTCAGGACCTGGCATAGCCCTGAAACATTTCCAAAGTGATATTAGCTTGATAATAAGTGAATTACATTTTAAACTCTTAATCCTGTTTGTGTGATTTTACCTAAATGGGACTTGGTATCTGAAATCTCTTAACAATTCACAATTAGCATAAAAATATATATATGGGACTATCCCTAACTTGCAAAAAGGAAAGAGTGCACAGCATTCTGCAAACATCAAAATAATCATGGGACCAATTCCCAGTTTACATATGAGATTCATGTTTTAATAGGACAGCATATGCAAGTAAAAAGGCAAAGATCTGGCTTTTGGTCCTTGCTTCTAGAGCTCTGCAAACACTGAAAGACTGAAGCAGGTGTAGAGGATGAGTGGTGGAAGCAGAAACAACATAAGGAAGGATGTGATGCTGCTGCACAGGAAGCGGGAAGCCGTACGGAGCATAGACGAACGGAGGAATGACTTGGGAGGAACACATCCGATTTCAAGTGGAAACAGATAATTATGCAGAGTCAGAGCTTTTTGTTTGGAACACAGTACGATCCCTTCGTGATCTAGGGTACTTTCTAACAGGTTTTTGACACCTTCTGACTCCTACCAGGCTTTATACCTATGGCAAAAGTCTCTAAGAGTTACTTGTTTACTTTACCACCCTCCACTTAGTCTATAGATATTTCAATCAACAGTTATCTAAGCTTCCTGCTAGGCTTGAAATTTTTTCCTTTACATGCTTAAAAGGACTAACTGGACTGAACTAAAAAAATAAAATAAAAAAAAATTTGAGAAAAGATACATTACCTTTGTTACCTTAAAATTCCTTCAGTGTTAATATGGGCTTTCTGTCACGTGGGCTTTTTTTATTTAATGATTCGGTGTTGGTTTAATCCTGGGCATATAATATGTACCAGTCAGTTGTCATGGAAGTAGTTGTGATACACTTTCTTTGCAGGATCAAGAACAGATGGCCTGGGAGAGATCGCTCTCTCAGCAGAGCATGAAGAACCCTTATCGCATAGTCACCAAAATCTAAGGGGTTTATTTATTTTAATAAAATTATTTATTTTTTTGTAAAATATCTGCAAGGTAACATGATTTTAATTTCCCTATGAAAGTCTTGACACATACACATTGTTTAAAAAAATCAGATACATACCAGGCTGGTCACTGTTCATCTTGGACACACTCCCACAGGACAAGTTAACCAAGAGTCTCCCTGCCAGATCCTCAGGCAAAAAATTTGAGAAAACAGATGTGCCTTACATTGTGCCCTGAAGGTCAATGGACATCAGCTCTGCTAGGCCACTGGGAGAAGCAAATTCCTCAGCTAAGGATGTTTCACAAAGAAAACAGAGTTTACACTCTCCAGATGTTCAAATTCAGGGTGTGTCAGCAAAAGCTTTCTGGCTGGTCTCAGCTGTCAAGATAGTGCTCAGAGGAGAAGAGGAAATTCCTTGGGCAGCTGCAGTCCAAGCCATGCTGTTTCACTCATCCAAATTGGTGATCTCGGATTCACAGCATCAGAAACAAATTGTCTGGAAACAAACATGCTATGCAGGTATTGTGTATTTTATAAGAAACCTCTCTCTTGATAGTGTAGCTCATACACAATATTCTTGTGTAATTATTTCACAAATTACCTGAAAGTTTCCTGCAATATGAAATTAATTTTTTTTTTTTGGTCAACCACATTGTTTTGGGTTTCCTTCCAAGAGCTCGGGGACGTGCTGTGCAAAGCCTTCCTTCCAAAGCTTGTTTGCATCCCACCTGTGCTTTAGTCCACAGCTGAATCTCTCAACGTTGCATAGTTCCCTTTCTCCATAGCTACACATCACCCTCAAATCCCAGTTTCTGTCTTGGCCATCTGAGACTGCCACTCCGTGACAGCAAGAAGGAGCTTGTCCAGAAGCCACCCCTAACTCCATTCCAGGGATCCTGGCCAAAACCAGCCTATCTGAATGATAGTTGCTGCACACTCAAAGGGGTGTTTGCTCTCATTTATTTTCTGGTTCTCCTTGGCTTATTTTTTCTTTCTTGCTTATATTTCAGTCTCAGAAACAACCCGAAGTCTGCTAATATGTTGGTTCAAAGAACACAAACCAGGAGGAGCTCTGAGACAACTGATGGTTTAGACTATTTGCCCACGTCTCTAATTTTCACACAGGAGAACAGAATGGGTTGGAAGGAGCTTCTGGAGATCATCTAATCCAACTCCCCTGCTAAAATAGGTTCACCTACAGCAAGTTGCCCAGGACCACATTCAGGCAGGTTTTGAAAGTCTCCAGAGATGGAGACTCCACAGCTTCTCTGAGCAGCCTGTTCCAGTGCTTTGCCACCATCAAAGTAAAGGAGCTTTTCCTTATGTTCAGGTGGAACTTCCTGTGTCCCAGCTTGTGCCCATTGCCCCTTGTCCTGTCACTGGGCACCACTGAAAGGAGTCCAGCCTCATCCTCTTGGCGCCCACCCTTTATATATTGATAAACATGGATGAGATTCCCTCTCAGTCTTCTCTTCTCCAGACTCAACAGAGGCAAGTCTCCTAGACTTTCTCGTAAGATAGATACTCCGGTTCCCTAATCACCTCTGTAGCTCTCTGTTGGACTCTCTCCAGTAGTTCCCTGTCTCTCCTGAACTGGGGAGCCCAGGACTGGACATAGTACTCCAGATGTGGCCTCACCAGGGCAAAACAGAGCGGGAGGAGAACCTCCCTCCACCTGCTGGTCACACTCTTCTTAATGCACCCCAAGACACCACTGGCCTTCTTGGCTACAAGGGTGCATTGCTGGCTCATGGGCAACTTGTTCACCAGAACTTCCAAGTCCTTCCTCTCAACATAAAAAAAAAAAAAAAAAAAGATGTTGGCGAATTAGTCTTTTCCACAAGACCTTACTGCCCTTTCTGTCACTGGTGTCCTCAGTACAGAGACAGGTTTCTTGCACCCAGCTTCCTGTTCGGCTGCTGCTGTGGCCACTTAGGCTCTGGTCCCATTGATCTCAGGGGAAGATTTGCATTGAGAGCTTACGGAGAGAGAGGGTAGGAGCTGGTCAGTGTTAGCAGAAGGTAAGTTGCATATACTGTTAAAAACGGCTGCCAGACGACCAAGCTCAGCAGAACCAGCAATTTCTTCAACAGTGGCCACCCTGGCAGCCTTAACTGCAGGTGGATCAGCAGGATAGGGTACTCGGCAGCTGGCACTGTCCAACACTCCCTTGCCACAGCTCAGGGATCTGCAGAAAGTGTCCAAGGCACACTAGATTTGGCACTAGAACCACCACCAGCTTCATCTACTCAAACTCCTCAACAACAGGCATCTGGCTCTGCCACCAGACAGGGGATGTCCAAACCATCTTCATAATCCTGCACCCCTGCTACAGTCCTGAAATGAACCTCAAGTACAGAGATAAAACTCCCAATCCTCAAGTGTACTGAGATAATGGTTTTGAAGAGGGTTTTGTTTGGCTCCAGCTTTGTCTCCATATGAAGATCCTGAAGCTGCAGACTAAAATCAGCCTCCCAACACCACTGGGAGCACTGGCTTTTACACACCTGTCTGATTCCTCAGCCAGCTCATCTGCAGAGCCGACACTAAGGAGGCCCTCATTCAGTAACAGTAATCTGAGCATCTAAAAATCATTACTCACACCTCCAAAAATCATGAAGTTGGCTTGAAAAAAAAAAAAAAAAATCAATCTTAGCTCTTTTTGCCTTTCCCTTCTGGTTTCAGGCTTTTTATAGGTTAGTGTTGTACAAGTCATTTAGTCTAGCCCTGAGCGTATGTGATCTCTCAAATATTTGTTTACATAGGTAATTCATGCTCAAGTGAACACTCCTGTTTAACAAAATCTGACTAGTCCTCGTGAGGAAGTTTTACAATTTAGGCCCTAAATATATATGGAATAACCAAATCCATTCTGGGTGTAGAAGTGCTATTTATAAACTTTCTGCAGAATAGCTCCAGAAAACACATCCTTGTAAATCCTCCAATGGAAAACTAGAAGCCAGTTAGTGCTGGGTCATAGACTCGTAGAACAGCTTGAGCTGGAAAGGACCTTAAAGATCATCTAGTTCCAACTCCCCTGCCATGGGCAGAGACACCTCTCACTAGACCAGGCTGCTCAGAGCCTCATCCAGCCTGGCCTTAAACGCTTCCAGGGATGAGACGTCCACAACTTCTCTGGGCAACCTGTTCCAGTGTCTCAGCACCCTCATAGTAAAGAATTTCTTCCTAATGTCTCATCTAAATCTACACTGCCTTAGTTTCAAGCCATCGTCCTTTGTCCTATCAGCACATACCCTTATAAAATGTCCCTCCCCAGCTTTCCTGTAGTCCCCTTCAGGTACTGGAAGGCTGTTATAAGGTCTCCCCAGAGCATTCTCTTGTCCAGGCTGAACAGATCCACCTTCCTCAGCCTGTCCTTGTAGGAGAGGTGCTGCAGCCCTCTGATTATCTTTGTGGCCCTCCTCTGGACCCCCTCCACTAGATCCATGTCCTTGTCCTTCCAGCTCCAGAGCTGGACGCAGTACTCAAATAAAGGGTCCAAATAAAGCTTTTACATTTTTTACTGATAGACTTTCCAAAGAAACAGAGAAAACAAATATTACAGATTAGAAAAAAAAATCCAAATCAAACCAAAACCAGTTCTTGGTTTGTGTACTTACATGATTACAACATCACTCAAAGATGTGGTTGAATATGTCAGGATATCGGGTTGATCATTACAAAACCCAGTAGGTTCTTCATTTCTGCACCTGTCTCTATAGCAAGCACATACTTTCTCCCTTGAATCAGCACTGGTTTATCCGCCTGGCTGATGAATGCTAAGTATCATGAAAAAATTGGCAGGGAAGGGGAATTACTCATGAAAACTTTGGCTTTGGTATCACTTTCAGACCTTAGTACTCCCTGTCTGCTCTTAACTTAAATGTCTAAAAGAGATAATGTGACTGAGGCATTGGGTGGGTATTTCTGCCTATCAAAAATAACATCTTAGTCCATTTAAATCATGTCCCACCAATACGTACACAAAGGAAAACCAAGAACGAGTAAAGAAAAAAGCTGCTAAATGATCAGAGTATTCTGCATTCCTGTAACCCCATCTGGAAAACTACATCTGGTTCTGATCGCCACAATTCAAGGAGTAAGTTGGTAAACAGAAGAGAACTCAGAAAAGATATAGGAGAGTAAAGAAAGAAAGAAAGAATACATTTTGCAGTGGAAGAACTTGGTCCTGTTAAGCCTAGCAAAGGGAGGAGGAGATTGCTTATTGTGTATCTAAGTATGAACACAGGCTTACAAATGTATAATGAGATCCAGTGGTTGAGAGCTGAATCTAGACAAATCCAAGCTATAAAATAAGACACATATTTTTAACAGTGAGGGTAATTAACCACCACAGCAACCCATCGAGGCATTATGGCACAGTCTCCTCCTTTGGAACTCTTTAAATCAAAATCAGATGTTTTTTCTGAAAGACATTGTATTGCAAACAGGAAGAAGCCTGATGCTGTGTGTCAAACTGGAAGGTGGGCTAGAGCATTGCAGTAGCCCATCTAGCATTAGGAACCATAAACTAGAATTATTCTTTTATAATGAACCAGATTCTCTGGGGAGAATCGAGAGAAAGTTTTGTCATCGGAATTGGAAATGACGTTGTTGGAACAGGGAGAGTGGAAAGGTGAAGCAAAGTATCATTTATAAGGAGAGACACTATCGTTGATGCCATCAGATGGTACAGTTTGATCAGCTTTCACTAGCTTGTCTGGAATTTTTTCCAGCTATATCCATTCACCTAGTAAAATATTTTATCTCCTGACAAACCCAGCTTTACTTGTCGTGGAAGATGATTGAAGGACTAGTCACAAGCTTGTCATTAGGAAATGCAAAAGGAAAGAGAAGCAGATTACAGTGAAGATGAGAAGAATCTGCAAAACATGGAAGGGTAAAGGACAAATGGGACAAAGTTGTGTTTATGCGATGAATCCAGGGATATATTTATATATCTAGTGATTAGGTACACAGTCAAAATGCAGAAATTCTTGGTTTACTCATTACAAAGTAATGAGCTCCTGAGCGTGTGTGGAATTTGGCATAAAATATTAGAAAAGTGACAGTGGCTTAATTACTTCACCTGCCTTTCAAGTAGGGCTATCTATCTCACTTATGGAAAATACAAGATCAAATCTCTGATGACCTTATGCTTTTCTTTTTACTTACATATATTTTACCATACTTATAGTTTTTTATTTACTTACATATATTTTACATGTATTTTCCCTATTTTATATATAAAGAGGCAGATCAGCTGCTCATGTCCTCCGTCATGTAACTGAAATTTCACAAATCCTTAGATGCAGTGACATCTGTAGAACAAACCATGAAAGCATGGAAAAGCATTAGCTGAGTGGGCAGCAAAATGATTTACAGAGACAAAACTATGGATCGTTTTGTACGACATAAGGCACATCCTATTTTTCCAAGGCAAACTTTGCCTGTACCCACATTATATTGTGTGGAATTCCTAACCCTTTAGAATGGAGACTATCACAGCTTAAAATTGCTGCTCTGGTATGAGCCATCAGTAACAAGCTTGGTCTTGCAGCGATGCTCAGTTGTAGGACCCAGGGCGCCTCCAGCTGCTTGCTGGCTCCTGAAGGACCAGAGATGGAGCAGGAAAAGCAAGTGTGACTGAGTGTCCAGTCTTATTTCTCACCATCAGCTTGCTTCTGATGCCGGTAATCCTGCAAGCCCCTCTCATAAATAGCAAAGTGTTTTACTGTGCCAAACAGTCAAAATGGGTATGAAAAACCAGTCAACTGACTGACAGTGAAGATCATGTAGCAAGAAGATTATAATGAAATATCTAGTTATTAAGTGCACTGCAGTATTCTGAATCACAGTTATAAGTACTCTTTTAGACTGTCCCCTAAAATACAATAATATAGCCTAAGAAATAAGACAGATGCAAAAAAACAGATCTTTATCTTGAAACAAATAGAGTAAATAGTTTTAAGTGGATCCAAGCCATACATAGATATATTTAAAACATAATATTAAAATAAGTCTATTCTTACAAAAGTTTATTTTTAGAAGTATCCCTATTGATATATCAGGATGATTTTTTTTTATATA
>VWZK01009922.1:43705-68103 GCA_013396935.1 Baryphthengus martii | reverse complement strand
GGGGGGGGGGGGGGGGGTTCAAGGTTTTCACTCTGAATAGCCAAGGATTTACTCAATTGGTTAAGCAGTAACAACAGCTATAAACATGTCATCTTGTGACAGATTAAAGCCAGGTTTCTTAAAAACTACAAAATGTGTACAAAAAGGTATAATTACATAAGCTTCATTTTTTTAGTATTCTAACTAAAATGCTAACAAACTTCATGGTTATTCAAAGCATAACACATACATCTTCACCATACATGCCAAACGTATGTCATTTCCAGTTGGTTGATTTCCAAATAGTGTAATATCAAAAATACAGAACAGTTCTAAGAATCTTTCCAAAATGTCAGAAATAATTAATTCTGAAGTATGTCTCAATCACTGCATTTGAGTAAAAATGTTATTTACAACTACATGTATTCAACATTAACCTACGCTTCCAACTACACCCGTATGTTTATGACAAAGATATTTTTTCCTAGAATCCACTATAAATTTACTTCTACTTTTACAATCTACCTTATATTTGTGGATATGTATGTTTCTCATCATGCACAAATCTCCAGGCATGTAAACATTAGTAAAGTTCGATACACACATGTGCAGGACAACGATCACACTAATCACAGAATGCCAGGTCAGAAGGGACCTCAAGGATCATCTGGTACAACCTTTCAAACTGAAAAAAAATAAAATAAAAAAATAATTGGTTTAAGTGAGATGGCCTAGCACCCTGTCAAGTGGAGTCTTAAAACTGCCCAGTGTAGGGGAGTCCACCACTTCCCCTGGCAGACTATTCCAATGTTGAATTGTTCTCATTGTAAAGAATGAAGGCACCGTGACTGCAGCTAACTTATCAGTAGAGACTTTGAAAATATATTAAAAGACAGAGTGATCAATTTATTCTGGTTTAACCTTAAGGATAATATGTAAAACATGTTATCCTCTATTTATACAGCCACTTACGTCAACAGAAAACAATGCACGCATCTCAAATGCATACTTTGCATTAAGAATGTCTCTTACAGAAACCCCATAGCGATACTCTAGAGTACAAATGGCACCTCTAGAAGTACAAAGGATATTGAGACTTGCCTGAAAAAAAGAGGCCATAAGCCCAAGCCCACATGAAAATGCCAGCCAAAACGCTTTGCTCAAAGACATGTGTGGCAGTGCTAGGGAGGGAAGGACGTTGGCCCACAGGACACACAGCGGTGCCTGACAATACAATGCCAAACAGTGCTTTCCAACAACATTGTTCTTGTTTGGAAAAAAACTCAACCCAATCAACACAAAAACAAACAAAAATATCCCTCCGCTATGAATGAAATTTTTCAAAGGCAGGCACTAAATGGCCATTGACAGTCAATTGGAATCAACAGCCCAAGTACTACTTCTGCCTCTGAAAATCCACCCCGAGGATTATGCTACTACCAGAAGGACGGCCGGAGAGTTTAACCTTTCCCAGAAAAGTTTCCTTATATGCCACAGAAATACAGTTTAGATTTCACAAGTGATTGAATTGCCCATCTAGTGTCCCAAAGACTTTTTTTTTTTTTATGTGGCCTTCTAACTTCCAGTTGTGTATGTGGGTTGTCATATGGGTTTGGCCACGCTTTACCTTCCTGTCCTTGAGTGTTTTCACACTTTCAGTGTGGACGACCTTATGACATTTATGTCCCATTTCTGTCAATGCTCAATACTTACATGCTACCCAATACTAAACAGCATACATTACCTCACTTCAAGCAATACCAGAGGGAAGGAGGAGAAGGCTGTTTGCAAATGGTCACATCACCAAGTACAGCTGGCATTAATTCCTGCATATTAGTATCATCCGAAGAAAGGGTCATGCAAATTGCTGTTGGTGGTTGGTCGCATAGCAACAGCAGAGCAAGTGCTGAAACCCAAACATTGTCAGGCTGTAGAGCCACGGCAAGCTCTCAAGAGGCAAGACAGTACAAATATATAACAAACCTGCGGAGAAATGGGACAAAAGAGAGGAACACTGCTCTTCTTTACAGGAAATTAAAGACGAAAATACTGAAAAACCCAAATTACTTCTCTGCTTCCAGGAGATGCAAGAAAGTTTGGGGCTAAATGAGTTGAGTTGCACCCAGCCAGGTGGGCAATGGAGGGACTCCGCAGCTGCTCTCCCATTTCCATGCTGCACATGGTGCTGCTTGCACGTGGGTGGCACTAGGACGTCTGACAAGGGTCCCTCCCTTAGAGGCCTGTCTTGCCTCCCCATATACAAACCTAGGTACAAGCACAGGGCATCACTTGGCCGTCTTGCTCTCATGGACTTGTGTGGGACACAGTTTTCTGAGCACTTTCATGAGTTTTGGAAATGTTTTTGCATTTCTAAGTCTCTGTTGCTTTTTGACAAGAGCTTTGAGACTGCCCTCAAAAGTAGTTTGCCACCCCTGTGAACAGCAAGCACTGCTGAATGACACCCTCCAGAGTTTCCAGCTCCCTGCAGGTATTATCATGCTTGAGAGCTGACTGGTAGACTCAGGCCTGGGATGGTTGCCTGTAGTATCCCCACAAAGTAACCAAGGAACACTCTGCGTTCACAGGATTTCAAGAGTACTCTTCAAGTACTTGAGTAGCTTCAGCAACCAAAAAGCTACCTCCCTAACTAGAACACTGGCTGTCCCATCAAAGTACGTAAGTTAAATTTGCCCCTCAGCCACAGTGGCAGGACACCTAAGTGTGCTACGCGACACACTGGAAGGAATTTACGCTCACCCTAAACAGTCTACTGCTTTTCTGCAAAAAAAATTAGTGCTTCCATCTGCAGACCTGATTGATGAACACCGAGCATGAGTGAGTGCTAACTTCACATACACATAAGTTTTTTTTGTGTAAGTTAAACGAACCTACATATGCTTTGTAGGAGGCTACACAATTAGCTGAAAATTTCACCTCAACAGTATATTGCTATTTTGATAGACTGAATTTCAGTTAATGGGTTCAGAAGCAGTTTTTCTCGACCCAATGAAATGTAAACATGTCTCATGATACATTAAGCAGTCAAATACAAACTGATATGAATTGATATTTCATGTCCTCTTGTTTTGCAGTGGACTGTGTAAAGTCCTTTACTTGCTTCATAACTGCTAATCCACCTGAGACCTCAAAGCGAGCAATGACTTCTCCACCATCACTCACATCTCACAGAAGGGGTGCCATGGCCAAGTGGCTCAGCAGCAACACAAGGATGCTGTAGGATGGCTACAAAAACAAACCAGGTCTCCCAACTCTCACGGTACCTTATGGCCAGATCTCAGTCATACGCAACTCAGCTTCTTACAACATCCGTCTCTACGTAGTACTCCAATTATTCAAAAATAGCACATGAATCAATGTGACCATCATAGAACTTGGTTTCTCTGTTTAAGTAGAGGAAGATTCATATGTGCAGAGTAACTTTTATCTTGGCAGGGTCTGTTTTGCTAAATATTTATATTTGAAATGACTGTATTGCTACTTTGCCAAAAACCCCCAGTGAGTTTTGCAAATGAAGCATGTAACAGTTCAGCTAACAGTTCATGGTCACAGAAAGCAGTGTTACACGTGCATTTAATAGCAGGTACGTGCACACTGCCAAGAGCTGCTTGAAGCCTACGACCCATGCAGTCAAGACACTACGAAACAGCAGCAGAAGGCTTACATCTCACAGCCAAGCACCTGCAGCCATCCAAAGAACTACTGAGACCTGTTTTCCACATAACCAAGACAAACAAACAAACAAAACAAGTTCTGGACGATCAGCAAGCCAGGACTCCAGCACTTACACTACAGTCACCCTGAAGCCAGTTTGGATGCAGGCAGCCAGCCCATCCCTAGTGATCCCTGCAGTCCTTCCTCCTTTCATAGCTCATAGTCTTTTATCTCCTGCCAGTGGTCAACTATTTGACATTGGCATACAATCAACACCAGAGGTATTTTCCAACTGTTTTCCCTTCCCAGACTGTTGATTGCAGTCTTCAGACTTCACAAGGCCCAGAAGCCCTTTGGACTGCTTAGGGGCTTAGCACTTGGATGTGAATCTTCAAAGATTGGATTGTGGTTTGATAAGGCTTAATCTGGTCTTGAATCACAAAACCTACCACCAGAGCCAGGGGATGAATCATTCTCTGCAAGAATACTTTTGCATGCAGTGTAGAAAATAACCCAGTTGTTAGTGGCCGTGGCAGTGTGCCGTTGCATGGGTGTATATATATATAACTATCATCTTATCAAGAAATATCCGATGAAAACACAAATGAAACAGGTTTTCAAGTTGCTCTCACACTTAAGTTTTCTGACTGAAACGGGGCTCACGGGCTAGAGAAGTCTGGATGCAAGCTGGCTCTCTCCACTGTAATGCTTACTGCTTTTTGAGAGAGCAAAACAAAAGGCCTGGAAGTAAATCCCAAAAATAAATCAGTAATAAAAGTGGGAAGAATGTGGGCAACAGCAGGCAAAAGGGACAGATCAGGAAGGGTCAGTGACCGGCTGTTGGTGTGATGAACTGATGACTGGTGTCATCAAACCTGTGGCAGACCCTAACAAAAGGTTTCTTTGAAGAGCAGGGCTATAGGGAGGCTGGATCCCAACCTTGTGAGCATGCCACAGGCACAAGTCCAGGGATTTTAGTCAGCAATACCCCATGCACAACAGGCCAGACAAACCACTCTTGTTTCTGCTCCAATTTAGATGGGCCCCATGATCTGCACAAAACTATGCTGATGGCCTTGGGAAACTGCCCAGATGAATTGCAGCCACTTTATATCCTTCCCCCTGCAACTTCTTACATGCAAGTTCAGAGCTTCATCCCTTTGAACCTGGCTGCACAAAAGAGCCGTGTTGTTTTAACATAACTAGTTTAGAGCAATGTCCCTGACGTTTGACAAAGTCATATTGGGATAAAAAAGTTCATGTTGCGATGACTTAACACAAATGAGTATGGGAAGTTAGTTATGTCAGAGAAGAGTACAAATCAGTCTCCATGAAGGATATAAATACCATAATTTGAGGAGGAAGGGCAAGCAGAAGTACAAAAAACACAGGTGATAAAGCTGTTTCAGTAGAAAATCATCTTTAGACCAGGCCTTAATATATAGCATAAAATCTCAGCTGGGATAGAAAAAAGTATTAGAAACTGCTTTTATATTATCCCACTTTAAAATAATTTAAAAATAAAATAAACCACACACAGGATTTTTGTTTGATGGTTGCCTTCTGAATTCAGGGACATATCAGATCCTTATTACTAAATAAGGAAATAAAGAGTTTAAGTGGAGTAACAAGTTCCTGGACTTTGTTCTTGAATCTGTGACCGAAATGTGCCCTCAAGATCAAAGTCATCTTTTATCCTGTGAGTTATCATTTGCCCAAGATATGTACTGCCATGTCACCAAAAGTTTTAGCAGAATGCAATATCCTCATCTACTCCTTCTTAGTGCGTACATAAGTGCCATCTCCTGGCCACAACAGGGACTGTAAGAAAAGCGGTTCAAAAAAATAAAACCACAACCACCACAAAAATGGCTTTAAATATAAGGAGTAAAGCCCGTGAAAAATTATTTGCTTTAGAGATAGTAGCGGACAAAGAACACATGTCTACAGATTTAATGTGAAGAAATTTCATCTGGAAGGTGAAAGATTCTTCCTAAGGTTCAGAGCTGTCACATTTGCAAACAGTTTTCCAATATTGGTAGAGTGGGGAAGGAGAGACACAAAGCTCTCCTTTCAGGTGCATCTTAATCAGATAATGTCATTCACCTCAATTGAAAGCCACTGCAGCTAGTGGCCCAGATAGTGCTCCTTATGCTGTGTGCCCAAGATCAACATGCTAAGACCTGAAAAGCTAAATAAATGCCACAAATGAGGGTGGTGCCACTAGTGCTTCTCAATAGTGGTACCAAGTAAAAGCATTCAAATCCCTCTTAGGGCACTTCGACAGAATTTCAGAGAACCTGACGTTTGTCAACTCTGTACTGCGCTGTTGGGCTGCAGCACCAGCAGAGAATCCTGTTGAAAATATGTGCCTGAATCATGAGAATCTCAGCAATCTGTTCATGCATCTCCCATGAAGACTGAGAGGCCTACATATTGCTAAGTTTTATAACCTAGGCCTAAGAACTGTTGTCTTCTTGCACAGGATTTCTTCTCCTCCTGCAAGTATAATCTGACTAGAAATTTTTAGTGGTATATTGCAAAACCGAAAATGCTTAAAAGTTAGTTACACACTCCTTTTAATCTTAAACACTTTGTTCCATTCTATAGTAAATCAAGTATCTCTGCCAGCACTGACACTTTCATTGTACCTCATGACATTTAGCTGCCTTAAAATGCATCTTCTAAAGTATTGACCACAAGGTTGACTATATGAACATCTTGATGTTAAAAAATTTAAGTCTTTTTCTCTCGTTAGTGTGAAGAAGAAACAACAAAAAAAGCCAGTTTCCAAAAGCTAGAAAGTTTTTACAAAACACATGTCTACAGTTCTTGGTGACTTTTAAGTCTCCTTCATTACAGGGGAGGAAAAAAGGACTGAACATACTTTTTGAATGCCTGACAAACAATATAAAATAAGGCACTTAATGCAGGTTCAACAGAATGGGTTACTGAAAACAGGTTACACAATATACTGCAAAGAGATTATACACAAATAGTAAACACTTTAAAATTCAGAACCCTTTTTGCGCTGCATAATATGGGGAGAGAAGGAGAGGCTAAAAGGAACAATAGAGGGCTATTTATTGTTTCTGTGCAAGATGCTTGACACAAACTCTTTGGAGATTTAAAGTGAGCTTGATGGCTTTTGTGGTAATCATGAAGGACAAAGCCCCCAGTGCTTCTGACCTACTAATGCCAGTAGGAGGTTAAGCAGAGAGTAAAAGAATGGAGTACAAAGTACAGAGCAAAGGAACTGAGGCCTGCAATAACCTATCACTGAAACCTGTGGCAGCTTTATCAGAGTGAAATTCAGCAGCACAGAGCTTAAATAAGAACATCAAGGTTTGGCCCTACTGGATCCCAGAAATGGTTTTGCAAATAGATCCCAGCACAGGAAGACGTGAATGCTCCCAGGCTTTACTCACAAGAAACAGCAAGCTGAAAGCTGGTTTCATAAAGATAGCATTTTCTGCTTCTGTTGACCGTATAATCTGGTTTCTTCTCCTAAATAAACAAGAAAATACAGAAAACAAGAAACGTAATTCCTACCCAGTTGGACATGAACAGCTTTGTGCTTCTTCTCACCTCACTTGTGAAGGAGGCAGGAAAAACTCTTTGACTCAAATTTCACTGAATCCAAAATTAAATACTTTGTTTCAAAATACCTAACAACAAAGGGGATAAAGAACTAGGACCACAAAGTTATCAGAAGAAGAGGTTGTAAAAGCTGTGAGCAGTTTCAGATTTCTAAAATTTTTATTGCTGTTAGCTTATACCTGCCTAGAAATTCACTCAAACTCATGATGGTGGCTGCCTCAGAATTGCAGGCTTTCTTTCAAATACATGATTCACTAAAAAAATAAGTATTTATTTTGTGATTCCTAATTTTAAAAAAAACAGCAACTTGCTTCCTATTGTACTGAATAATTCATTTTAATGTGCTGTGAACACTTCCATTGCAGTGGTTCTTACAAACCTCAAAGTGCTAGACAATTAACCATCATGCATAATATGTATTTCTGTATCTGTTTCCTTGCTGTGTCCTAAATTCCATGTGTCCACATCCCCTGTTAAGACACAGTTAAACACTGATTTTTTTCAAAATAATTATTCTTTATTTAATGGCTGTTACCTCTCAGCAGTTTCTGTGCCTCCGATGGACAGCAGGAACAGCAGTACCACAGCACTTCCAGAGAAGGAAGTAATTTCTGACATACTTTGATCTCCAGTCCTGCACCTATAATAAAACCTCCTCTAGTCTCATGATCTTGCTAGCCTTCACATCAGACCAGAAGAGATTGGTGAGATAACTATGGAGGAGCAGAGTGGGACGTCTGTTTTCATGGGTTTACTGGCAAAAACAAGCCTAGATTGCATAGGAAACCTAAACGGCAGCTCATCTTCTATCAAGTTAATATTCTATCCCACGACCTTTTAAGTGCAAAACCTCCATTCACTTAATAAGCAGTTGCACAGAGATCTTGCAAAGTAAGCTCCTTATTGTTATCTTGCGGTACGATTGACAATCTCTGTAAATATTGGTGTAATATTCAAGACCCGCTGAAGGCAGGGGATTAGTGGGCAGTCCCATTTCCATATGGTTATTCAAGATATTTTGCTAAAGGCAGAGGCTTCCCTTCTTCTTGTCTGCAAAATATTAAAATAAATAGTTACAGTAAGCATCAGATACAGATTGCAAAATACTAAAATAAATAGTTACAGTAAGCATCAGATACAGACACGCCACACTCTCAGTGGACAGATATCCATCAACAGCAGCTCTAGATATTGCCTCAGCAGCAGTAAAAAAAACCCCAAGCGTTTGGGTTTTTTTTAACACTAAAGCCAAGTCTACAGTAGTAACATTATGGCAGAGCATAAAAATCTAGGTGTTTGTAACAGACAAAATCCATAAATTCCTCCTGCTCCAACTTGCCTCAATTAGTAGTTCAAAAGTAACCCCCTGGTCAGAAAGAAGTATTTTACACTGGGCTCAAATCTTGGTATTCACCAAGAACACAAGAGAAGGCCCTCCAGCTAGACTATTTTAAGTGCAAACATCAGCTCCGCTGTGTGTATCAGGAGGCTGCCCGCAGAAGAATCACCTTGTTTTACTTTGGTCACATCACTCCAACAGCGCAAAGGAAAAGAGACAACCTCTAAGGTGACCACCTGTTAAACTTTACAAGGTATTCTAGGTTAGAACCCAGGACTTTAAACTGTACCTGTTTCTTTATGGTGGAAGGTAAAACTGCAAGCTAGCTCTGTCCAAAGCTTCTAAACATTGACCGGCTCCCCTAAGTCACCGGGTAAAACACTTCCAGTCCTATGAATCGGTTTCCAAGAGGCTTCCAGAGCGCAGTTCTACCACAGTCTGCCTGTCAGTAATACTGAATTTACAAAGAGTAAAAGAACAGGCCAGTATCCAGAAGCACCAGCTTAAGTCTCAAGGACAGACCCACGGTGCCAAGTCTGAAAGTTTAATCCTGCCACAGCATGGCTAGGGAAAGACAACTTCTTCCTTCAAAGACCTATTGATCTCAGGGATGATTTTAGCGTGGCCTGTATCTGATGCCAACATTTAGAGAACAGTAAGCAAGTCCCTCCCCATGACGTGAAGTAGAGCTACCCAGAGTGCCAACCGCATTGCAAATAGCCATGAATCACGGTAAGCGTGTTCAGGATTATTGTAATAAAAAATATAAAGCCTCAGCAGTATAACAAACACTGCAGGAAAAATCCTGTTTCCTTTCTATAGAACAAGATTCCAGGAAATTCTAGTAAAAAAATAAGATAAAATTGCCCCATGAGTTCAATTACACCAGTAAATTAGATAGTGATAATATGCAAGTGGTAACTAATCCTTATCAAATGAGTCAGAGAAACACTGATAGGCTGTCACAGATAATCAAAGAACAGGCGATATGACATTTTTATGGATGATCATTGTCAGTCATTCCCTTTGTCAATAATGATGTACAATGCTAATAATAATTTAGGAGACTGAGCAAAACTTAGGATTTTTAACATCTTCAAAGATGTTAAAACTTAATGTTACCTCAAGAAAGAGTGACAGATGTATCATTATGTAAAACTCTTTAAATGCTTAAGCTAACTGAAAATTAGTTAAACTTGTATTTCATTATGTATAAAATGACAAAAGACTACACTGAATTAAAAAACATTTCAGATTCCAATGAACTTGAATAAGACTTGCAGATGTATTTCATCAGCCGGTACAAACACAAAAAGAATCATTACATCAAGTAACTATAATTAGTTTTCAACAGCAATTTCCATACATTGTTGTGTCCATTTATTGTTGTCGTGCCCATCTGTCAGAAACAAAAGTAAGCAAGATGAACAAACTAAAACCCATGCACCAACACAAGTCAAAACTGTTAAACATAAGACATATGGAATAATATGGAACAATTTTTAAAAACACATATGATGTGAACAATAAGAATAGTCAATGCTCTATGAGCCACACTGGATTGCATGGCCTTTGAGGCAAAGATCATCCTGTATACTGCACAAATATATAACACAATCCTTGGGGCATCAAAACCTATGTATTTTTATAGTGTCTAACGTTGTTATAAAAGCAACTATAACAAATAAAGCTGCTGTGAGCTCACCTACCTACAAATGTAAAATAGAGAAAAGTATAATGAAAAGAACATGCTTTTCATTAAGAAGTTATATGATTGATTTGTCTCCTCTCTCTATATGCAGTCATAATACAAACAACGGCAAATTTTACTTCAAAAGCACTGAGCGTATCACCCTGATGAAGCAGGTCTGCTTTAAATTGAAAAGCCAGAGCCTAGCAAAATCCAGACTTAAGCCTAAAGGTGCAATCATTAACCTACTTCACCCATTCCCACCCCCAAATCCTAACATTCAGCCCCTGAGGAATCAATTTAATTTTCAATGAACAAAAGTTGTCAGGGATAATCTTGCATACCCTAAGGATTTGTCTACACTGCAGGTGGAACCGGGACCATATTACAGCACAGATGCATTTACACCAGACTTGAGCTGGGCAGGGGAAGGGGCATGGAGCTCAGCACAGCAAGGTAAGCATGAATACAGCAAGCCCAGTGGGCACCAAGGCACGGCAGCTACCAGTGCTTGTACTAGCCAATTCTGAAACACTGGGATACACCTACATTATTTTTTCTTCCCTGCAAGTTACATAAAATCCAATAATGCACAAAGTCTGATCAGAAACCTGCTACAAAAGCAGCTTAAAAAAAACACCAAACAACTCATAATAAATCAATACCTAATACAGAAATAGCAATGAGAAAAACTCAAAGCATTTTAACAGTTTTCAGAGAAGTCATCTCTAGAATCTGTAGTGACATCCTTTGAAAAGCAAATATTAAAACTATGAAAAAAAAAATAGGCAAAAGAGCTCCCAAATTTCACGTAAATTTCCAGAACCACTGGCAGCCTTTCCCGTCCTGGGAAGGTTTTGTTTTTCTGTGCTCTTACTCTCTACAATCTACTAACAGCGTGTTAAGAGAGTTGCATTTGTGTTATCAAGTATATACTGAAAGGAAGATAACGCCAGGTACTCAACATTATAGACCAGTTAACACCTACGTTTTAAACCTGAAAATTAATCACCGATGCAGGGAGTCCATTGTAACTCATTCTCCCTCCCTAAGCCTAGAACCCTCGAGGAAATTGCTTATTACTTCTTCGAAAGCTTCTTAGCTGATGTAAGAACCGGACAGAGATAATTTGCATTTATTCAAGCTCTCACCACATACTCCAGTCCTACCTTTGCTATTTATTTTTTTCAGGTGGCAGAACAAGCCACCTTTTGTGAATTTTTTTGACAGTAACATGAACAAGAACAGTAATAAAAGCTATATATACACACGAGTAATTTAGCATGCTGAAACTGGCAAAAATCACAAAAACCCCCAAATACACAGACACTAGATGAGTATTATCTCGCTCTTATCCCCCCCCTCTGGCTTGGTAGCTTTCCTTAAAAAAAGAAATATTAAAGCTAGAATTCTTTGGGGTTTTTATCTGGTCAAAGATCAAGCTACGGAAATTCATGACACCTCAAAGTGGAAACCACTTGCACTAGAACCTGTTGATTTTCAAAATTCCTTGAATATCAGCCATATAACTGTACACAAACATGCCCCTAAGTGTTTTATAATCCGAGTAGAACCTCCAAAATATCCGCTGTTAAAAAAGGCTAACAGATGGGACAAAAAAGAGACTCCTGAAAGTAATCGGCATTTAATAACTCACACACCAGGAAGAGTTTAATAGCAAAACACAAAATAAAGCCAAATACATTTTAGGGCAGATTTCTGGAACATTTTGAGTCTCCTCTTTACAATTTACTCCCTTCCTGATGTACTGAACAATGAAATGGCAAGTTAAACATCTTAAACATACCTTATCATACAAAACTCTGCAGACCTCAAGTTACTACGGTGTAACACTAACACCAACACACTACTACAGCACTTGATAGCGTACTTGACAAATAATCCTCTTAAACAGATGCTAATAGCCGGCTAATGTCCTGGAAACTCCACTCTGCAGCACACACGCAGTTTTCTCAGGAACATTAGCTCCTATTGCTAGCGTGAACGCAGTCATCGATTAACCATCACCTCTACTGGTGAAAAACACTTGACGTGGAGAAAAGCCGTTTGGTTTTGCTGCTCTGTATTTAAGCAAGCAGCAGTTGCTTCCACTGTGCCCGTATCGGCCACGCCAGGCATCAAACAGAGTCCAGAGCTGGTGCTCTGCTCTATGCAGAGCCGGGTTCAGCGTATCCTCTGTGCCACCTGAGAGACAGGATTACAGGGGGGTGGGGGGGTTAAATGCTAATTTAATTTTCAAATGCGAACACGTCAGCATATACCACTTTCACTCCAGCCCCGCGCAACTCCTCGACTCAGAAACGCCACTCTGCCTGCCACACGTACCCCCCTCCAGGGAGCCAGGCCTCAGCTACGCCAACAACGCCCACAGAAGCTGCCGCCTCACCCCGACAGGACGGGCCGCGCAGCATTCCCGGCTATGTCCACCCAGAGGAAGCGTCTACAGCCCCTCAACACAGCGGGGAGCGCCAACCAGCCTAGGTGGCAGCGTCTTCCCGGCTTTATCCCCGCCATTTCCCCTCCCCGGGGGCGGGGCTGGAGCGGACATGGCGGGGCCTTGAGGGAAGGCGGGGGGGGAGAGAAGGAAAAAAAAATTTCGGTCCTAGGTCACGTGGTACTCTCTCCGCGCCGTGCGCGCGCTCCCTCCCTCTCCCCCATCCCTCCCTCTCTTGTGGGTGGTGCGGGGCCGGGAGGCCTGTGCGATCCCAGGGTGCTGTGCGCGGCGTGGGCTCCGCCATCCCGCTGGGAGAGACGGTTTGGTGCCGGGGCCCTGCCAGCGCGACGCCGCTGCCGCTGCCGCCGCTACCGAACGCGCGAGCCGGNNTGAGGGGATCTTCGGGCCCCCTTCTCTGCCTCCTCCCAGTTTCCTTCTCATCCCGGTCCGAGTCGGGATCCCTGTTACAACACGTTCCCGTGGCGTGCGCGTTGTTATGGAGGGGGAAGCCGCGTTTCTGGGCGCGAGGCACTTTTATTTGCTCGCGGCGGTTTGGCGAGGGCCCTGCCATGTGAGCAGGCGGCAAGCAGGATAGGCTGGAGGCTCGGCAGAGACAGGGGAAACTACGAGGCGGGGGCTTATTTCTCTATAAAAACGACGCTTGGGAATGTGGCTAGGGGATCGGCCCCAACACTAGGGACCTGGTAGGTTGGAAAGAGTTAGGCGTTCAGTCTTTCATGGGACACAGAAGGTCCCTGTCTTGTGATTTCTTTTTTTGTTATTTCTTAGCCAATTGGAATTGGAGACGAAATGGACCGTGATTACTTTTTACGCGATATATAGCAAAATACTCTATTCTCTACTTCTAAAGTTTTTGATGTGTGACTTAAGATGATTCTTAGTTTAGACGATACTCCCACGTCATTTTGACTATTTGACTTTGGCAGATCGTGTATGGACTATAGAACTTGCGTATTCTCATTGCAGAGAATCAGTTAAAGCTAAACCAGAACCTATTCCAGAATGTTTAATACATTTTGAAGGATAGGTTGCTGTGCGTGTTTGCTGATCAGAAACAGGAAAAATGGCAGACTACTCTCATGTGATGAAGTCATGCTGTGTAAAGTTCACTCTCTGCAACTGCTCGTCACACACACACACACAACTGAAAATCTACTCATCCATAGCGCAATTATAGAAGTGCAAAGTGAAAAGTAGGTAGCGTGTGCCTCCTGCTAGCGGTTTTATTTTTGTTTGTTTGTCCATGTTATGGGTGTATTGTGCTGTTTTTAACCAGTGGTATGGAAGGGTGCAAAGCAGCCTTCTCGGATATGTTAAAATAGAATGGCACTCGTGCAGCATTTTCAGCTTTCATGTAAACACAGAACAGAAATATTCTTACCTGCTTAAATATAAACAGAAGTTCTAGCAGATGATTGGTTTCACTTCATTCATTTCAACATACCTTATAAAACTTAATAGTCCAGACAGTGCTTACCGTTTCTCAAACAATAAAAACCCACTGATTTTGCTGATCTGAAAGTGAAAATATGTGTGACTTTAGAGTGAAAACAGTATTTCTTGGTATTCTATGACTAATCTCCATTTTAGAAATTGGCCCGTTTTATTTCCAACATCTTTCTCTCAGATGTAGTAAAAGTGTGGTTCTTTTACTTGGTACAATTGGAAATATTGAGTCAAATTCTGATGGATGGCTGCTGAAAGGTAGAAGAACACTGGATTTTATTTGAGCAACAGTTATGAGGAAGAAAACTGTACTTGCTAAAATCCCTGTTCTGCAATCATTTGTAAGTTTGACTAGTTCCATAGGGCTACTTACATGTAAAGCTAGCACTTTAATAAATCCAGTGTTTGTGTAATTAGTGTCCTGTTCTCCAAAGGCGTGTTTATGGTGGTAACTGAGAATGTAAAGTCCGCTTCTTAAACTGTTCTCTTCAGGCAACCCATGCTGGAAAGCTAAGTTATGCCTATAAAACAATGCATAATAAAAAGAAGTGTGAGATGTTCCTCAAACTGTTTTGAGGAGGGTAAGATTTACAGTTGAATATTGTTCCATTTCTGGGCTTTCTTAGTGAAAGCGAAGAAAGTGAGAGAGCTGTTTTACAAGAGGTCTCAACAGTATTCACAGCGTGGTGGGAATAATGCAGGCTAGTGAGTGCATGAGAACTCATTTTGTCTGTAAGACTGTCTTCCAGTCTATAGACGTTGTAAGGACTGCGGAGGTACCAGTCTCTGTTCACTGAATAGTTAATTATTTTATTGAGAGTGGAATAGCTTCAGCAGTGAAGATCGGGATATCTACAGAATACCCTGTAGGTCAAAAATTCCTGAACTTGCTGGCTGTACAATACCATTGTAGACAGAGAATTGTGCTTTTATAATGGCAACTTTTAAATGCAGCAGCCATGAGTTTTGTGCTGGGCTGCCCATGTGTGCTAGAGGTGATGTGCTTCCTCCAGCTTTACTGTCTCTTCTGTGGAGATGACAACTGTCAGCTCTTTACCAGTCTACATGAAGGAGGAGATGCCACTCGTTGCTTCAGATGATATGATCGTTTGGGATTTTTTGGGGTGAGTTTGGTGATTGTAGCCATTTCTTGAATGGTGGAAGGTCCAAGTTCAACTCACGGCTGTAAATTAGGCATCCTCTAAGCTATTAAGTTGATAGCCTCTTCGCAGACAAAAGAACTCGAGCAGGGAGAGAAAAGCACCACCAACACTTTTATTTACTCAGTTTGAACCGTTGTGTTTTGACTGAAGCAGTTCACTCAGTCCAGTAGAAACCATTAGTAATTTTGTCTGACTTCATTTCCAATTTTACTCGGAAGTTCAGTTTCTGCCCTTTGGGTTACAGGATTCTGACTGTATGATTATGTTGCTGCAAAGTAACAAGTTTCTGCTTGTCCGCTAATTGTGATGAGTACGTGATCTTAACTGCCCATCTGAATTGTGAGGTGAAAAAATAGAGAGGTTTGAGCCAGCACGTTGCACTTAGTAGTTGTGGCAAGCTAGGAAAGAACACTTAGTCAATGAGTTTGGCTCTGGCAATGGGTGGTAACTTAAACAGGTTGCGTAATTCCATTGTGTTTGATTGTGTAGCCCATTCCCTTAGTCCTGTTCTTTGTACCTATGTTTTGAACGCAAGTTTACCAATAATTGTGCCTCTTAAAGATTCTCATTTTTCTATGGGAGTAAGCACATTTTTTTTTGTATTGACCAACCATGTTTGTTGCTTTACTTTTATCCAGCCGTACTCTGAGCAGGTATTACCAACCAAATAGGTGGGATTTGACAGTTGTATAGTATAGTGTATTCTCTCTGAGGAAATTAGTTCATAGTGTACCCTGGAAGAATAGTTAGAATCCATGTACTCTTAGGTGTATATGTTTTGTTTAATGGTACAATGTAAGTAAATCACAGAAATAATATAATGTTGCAAAACTTTATATTTTTAAGAAAACAAGTAAACATTTTTCTCAAAAAAAGCACCAAAACAAACCTACACATCCACCACAGTTTATAAAGGTTTTAATCCTTGCGATGTTTCAATTTAGGGGATATGCGTTTTGTTTTCTTTAATCTGAAAAACGTGAGGGATATTTTACTGATCGTAAAAGTTAGAGATTTCTTCACAGTCTTGCTGCTGGAAGTCGAATAAAGTCAAGTTTCCTATTTTGTAATCTTATATTTGTATTGAGCAATGCAATATATTCACTTAGTCGTGTGTCTCAGGTTGGTAATAGTTAATCTGTACTGGTGTAGCAACCAATACCCCACTGAAGCGTGACTGGATCACAAACAGGATCGATACTTTATGGGCTTGTTTCATTAAAGTTAGAGCTGCAGCTTTCTCCTTTGCTATCTATCCATATCCAGTGAACTGAAGAGTTGTATTCTCAATCTAGTATAGCTATTTTATGCTAATGGTAAGACTTCATTTTCCATATTCTATTACAATCTGTTGTTCTTCCCCTCCCCTCCTCGGGTCCTATAAATAGAGGTTAGCAGGATATCCTTCGCAGTGGTTCTTCAGCAGTTACTGGAACTCAGGAACCCCCGTTAGATTGCCTCTGTTGTATGGTGAAGCAGCGAGGACACAACTACCACTATCTCTGGTTGGAGAAAAGATTAACATAGTCTTTTGTATATTTTGGCACTCGTCGTCTCTTTAAGGAAACAGTGGAAGCTACTACCTGTTGTAGCTGCCTAAAATGATTCCCATATTCCAGTAGGTGCAGTAGGCTGTATTTTTAAGTCAATGCTGGCTCTCACATGTCCTGGGAGAGTGCTTAAGCGGCAGTTCAAATGCTATTTGGGATGGAGTAGAGGGAGAGAAAGATAAGAGAGTGCTGCTAGTATTTCACAGTGAATTTAGTCCTTTTTTTTTTTTTTTTTTTTTAATATTGAGACCNNNTTTTTTGTAAAACTCTGAGACCCAGACAAATTATTGCAGAAGTAGTGTGCACCTCTTTTGGGATGGAAATCGCTTTGTTGCTTTCATAACTGTATCATGGTAATTGAAGGGTCATCATCTCTGTTATCCTGAAAGAGCTGCTTCTGGACTGAACTGTTTCCAGGAATATTGAAAGCTGTGGCATTCTAGTAGAGATTCTTGATAAGAGAAGAAATGAGATGAACAACTTTTCAGCAGACAGGCTGGACTTACGAGCTCAGCACTGATTGTAAGAGGCAGATAAGTTTCAAAAACATTTATGTAGAAACCAAAATTCTGTTATGTCTACTTTTAGGTCATTTTCATATGAGTATCTTTTTTTAAAGGTGTTTCTCTCCAGTGATTCAGAATTTGTGAATGGTCTTTCCAGGCCACAGAAATAGCTTAGTTGAAGTACTCTTTAGTTTCATTGCCTGGGGTTCATATCTGGTCAAATTTAAATCTCACTTTATTTTCCAAAGAATGTAGCCTGACAGCCATGAATTTTATGGTCATCTCTTGCCTTCAGCAGCACCTAGTACTTGGTATGCTTCACAGCTGATGGTCAAGAATTTAAAACTTAAATTGATCTTCTCAGACATAGCTTAGCTACAGAAGTTTAGTAGAAATCGTTGTCTTTCTGCTTTTCTTAGTAGCTCAAGAGAGAATGGGGACCTAACGAGAAAAGGAAGCAATGAATCTTATAGAAGGAAATTATATGTGGGTAGCATATTTTCTTTTTTTTTTAAACTTCTGATTTTCTAAGGATCTGATCATGCATTTATAGTAGTGTTTTGTTAGCAAAATAGTATGGTATCTGTGCTTTTTAGTCACGTCTTCCATCTTTATTTTTTCTGTAGGCACATGAACAAATAACTACAACTATATGTCTCTAAGTGATTCGTAGTTTGGCTTTTTTGGCTAAATGCATAAATAAAATATATTCCCAGAAATAATGAATGAATGTACAGAGTGCTGGCTGTCATTCGTATGTATGGAGCCTGTGTAGAGAAATGTTCCTGAACACATAAGACTTGATGAAATTGTTGAGGGTATGTTAGATTCCTCTGTGAAAATTGGAGAAGGGAAGATTTAATGAGCGTATTGTATCAATGACCTGAGTGCTCGATACCTGCTAATCACTAAACACTGTGTTTCTTTCAGTAGATAATTCTTCTGCCTGTGCTGCTGCTTTTCTGTGCGTTTTACTTACTAAGTATATAAAACAGAACCTTATCTCTTTACTTGTAAATAAAGAGACCTTCTTACGGCAAAGAAACCTCAGCAAGAGAGCAAAGCCGGAGAAGTCAGTTCATGTTTTACAATGTATTTTTACCTTCCCGCTGTTACCTTCTCATGTGTAAAGAGACTGAAGACATATACACCAAGGTCGACACATGCAAAAGGATATAAATTGATCCCTTTCCTTCTTTGCCAGTGGGGTAAGTCTCACTGGATGACACGGTTTCACTTTGCCAGTAGTTTCAAGTTTGGAAAGTGTGTGAGCTGCCTTTTTCTCTGACCAGGTATTGTATGTTTTGCCCTTGGCGTCTCTGTTGCTTCTCTGATGGCTCGCACGCATCACTGTCTGGTTTTGCTTTTCTTGAAATGAATTCAGTAACAAAGTGAAGCTGATGGTGTTCCTACCTTTCACCTTGCTGTTGTTCTGCAGACGTGCTGTGTCCAGACAACAGTCTTTTAAGAATTCTAAGGTAAGGCTGTGGGTACATTTGAAAATAGTGATTCTCCCCTTTGCTTCAGAAACTGACAGTTCTCAGGTTTCTGTGTAAAACGGACAAAGGGTGGCAGAAATTAATAATTTGCTACTTGAAAGGCTGAAAAACTCAAGACCATGGTCATTTTCCTTCCCTGCCTCTCCCAGTACACCTCACCCAGGGCTTATGAACTGGAGCAGGTTCTACCGTTTGAGTTGGAAGGCTTTCTGTGTTCACTTACTTCTGCCACGTGTTTTCTGTAGTACTTCTGTACTTTACATTGAATTTTAATTTGGGGTGGTTACTAGATTGCTTTTTTAATAGCAGGCGATACGATTATTCTCCCTTTTGCTATCTGCTATGGTTTAGGAATGACTCATCTTTGTTACTTAATTGCATTTATAACCTGAAAATGAGCTGATGATTTTTCTGCCTTTGAGGTTCTTGGCTTTTTAGGTATATTATCCTATGCTTCTGTACTGTTGTGAAAAGTACAAGGAAAATACTCTTGATTCAATGTTTTGTATTGTGGCTTGAGTTTAGTAGGTCCTTCAGCACCTCCACTTTTTTTGTCGTACATGAGTTGATCTGGAGCAGCAAAGGAATGAATCCTTTTAAAAACATGATGCTTTTAAAAATGTGCAGCTACAGTGCACTGATTTTTACGTATGGGAAGGGAGGTTCCAGAAATGTTTGAAAATTCTTAAATTAAGTTGTATCCTAAGCTAGAGCTTGTGTAAAACAGAAGTGTGGGTTTTTTCATACTACTTTCAGCAGGTGAGGCTGTTACAACTGAAATAGGAAAGTGGCTAAGCCTTTCTTCTAGTTTTGCTACATTCGTTTTTGCTTGTCTATGAAAGAATCCATGCAGACGGCCGGGGTTAATTTTTCTTAAACTCCTGTATCTTTATTCATTTTTGATAATTACAAGTCTTGCGTAGTCCTTGGATTAATTAGTCCTTACATAAAAAAATAAAGTTTTACTTCATTTCCTTTCCCCTCCTGTCTCTCACCCTATGGTATCTCCGCATCCTAGTGAACGGGATACCCTGGATGGTTTTCATTGTCAAATGAATGGGCTGGAGGCAGTGGTCAGTAGAAATAGAGGCAGAGCTAAAATGCTTTTTTTCTTTCTCTGATGGTGTCACTATATGGAGACAGAAGGTTAGGGAACAGCTAGGAGCCGTTTGTTATTTTTCTTGAAACATTCAGTTATGGCAGTAAAATCCAGTCATTTCTAGCAAGTCAGGCTTTACAGGGCAGAGCATTTCAGGGACAGGTGTCTGTTGGGAGGAAGTACATTGGAAATGCTCTCAAGCTGCAAATTATTGTTGTCTTTGTTACATGCATCCCATTCTTCAATTTTTAAAATAAAATTTTTGTATCTAGGTTGTTTCTTGAACTGATCATGGTGCCCTTTGAGGAATTGGATGTATTACCGGAAAGATGTTCCTCTGAACATAGTGCTGTGGGTTTTTTTTGGTATATTGGTTTGGAAGCTGTATCTGAAGGAAGAACCAAGTCTAATTGAAGTTGTTCATATGTAAAGTACATAGGCATCTTACTGAACAGTTTCCCCTTCTTACAGTCAAAATCCATGAGGAACTGGTGAGGTTGTTAAATTTTAGGCTTACCCGTCTTTAAAACATGGTTTTGACACATGTAGCTATGATACTGAAAATTAAAGAAAAATCAGCTTTAAAATAGTCATTTGGTATTCTAAAATCATGAAAATTTAAAAAGGCAACAAAGTTTCGATGAGCTATTCCAAGAAATAGTGATGGGGGAGTTTTGTGTGAAGAGAGGCCAGATTACATGTGTATATCTCCCTCTCTCTATGTGCACACACATACCTGTATGTATGTGTGCATGTGTTTTTATGTATTAAAATAGCTGCATCTCAATTTGATGCATGTTTCAGCTGTAGTTCATCCAGAGCTGGAAATATCTGTGTGTACTGACCTCATTGCTTTTACTGTGGTTTTGTTGCTGTTGCCCTGAGTGCTGTCTGTAACAGCAAAGGAACAATTTACAGTCATCTGCTCAGTCCTGTTCTTCCCAAATTCTTATTTATTCCTGCCTTAATAGCCTAAGTTTCAGCTTCTTGTATTCTTTAATTGATGACTTCTCCAAGCTACCATATTCTTACTGCATCTTTCCTGGCTACTTAAGTGCATCTAGCAGATTTCCCTTTTTCCTGCCCTTTGGCAGTGTCTTTCTCCTTGATTTTTTGTTTTTTCCCTCCCAATTGCTACTGCATTCTTGAGATATCTTTTAGGACACTTCTTTTTATTTTTTTTACTACCACTTGTTTATTGTCATCATCTGTCCTGCTGTGAGCTCTCCCACTTTCCTTATTCTCTCTGGTTATGTTCCTTAAATGTGAACACTGAAGTACTGCCTTCATACTGATTCTTTGTTCTTGTTATATGGGACTGGCTCCTTTTTCTGGAGGACCAGTTGCTTCTTGGTGTGTAAAGGAAATGATATAACATGCCTATCTTAATGTTGGCTTCTTCCTCCATCTCATTTTTTCAGCCTTCTGGTGGTTTGTTTATGGGTGTTGGGTTTTGGAAATACTTTTTTTTTTGGTCTTTCTTTGCCTCTTTTAAACAGATTTTTAATAATAGAACTGACTTTCTTCATCAAGGGTCTTTGCATTTACTCTAAAGAAATAAAATTTGAAATGGGAACTAAGCTTTTTTTAAAAAAAGTCATGTAAACTCAGACCCCTGTCGTTCTAGCTTCTGTGTGACAGTTTTTGTCTACTGTGATTTCTCAGCAAGCGGGGATGTTAACTGAATGATATCTTGCGGCTTGAATGGCTTTAAAAACCAAACGTTCTGGCACTAAAAGATGCCTTTTATGGAGATTAGTAATGAAAAGTCATGGTCTTGACTTGGTGTTGGAAAAAGTATCTGGCTACAACTTGTCTTGAAGGATAATTTTTCTTCTTTCATATCTCCTAGAATAGTAAGCAAATTAAGCAAGTAAGTACCTTCTTGCCTGCTATTTGTAATTTATTGGTGTAAGGCTTTCATTTTATATTGCTGAAAATCTTGTTCTCATTTTACTTGCCTTTAGATATTTGGCCAGATTGTTTTATCTTCTGCATTATTTTTTCCTTAACTGTCACAGTGGATAAGTCTGTGTAAGTCGGTCACTTCTCAAGTGTCTTGGAACTTTAAATTAACAGAAAAATCAGAGATACATTTTTAAATGACATGTTACTTTTCCATTACACTGTAAAACGAAGATACTTTATTCTCTTAATTTTGCTTTGTGGGAAATAATTGATGACATTTTTGGCTAGTATTCAAGGGCTTTAATTTTTCTTTATTGTGAGGAGTAAAATCAAATTATATAATGCAAAACCATTTTTTCTGTGATCTATGGGGAATATTTCAAGGCAAAAATCATGACAATATAATGATTCTATCTGTAGTAAGCCATAGCTTAATACAGGAAGTTAAATTTATGGGAAGAATAGGAAATAATATTAATGAAGCCTAGCACCTAACAATGAGCTGTCATATAGAAAGAGGAATTAAAAAGAAGTACTGGGATGTCCTGGCTTCTCTTTCTGCTTGGAAGATGGGAAGGAAGATTGGAGAAGAGCCAAAGTGGATTATGCTTCCTGGTCTAATGACTAGTAGAACAGAAGTGTGCACAGTATGCCATAGAAACATAATGTAGCATACGGTGTAGTTTTTGTAACTTGTTATTTTACAATATGAAATTACAACAGCAGCTTACGGAGTATATAGAATTCACTGTAGATCCAGAGTATGCAGAGTGGTCTGGGAAGTTGTGAAATGTGCATTGGATTTTGGTGTCTTCTGGTGTGTGTGCATGTATGCTTACAAGTGCCACGTTGTACGACTGTTACTTAAAATCAAACCTCCCCAGATCACTTGTTTCCCTGTTCTCTTAAAATGCCCTACAGGAAGCAGAGTACAATAAGAAAGTTATGCTGTTCACATGGTGCTGGGGTCCTGAGGAAAATTTATCTCTCTACTTTCATTTTTCTGTGTTCTCCCCTTCATAGATATTTCATCAGCTCTGACAGTTCTGTGTGCAAGTTTTAGTTTCTCTTTAGTTTCAGAGTTATGGTCAATACTGGAAGACTGTGGTGTCAAGACATTTTGAAAGTGTTTTGTAATAAATTTGCTCACATGTGAGATGTAAATCGTGGTGATGGTATCGGTGAAAAGGAAGTTTGGGGCTTTTTTTTTTTGTTTTGCTTAGAGACACACTTTCAGATTTGAGGAGCCATACATGCTACCTGTATCCTACATCTTTTGACTTTAGAATATGCTTTATGTGAATTCAGGTTTTTTAAATCTAGCACTATAGAATCCCTTATTTTGCTTAATGGTTTTTACAGAATAGCGGTCTTCCTAGCTTGTGATACAAGGAAAACTCTGAAATAGTGTCCCTGGGCTATGTTTATAGAATAAAAATATCAGAAGTATTGTGCAGGACAGGTTCACAGAATGCCTCAAACTGTCATATATAAAAACTATTAAGTTCTGAAAACTTTGTTCTTGAAGAGCTAACTTTTTCACTAGGTGACATTAGTATGGAAAAAAGTGCAAAATATTCTCCAAAACGGCGGGTGGTGTTAATTTTAATAATAATATGATGTGGTCATAGCAAGTGAAATATCTCCTTTAAAGACAATTGCATTGCGTATATAGAGTAATTTTAAAATTTAGTATTGATCTGATCGCATTGATGCATGAAAGTTGTCATACTATTATGCACATTATTTTAAGATTATAGGATTATATCAGTCTAGTTATCTGTAGAGCCATCCTAATATTTCTATTTGGTAAGCTGATACTCAGGAAAATTTGAATCAAGCTGCAGTTGCTCTGTTTTATATTGTTTTGTAATATAGCGAGTTCTGTATATCATAAATGAGCAGTGCCTGTACCATAAATGAACAGACATGAATTTTTAGACACAAGTGGAACTTTGACAGCACTCATATCAAAATCTGATAAACCAGTGAATATGGATTAGTTCGTAAGGAAAAGAGCTTTGACCATTGCCCAGAAAGATCTCCTTCTTAGTCTCTGTGTTTCAAGGGCCAGCCAGCATTGTGGAGATGCATAGTGCAGAATGTCAGCAGTAAATCTGTTGTCTGAAATGTCTTTTTGATTAACTGCTTAAACTTCAGAAACATTTTTAATATTTGTTTTCTCTATTTAGCTCTTTTCACTGATGGAGATGAAACCTCCTATTTCCCGAGCAAAAATGATTCTCATCACGAAAGCTGCCATTAAAGCTATTAAGGTAAAAAAGTACAATAGAACAAACATGAAACTGTAACAGTAGCAATGTTTTATAATTTTACTTCTAAGTGAATGTATCTCTAGATTTCCCAGTCTTAGCTTCATGGATGTTTTATTCTAGTTGACGTTAAGAATATTATCTAGAAACAAGTAGGTGGTGAATATCATCTCTTGGTTTTAAGCTAGTAGCATACTG
>VWZK01009922.1:1128-43671 GCA_013396935.1 Baryphthengus martii | reverse complement strand
TTTTTTTTTTTTTTTTTTTTTTGAATCATTGCTTTTTGATGCTACACCCGCTAGAGGGTTGTGATATCTATGTAATAAAATTTTAAATGTTTCAGGATGCAGCTGCACCTTAGCATATTAAAACTTAGTGGACTTGTTTAGAAAATAAATCCAGAAAGCTCTCACTAATGGTCTAGAAACAGTCTGTCTTTTGTGTACACACTGACACACTTCTGGCAGAAAGGATGACTTGTTTTTATCTGTTCTCCCTGTGAAATCTTTTTCTCTGTGCTTGATTAACTTAGCTTGATAACATACTACTTAGAATGTGACTACAGTATGTTGTAGTCTTTCCTAAAAGATAGTAAACACAAGGAGTTAAAATACCTCTAAAATTATGTACCGATGATAATTTACGTATTTATTTTTATTTTCCAGCTCTACAAGCACGTTGTCCAGATTGTAGAGAAGTTTATCAAAAAGGTAAAAATTAAAAAATAATCTGCTGTTATTGTCTGTGTCTGTTAATAGATATTATTGGTAATGCTTGTAAATAACCAAAACCGCTTCTGCTATTCAGGGATTGAGAGAGGAAATTCTCTTTTGTTAGAGTTTTATACTTTTTGGTATCTTTTTATCTATATAATCTCCTTATTTTAGTTGTTGATAGGGGAGAAAAAAAAGTTGTGAAATTCTCCCTTCTTCCTCTACCCAGCAACTGGGGAGGAAACTGGAGCTACTGAACTCCAAATTCATTTATACTGGCTAAGATAATACGTATTTTAAGAAAATACAGTTTTCATGCTTCTGAGGCATGTAGAACAACAGGCTAGACTGTAATACTGACTAAAACCAAACTGTCACGCTGCCTGAAGTAAGTTCCTCTGAGTGAACATAAAAAATACTCTTTTTTTCATTCAGAGTCCTTCAGAGACCTTCAAAGAGAGGACTTTGCATTAAATTCCAGAGAACAGAATTGGTTGGAAGTAGTTCAGTGCACTGAGAGTCAAATAGCTTGCTTGCAAGAGCTGTGGGAGTCTGTACTGTCGTGTAGTAGACTTGTTGCATTTCCATGTTGTCAAGCTAAAGGTAATTTAAAAGCAGAGATTAGGAAGGGAAAGGGTGCTTCAAACTATTCTGGTATACTTACTCTGACCCAAATGTGAAAGCACATTTTTCTCCTCTCTTTTCCATTTCTCTAAAAAAAGAGTAAAGCACTAAGAGAATTAAAACAAACACAAATTTCTTTCTACCCAAGTATTCTAAGTACAGCTTTTGTGTAAGGATCGAAGGGAATGCATGTTACTTTGTCAGTATAACTGCATAACGGGAAATTGTTTTTGTGTTCTCAGTGCAAACCGGAATATAAAGTCCCTGGATTGTACGTTATTGACTCTATTGTTCGTCAGTCTCGTCACCAGTTTGGAACAGACAAAGATGTTTTTGGGCCAAGATTCTCTAAAAATATTACTGCCACATTCCAGTATTTGTATCTCTGTCCATCTGAAGACAAGGTACAACTATTAATTTCTCAAGTGATGGTGTGAGTTGATAACAGTGCTACCTTCGTGTTTCCACTTATGTGAAACCTAATTTGGTGATTTTCTATGTCTGTGGTAGTGAATGTTATATAAAATGGTAAAACACGCTGAGGAAGATTATAAAAGCTGATAGTTAAATGAAAGTTCTAGTTAAAATATTTATTTTGCCTAACTTCATGGGTTTTGTTTTGCCTATGCAGACACTTCAACGGTGTGTGTGACTATGCCAAAACTTCTCCTCTTTAGGCTCCTTCAGGAAAGCTTACTGTGGAAGCTGGTGTCTTCCACAAAAATTAAAGTGTTATAGGAGAAACTCCGATGTTGTAGGCAGTGAAGGTTCTGCACCCGCATACTTTCCAAGAAAATCATCATGTGAATTTCTTCAGTCTTTACAAATTCCATCTTTGAGAATTTTGTTGCTGCTCTCTATTGTCAAGACTGGTTTAAAGCCTCAGTTTTCTTAGGTTTGCTTATACCTGCCAATAGAACAGAAGCTCAGAAAGCATTCTGAATTCATCACCATCCAGGTTGCTACCAACAGAACATGGCTTTTATACCCTCTGTCAGAACAATTTCTAAAGACTCCTGGGATAAGTGTGCTTTAAAAGTTGCCAGTTAGTTTCCAGAAAATGACCTTCTTGATCTTTTTCTTAATTGTAGTACTGTAAGAGCAAAATACTCTTTTTTCTAACTAACTTTTTAGCTGATTTTTTAACTAAGTTTTTGAAAAGCTTTGACGCTCTGTAGTTTTCTGGTGTGGAACATTTAGACCTTTAGGCCTTGAATCCTATATTCTGCAACTACCAGGTTAATACCCTGATAAGATAGTACAGTTCCTTCTCTCTGTTTCTGTGGTTACCATTTTGTCCATCTAAATGAATTAGACTGTCCATCTCCTTTATGGACCTACCTGATATTTCACTGCTAAAATAATTAAGATGCTTTCCACTAGGGCAATAAGAATATTTACAACATGCTTGCTTTAATGAATTTTCAGTACTTAAACAAAAAAACTGATCTGCAGATACACAACAACTATACAACTATGATTGATACCCAGAGAGAATGATACTACTTTTTTTTTAATAACCTTTCTGTTAATACCTGATTGAAAACAAGAGTATTAAATTTATTCATTTTTTTGGCCCTCAAAGTCGTCTGGAGAGAGAGAATACCCAAAGCCCCCAAATGCTGCTGTTTTAAAGTTAACTGTTTTTCAGACAAAAATCTTACTTAAAAGTGGCCATTTCAGGTTCCTCTCTATCTTACTGTGGACAGCATTTTGTGAAATTCTTTAATCGTTGAGCTCATGGAAGTATAGGTGGATTTGCATGGGTGTATATGACTGAGTCACAGTAAGGCATTTTCTTGTTGGAACAAGAAGGAACAGAATCACTTCATTCTTAGCAGCTACAGTAGAAGTAGGAAGTACTTAAAACATATGTGTGTGCAAGTCGGATGACTATAGAAAAAGGACAGTTACGTCAGTATAACATGTATTCTGACTTTTACCTGCTTACATGTTCCGATTGAAGCAACACATCTATTTGGGTATTATTGTTTAATAGTGGTCTAAAGAAGGAGAGACTAATTTCCAGCCTGTTCCTGAAAGCTTCATTGTTCTTAATGTTAAAAAAAGAAGCGAGCTTAAAATAACAGCTGACAGTCAGAGGTTCTAATTTAATCTTTCTGCAGTGATCAGTTAGAATGTTTTCCACTTGCTTTCCTGATCTTTTGAATAATTATGGAGATGGGTTTTCTGGTGTTGAGGTAGGATTTGGTTGGGTTAGTAGGAAAAAACCAAAGCAAACGATCTTCTATCTAAGTTTAAAGCTTTATTCTAGCATGTTATGGTCTGGTTACCCCTCTCATCATTAGGGTGTTACAGCTCAATTTTATTTTCTGTCTTTCATGTCACATTTGTTGTTTATTTTCACCCCTTTATGACCATCTGTGAAGAAATGGGAGGGCTGATCTGCCTTCTTTTATTGTATATCAAACCTGGGCTTTTTTGACTGGCCAGAACAGTTTTAGAAGAATGGCACAAGTTGCCTTATATTGAAGTGGATAGTAGAGTAAGTTGGCAGGTTTTATCTTTCCCATGTTTTTATCTTTGCTGACCTATGTGATTACATTGAATTGCTATACTGTTCAAACCTTTCTTCTCAACATACGGAAGATAAATTGGAATTTGTCAATTAGGAAAGCAGTATATAGCGTTGATGTTTGCTTTTGTTTCAATAGAGTAAAATAGTCCGCGTCTTGAACCTTTGGCAGAAAAATGGAGTCTTTAAAATTGAAATAATTCAACCTCTTCTGGATATGGCAGCAGGAACTAGTGCCACTGCACCAATGACGGAAAATGCTACTAATAATGAAGGTATGACTGACATTATCACTTCCTCTTTTAAAAGGGTCAGTGGCAGTAGTTTGTTTGGTTTCACATTAAAATGGCTAGTATTATTCAACAGTAACTTATTAAACTCACTTTCTTGTCACAACTGTGTGGAGCAGCGGAAAGAACTACTGCTGCTGTGCTTCAGAAATTATCAGAATGTGAACACTTTTTGGAAGATATCTGAAATGTATTTAATGCGTATGGATGTGTACGTATCTATGTGCATGTTACAGATGACTTCGATGTCCCTTCTTAAAAAAATCCTGAATTTTTTTTCTTTTGATCTAAAATATTCTTCTGTTGTTTCTCAATTTTATAATTCTGGTGCCATTTTTTTAATGTTAGTTTCTGGATAAGTGAAGTGTATTAAGAACTTCATCTTTTTTGGAGTCAACTTAGTATCTGAAAGCAGCTGCTGTCAGTCTCTTTCAGTATGCAGCCCTGAAACATCCTAGCTGGTGTTTTGAATCCAAATTCTTGAACAGTAACTTTATGCCCGTCAGGAGACTTGTACACGGGCTGCTGGTTGAAAACCACTGACCTAAAGAGTAAAGTAATGACAGCCTGCCCACAGTATTTTCACTGACCTATTTTATGCCACATAAAAAGCTGGTAGTGATGTTGCTGAATTGTGGATGAGAACATGCATACCACAACTCTTTTTTTCTCTGGAGGACCGCCTTTTTGAGTTTGCACTCTGTTTCAGACTTGGCTTTGGTAACCTCCTTATTTATCGCATGTTGGAGTAGGACTGGTAAAAAACGAAATGCAGCGAGGTGTGGTGACAGACGCTGCATAAGAGCATAAGTGAAATCATCTCCAGCAGTGTTTAGGAAAGTCTCCTATTGACATGCTTTATAAACATGACAGGGCAGGGGGAGGGAATGTCTTTGCATCTGAGCTATAGAATCTGGTGGCTATGTAATTTCATTCTGATATGACAGGTGAGTGGCACTGTTGTTCTGTCTTTGTCTCATTGCCAGTAGCTAACAGGTTGAGTCCCTTCTGCATAGACTTTTATGTACAGAATTACTTATTTCAGAGAGATTATTTGAATGCACCAGAGGGGATAATTTGGCCCTGAAATAAATATGCTAATGAATAATAATAAATATATTAATGCATTATGTGAAATAGAATCTGTTTAGCGCATAATGCTACACACTCTGTTTAGCCAAAAAAATAGAGAGAAATGCAAATTTTCTCCCTTGAGCAAGCAAATATCCTTCTGATTATATACGGGAAATAATTTGGGAGTTTATTTAAAAACAATCATGTATCTTTTTTGTGGTATTTTTATGTAGCTTCTGACTTCTGGGAAAATATTATTCAACACATTTGTCTCTGCTTGCTGCACGTCAACACTGCAGTTACTTAAACTGATGAATGGCTTTAAAGAAGTTGGTGTTGTGAGGCAAACATTTACTTAGTGTCTCAAACTAAAAAACATTTCTATCGGTGGTTTTTGTTGTTTTGTTTTTTTTTTAACTGTTTCTCAGTTTTATAGTAGCCTATTAAAATAGGTATGTGTAGACAAAACTAATAACATGTTTTAAAAATGTGATCTCTGTTTTAGTAAAGCTCACTGGAAATGGGAGTCTTTCCCTGCAAGAATTAGTAAAAATTATTTTTATGCTAGGAGAATTTATTTATCAGATGTGATTTTGGCTTGTGCCTGTCAAAAGTGGCATGTGAACAAATCTTACCAAAGAAAAAGAGTTGCTTGTGAAATAAATTTTCGAAATCTTTAATTATTATCACAAATTTCAGCAAAAGTTCAGTTAATGCTAGAAAATAGAAAATATTGAGAGAAACTCGGTTGCTCTTAAAGTGAGCTGTTAGATGATTGGTCTGAAATATGCATCCAAAAGAATGAATCCAGAACTTTGTAACCAGAACTAGCATTTCAAGTGTATTGAAACTCACTGTTTAACACTATTTAAGGAACAGTTTTTCCTCTTAACTTTTCTAAAATTGCACAATTAAACCTTTGAGTTGCGATCTAAAATACCGTGCTGGACTAGCTTTCAGATAGGCCATTTTTCTTTGTTTTCTTTCGTAGTGTGTATAATGTACAGATGTGAGCAGTGAATGGAGCAGTTAAAGGCAAAATGAATAGAATATGCAGTTGGGGTTTAGATAGGACTTTTGGGGTTAAATACAGTTGCTTTGAGGAGATAGATTTATGCACTGAAGAGCAAGATGAATGTTTTGAGTAATGTAGCGCTTTCTTAATTCTTTTGAAACTCTCAGGTTCACCACCCCCTCCAACAAAGGTTCCTTCAGAGCCCCCTCAGGTTACTGCTAACTCAGTACCTACTGTGCCACAGTTGCCCAGTTCTGATGCCTTTGCAGCTGTAGCTCAGTTGTTTCAAACAACGCAAGGACAACAGGTAATCTGTTTATATTTGGTTCCCTTGTAACTTCATTTTTTATCTTAAATAAGGGGGGGAGTGTGTGGAGTAGTGAAAGTATCCTTGATTTGAAACAAAGCAGAAAAGCCTCTTTAGTGTCTTAAGTGGGAAACTTGTAAGAGTTAAAGTCAATGTTTGAATGACCTGTGACCCTTCTATCCAGTAATTGTGATATTTGTGGAAAATTCAGTTCTGTATTCCTAAATAATTCTTTCTGACTTGATGCACTTACAGAGTGTCAAGAACAGTCAGAATATATCAGACAAAATGTTGAATTGTTTGGTCCACTTAAATGTTTGCATTGTTGAGAGGCCTGAATACTGAAATTTTGGCATCTGCTGAATTTTGCCACTGAAGGATTTTAAAAAGTGCCTTGGTCTTGCTGAAAGTTCTCCCTAGTTCAGTCAGGTTGTTGGTGCACGTCCTGTGCATAGTCTGGTTTGATGTAAAATTCATATCCTGCAACTTGTTCGATACCATGTTTATATAAGTATATATTCTTAATACTATATTTGTTTCTGTAGCTTCAGCAAATTCTTCAGACTTTTCAACAGCCTCAAAAACCCCAGTCACCGGTCATAGATAACACTGTGATGGCTCAGGTTCAAGCTATTACCGCTCAGTTGAAAACCACAGCAGCACAACCACCAGAACAAAAAGCTGCTTTTCCACCACCTGAGCAGAAAACATCATTTGACAAAGTAAGTTAAATCTTCATTTGTTACTGTATTTAACTTTTTCAGTTCAGCAGAAAACTGATGGATGCCTCAATGTCCTTAATTTGTTTGGAGAAAAATGCTTCAAATTTTGTTTCTTCTCTTTCTGTTTGGAGATCGGCTTCCTGTATAGTATGCATTTTCTGAACCCGAATGAACTGGTTTTGGACAGTTTCTGATTCTGTATTAGAACATACATTTTGTTACTGGTTTTTTTTCTTCCTGATTGTAACCTTGTACTTGATTCCAGAGCTGTTGGATATATAGTAAGACTTTGATAATAAAGGTATTTTGTCTGCCAGTTATTTAAAATACAGAAGAAATAGTTGGCTCAATATAATTTCTTTCAGAAGCTGCTAGATCGGTTTGACTATGATGATGAACCTGAAGCAGTGGAAGATTCAAAGAAAGAAGATTCAGCTCCTTCTGCTTCAGTTTCTCAGCCAGCTTTGTAAGTTTTGTGTCGTAATAAAGTTAACAAATCTGTGTTGTAAAAAATCTTCAGGTTAGAAAACTGACTAAAATTCCAAGTTACTTCAGTGCTTAACTGTTGCAGTCCAAAGCTAAAACATTTTTAACAACTTCTGGGGGAGGTGGTTTGGTTGTTTCTTTTTTTTTCTTTTTACTTTGGTGATCTGGTGTAGATTTGGTATGTTGCATGTGTTCTGTAGAGAAAGGCTCAGTTTTGATTTCAGGATGAGTTCCGTGTTTTTATGTACAATTGAGTGTGTCAGGGCAGTGTTAGTAATCAGCTGGATCGCTTTACTGGCTGGGGAAAAGATGCTATTACAAATAATGTGGTAGTTTTAGCGATTAAAAAAACTAAAATTGGCTTTGCAGCTTTACATTCTCAAATGTTAAATACCCACGCAAACTAACTCAGACTCCTGTTTCCCTTTTGATTTGCATTATGATAAAGTCTTAAATTACATGATCACATACTAGTTTTTTCCACAGGACCTCTCTCTCATTCAGTGCACAGGCTGGATGGTGCTCAATACCTGGGTTAGTCAATATTTCTTTTTTCCCCTGCTTTAGTATGTGGCCCCATGTCTTACTTTATGTATATTCCATCCAAACCCTGCTCTCAAAAATAGATTCACTAACTTTGTCGTTAGTTTTCTTACTGTGTTTATCACCTTGAGCACTGTAACGTTCCACAAGTATTAGTTAATTAAAATGCCTTTGAACTAAATTGGTAGTATTTTTCCCTGTAATAAACAGATAGAACTCTGGAGTAGAAAGAGATGAGGTAGGTCAAACATAAGCATTGCTTGTGTATGCCCAACTAGAAATGATTGGACTTGGCTTTTCAGCATGTTCCTGTTGTTGCTTGTAGCACTTCAAAGCCTCTGTCCTTATTACCTCATAGTTGTGTAAGATTCCTCTGAAGATTGAATTCTAGTAGTCTCATTTTGGGGAAAAAAAAAATAAATCAGTGATACTCTATATGAAAAAATTATCTTTCCAGCATCATCTAAGAATTGTATGGCACCTGTCTTAACATACTGCAAAGTTGCATTTCACATCAGCATGAAATTCCTTTATCTTCCTGAAATCCTGTCCAGGTTCTTACACAAACCTGCATCCTGTGAACAGGACCTGTTAACTGCACGGACCTCCTTAATTCCCTGAGCACTGTCCATTCTGTGTGTTGAATCAGGAAGTGAATGGCATTATTGTAATCCTTGTGTGATATACTTGTCTCTTGCTCCTCTGCCCTAAATGCCTGCCAAACTAAAGTTTTTTTCCCAGCAAAAGTATGGCACATTTATTTTCCTTGAGGAGAACGCTTACTTCTGTTCCAAAAAGAGGAACTGGAGGGGAAAAAAGTTTTCTTAAGCAAGACAACTTTCATGGAAATTTTCCATAGACTGAGATCTTTAGCAAGATCTTATAAGTAGAAGGGGAAGAGAGGCTTAAACCTTTATTGAGCACTCATTTAAATGTTAGAGGACTACTCTTACAGTGGAGAAAAGATAAGGAAGCCACCGTTTCTCCTTTTTTTGTTTTCACTTTTTAGAGAGGAAATAGGATGTAATAAAGATATTTTTTCTGTCTAAATTTGAATCAAGGATGTGTAAATTTACATAGAAACTTGTAAAATAAAAGTGAAAAATCTGTGTATTTACTGACTTGTCTCACCAAACTATTACCCATTTTAGTGGATTTCCAGCAGAAGGTATGCAACAGCCGGTATTTCCTCAAATCCCAAATATGGATCCCTTTCAGCAGCGAATGATGGGAATGCAACAGGATCCAATGCGTCACCAGGTAACTGCAGGGTTTTCGCTTGTCCCTCTGTTATGTTATGATTTCTGTCTTTTGCTGTTTTCTTTGGTGCAGATGTAAGTGGTGTTCCTCTTAGTGGAGACTGAATACGGCTTAGCCCTCCAGCCTTCCAAGAAACGTATTTTTGTGCTCTGTTCTAGTCAAGCTTTGAAGAATGAGATTTTTATTTTATACACCTAAATGCTTGACCTGCTTCATCTTTCTCTGGCCTTCAGTTTTTTTATTGTGACTTTGGAGCAGAGATACAATTATACTTTAGCAAACTGGGAAAGCTAATGTAATTTTAATTTTTTTCCTAACAGAGTTTTTGTGGTTTTTTTCTTCTACAAAGGTTCCACTTCCTCCTAACGGGCAAATGCCAGGTTTTGGTCTCCTGCCAACCCCACAGTTTCCTCCCATGGCTCAGCCTGTGATTCCACCAACAGCACCTGTACAGCAGCAAACTTTTCAGTCTCCTTTTCCAGTACAGACTGAATCACACATGCAAAAACCACATCAGCAGGTGAGGGCCACTTACAATAACCGGTCTAACTTAAGTGTTCTAATACATGTCTTTCTCAAATGTGTATAGTTTGTTCAGGGGAGGAGATTTCATGGTAACTGTGGACAGAGATGGCTGTGAGGGTAGGTCATGTGAGAGCACGTGGAATAGCGGCAGTACTGTGACATGGCTGGTATTTCAGAAGTTAGCAAAACCAGCATATGTACGCTTTATGCCTCCTTCTGTGAAAGACTTTGGATTGCATTTTGTCCTTCTACTTACCACTTTCCCTCATCCTCCCTTTCCTGTCCCCATCATGCCTCAGTAATATTTTGTTTCATGGAATTTTAACAATGCAATCTCATTCTGAATAAAAACTACCTGGAAAGGTTAGTTTTAAAGGGTCTGTTAGATGACTAATGTAGTGGAAACAGACTCAGAAGTCTTTGAAAATTAAAAAAAGATCGAAGTGTATGTAAACACCTCTCTCTTGTTTTAATTTTGGAGGATATTCTTAATTTTGTAATTGGCTGCTATTAAGAAGAAATCAAAGAGCAAGTCTATTTATGAGCCTGTATTTATATAAAAAAATTGAATGTATTTGCCTTTCTTGTTCCAAGAAAAGGAAATCCTAACATGAGAAATAAAGATGGTACCAAGCTGTCTTTATGTGGTGACTTGTGATGTTACAGATTCTAGAAAGAAGTTCTTGCTTTCTGCTTAGAGTAAAGGGATAATTCTCAAGAGTACATTTGTCACTAATTTTTTATTCATGGATTCTGTGCAATCGGTACATTCTGAGAGGTTGCTTGTTTGGATGTTCCCTGCCAGGGTTGCACTGTGAAGACTGTTTAAAGTTTAGGCAGGACACAGTATGTTCTGGAGTGGGAAGCTATAGAGGATTTAGGGGAGGAAGAAAGAGCTGTATTGAACCTACTATTTGATGTTTGTTTGGGTTTTTTTACAAGCAGGTTCTTGCATTTTATGTATGGTTTTAATGACTTACTGCTTCATTCTTCACATTTATTGTATTGTAATTTGCTTATGTATGTGGCTTAAAGTAGTTTCTATAACATCTTGGAGAAAAGTTTCTTTTTAGGCCTTACTTTGCCTGTGATTTTGATGACAGAGCAAGATCAGTGACTGACTTTAAGGAATATAATTGTATTCTGTGGAGATATATGCTGTGCTGAAATTGACTAAAATGGAGAAAAACAATAATTTGCAAATTGAAAATGAGAACTTTGTGTAAATTATTTTAGTTGTGTTCTTGCGGTGGTTGTTTTGATGTCATTTAATACTGGACTATTTCCCTATTAGTGACTAAAAAGTAGTGGTGAAGCTTCTGAGGAGAGTTGTATTATGTTTTAATTTAACATATGTGAATATTCAGTACCATTTTAATACTGTTATGTAATTTAGTCTAGGCATATAATGAAATAAAATGCTCACACTACTCACTTGTAACACTGGTCAACTTAATCTTTTAGGATATGGAAGTGGAACAGCCACCTATTCAAGAGGGAAAACGACATGCTTCTGACAACAGAAAGTCGAGATCTAGATCTGCATCAAGGTAAATGAATGAAAGTTCTTGTAGTGAGGGTATATATTGTATCAGGTATTGGGTTTTAGCATAAGTAACTTAAGGGTTGCTTCCGGAACCAACGACTTGAAAACACTTCACTAATTCTGCATGAGTACTGAAGAGAGCTACGCTGATTATCTGGAGCTCCAAGAATCTGGTGCTGGACTCCCAAATCTCCTGTGGGAGTGGTAACTTCTGAGATGACAGTAAATAGCTGAGAGGTGAGCTAACTCCTTGAACTATTGGTGGAGCTTCTTTTCAGTGTCTTAGGACATACAGTCCTATTACCTGTATTTCAAATTGGCTTCTTGGGTGCCCCGCTCAGCGTACTTCCTTTGAGGCTGTTTCTTGCAAGTGCCCAGTTGTGCTGTACAAGTTGGATTTTATGACTAAATACCAAAAGATGCATTTAGCAAAAGAGTTCATTTCGATTTAGTCTAATGATTAATTACAAGAAATTAATGTCTGTGTAGTATTCTCTATATGGACAGCACTGTTGAAATTTCTTGGTGAAGTCAAAACTGTGAAGGACTTTATTAGAATTCCTCTTCTGGAAGAGAGAAAATCTCTTACCTCTGAGGGGAGCTGTACATAAGTACAACTAGATGTATGTGCTTCGGTGTGGTGGTAATGAGAAACAGGTTAGTGGCTCTTAAGACTTGTGACAAGTCATCCACCTTCTAAGGAAAATCTCTATATATAGATAGATAGATATATCTATACAGTTCTGTGTTATTGGTAGAGAGTAACTTCCATGCCTCCCCAATACTGAATAAATTTTAGAAAAGCAGAATATGGTAGTTTAGTTTTATCTGTGCTCTAAAGTGTACTATGGGACTTTGCCTGTCACAGTATTTCAGAGTCTCAGCTGACCTAACCAATCCGGCTCCAGGATTAAAGCAAAGCTATCTACTTAGTTATGAGAATTCTCCTTTGCCAAGTTTACTCTGTCTTCTGGACTGACAGAATTTATTTTCAATCTCTTTTTTTTTTTCTTCCGTGCTTTTGTAAAAGGAATAAATGTTTTCCTCATTTAAGCAGATGTCATATTTTTTCTATGTTAACATGGACATAATTTTGAAAGTCAAATTTGATGCAAAATTAATAGAAGATAAGTTGAAAAGTAACTAACGGTTCAGTTGGAGTGCATTATTGAGCTACTGTAGTTATTCTAGTTCTAAATGCATGTGAATGAACCTGGATTTATTTATTATTTTTCTTATTGACTGAGCTCTTGCTAGTTATTTAAATAGATACCTCAAATAGGTATCTAACTTTAAGTGTCTGGTTCAGATAAAAATGAATATAAATGGTTGTTGGTTTAAACTAGGTCACCTAAAAGAAGACGTTCAAGATCTGGCTCCCGATCTCGAAGGTCACGTCACCGTCGGTCTCGATCTCGGTCCAGGGATAGACGCCGACACTCACCTAAGTCTCGGTCACAAGAGAGACGTGAACGTGAGAGGGAGAGAGAACGCAGGTCAAAAGGCCTTCCTCAAATCAAATCAGAAACTGTCAGTGGTAAGGTTGTTTTTTCTTTCTCTTTATTGTTAATGTAACTGCAGATTCTGGTAATACTGCGGTTTTTTTGATGCTCAACACCTTTCCTATTCTTATATGGATTTCTTTTCTATGTTCAGTATTTTCTTTAATGAATTTTAGATTTCTGTGAAGTTGAAGATATTAGTTACTCTGCTTATGTAAAATAGAATAACAAGATGACAAACAGGTACTTTAGAAAAGCTGTAAATGCCAAAGAAATATACTTCTTCTATCTGTTAGACTTTTTTAAAAATTTGATATTGACAAGTCCACTTGCCTTCAGTACATGATATCTGCTCAGAATATCACAGAAGACAATCTAATGTGTGGGTTGGGGTGTTTTTATATTTTTTGTTACTTTTTCTTGGGTTTTATGCTATTTGATGTGGCTTCCAACAGAATGAAAGTAAACCGTACTGTGATTTATTTTCTGAACTGTTGTAAAGCTGGTAAGAATTAAATTCACCACACATTCCCTTTAGTCGTAGTAGACAATTTGACATTTTTGGAGTATCTCCAAGTCAGAAATATTTTGACTATAAAATGAGGAAAGAAAAAGCTGAGGAAAGAAAAAACGCCATGTTTTTCTTTTCCTTCCTTTGCAACATATAAGGTAAAGCAGATTGAGCAGCAAGAAGTTGAGCACATTATTGGAATTTTCTAACAATTCAGTGTTGTGTGTGTCTCACACCCAGAGGGAAGCTTTGACCTGAAAAGCACAAAGACTCATGTTCACACTTCTGAAATAATCCTGGCTTTGCCTGTGTGTATAGACAAAATTTAGTAGTTGTCATCTCAATGTTCCTAGGGAGTGTGGAATCTTCTCTGGAGTCAGTGACAATGAGAACATTCTTTTTTATCTGAGGGACAAAAATTAGAGTTTTAATTGACAAAATCTTGTGAAGGACAATACCATTAGTTCAAAAGGACTGTAAAGTCATAGTAGCTGTTTATTAAAAGCTCACTAGTAATGGTGTAAGATACGCGTTTGCCAACATCTCTTCCAGATTCTGTCACATATAATGCTTGTTAGGTTTGCAGTTTCATATCACTTTGTAGGGAAAACACAGATTAGTGTTAAATGTTGCTATAGTAGTCTTCAGCAAATGGGCTACTTGGAGCTCATCTACTGGTTTATTACCTTGAAGCATGAAGTGAGATAAGCGTGTTGCTTATACTTTCCTGAAAGAAAAAGCTTGTGTCAATAATTTTGCACTTGGCTGTAGAAAGAAATGGCATTGAATAGGTCACTGAAGAAGTTAAAAGCTGGATTGCTAATTGTCGTTGAATGGTCACCGCTTTCGGGTGGAAAGTCTTGCTGATAGTGGGCGTATCCCCATAAACAATCTAATGATCATCTTGCCAGTAAGTACCATCCATAGTTTGCAGCAGTAGCCCATAGCTACCTTGTGAAATATCCACTGCATGTGTTGGGAGCGTTGTCAGCAGCATATTTTTCATTTTTGTGATGATTTGCAAAGCTCATGATCATCAGAACTTGTAGGTCACTTCAACATTAGTTACCCACAGAGCTTCTTAGTGGAGTGCATTCTAGCAGTGTTTCTGATGTAGTTGCTGTGGTTTACTGTTACACAGAGGCAGGCAGGCAACAAAAAGAGGTTTCTGTGAAATACTCCTGAGAAAAAAAAATAAATTTAATATTAGCTAACTTTTTCATTTGAATAACCGCCTATTTCAAAATTACTTTTTTTGACGTTCTGGCTTGTAAAATATGTATTTCCAAGTACTGTTATGATCTGTGTTAACTCTCTGATTGTAGTTTGTAGTACTACGCTTTGGGTAGGACAACTTGACAAAAGGACGACTCAACAGGATGTGGGAAGTCTTTTGGAAGAGTTTGGCCCAATTGAATCCATAAATGTAAGTATAAATGGTGCAGTGTGAGCTATTTTGATGTGTCTTGCTTACAAAAAGTCTTTTCGGGCTCTTAAGACAGTTTTGGTTTTGTTACATTCAAAAGAGTCAAGATTTCTCATTTCCTATATACTTGTGAGTTTTTTGACAAACACTTCATTTGGCTGCTTTATAGAAAAACAAGAAGACAGTTACTTTAGTTTCTTGCAATTAAAAAATGCTCTTGGAGGTAATAGAGAAGATTATCCCATTTTCATAAAAACCACACTGTCTCTGGGAAGAAGTAAAGAAGAAAGGTCTATTGAGGACATGGGTACAGAATTATATGCTGTACTATTATATGCTGAGTTCCTTCTCTGCTTCATTTTGTTTGGTTATAGAAATGCCAAAAAAATTGATGTTCTTGTTTCTTTTGCTTGTTTCTTTTCTCACTTATTTTAAGTTATAAACATGGAGAACTATTATGTTTTGCTGTATTTAAGGATATTTTTGTATAAAGATAATGGCTGTTCTGGTAGCTGTGGAATTTCATTTAAACAAGCAAAGGAAAAGAAGCGTGTGTAATTTTCTTCGTGTTCCCAAATTTTGTAAAATAACACAGAAGTTTTTTTCTCAAATGCGTTACAATTAATAAAAATAACTACAAAACTGCAGATAAAACTGAATGTGGAGGTACAGCTGGCAGCTTGTATAGGGAATGAAGTGAGGTATTAGAGTGTCTTGTTTCTTCCAACAAAATAACTAATTGCCAGACCACAGCATTTACATGAGCACTATTGTTTAACAGTTTTGGAGGATTCAATATACAACAGTCATCCATATTCTCACATGAAATAGAGTTTAAAACTTTTCACTTAAGAAGTTGTTTTTAATTTACTAGAAATTTGTATTTCTAGAAGATACTGGCTATTATAGCCTTTTAGACTAACGTTCACTTTCATACTTCCATAGTACTTTTTGAAACACCTGCCGATGTTCCAGTTTACTATAATTAAACACTTGTATGTTGTTTGTTATTTTGTTAATGTGCTAACAACCCCCCCCTCCTTTTTTTTTCTTAAAATATGAATAGATGATACCTCCTAGAGGATGTGCCTATATTGTAATGGTTCACAGACAAGATGCTTACCGTGCCCTACAAAAACTGAGCCGAGGAAACTTCAAAGTCAATCAGAAATCGATAAAGGTACTTCTCAGAAAATGTCCAGCAGTTCTAAAGTTACTGTAATTAGTGTAATCCTTTTTTCATGTATTCTGAGACTTTTGGGTATTTTAGACTTTCATGTTTTCTGGATATGGTATTCTGTAAATTTACTTGAATGGACCACTTTTTTTTCTTGATAAGTATTCTTCCTGTTCTGTAATGTGACTGGAGGAACTTCTGTCAGTTTTCTTGAAAGATTGCCAGTGATTGTCTGCTTAATCAAGAAAAATTGTGTCCTTTTAGTCGTTGCAGTGGATTGTGTGTTTCTTGTAGCTTGTTATTTATCTTAAAACTGAGTTTAATTATTTATGATAATCCTAGAGTACTGATAAACAAGGAAGAATACATTCATTAGTAAAGTTCTTCCTTTTCTAGAATGTCCTATGACCATGTGATGCTGAAGGGAAGTGGGATTAATCTTTATGACTGTGGAACATTTAAAGAAACTACCTTTATACAATTTTACAAATTGTGTGCTAGAGTCAAGCCAAGTAATAGCAACTAGATCTGCTTTGAAAAAAACCCCTCTTATCTCGAAGTTTTGTAACTAACCTCTTTTTCCTGCTATTTCAATTGGAGTATTGTTTTTGCTTTTTAGCCTCAAATGGCGATGCTATTTTATGAGAACTAAATATTAAATCCATTAAAATGGAAACACTTTACTGACTACATGTATTTTTCTCCCCCCCCCCTCAAGATTGCATGGGCTTTGAATAAAGGAATAAAGCCGGATTACAAGCAGTATTGGGATGTAGAATTAGGTGTTACTTACATACCATGGGACAAAGTGAAACCTGAAGATCTTGAAAGTTTCTGTGAAGGAGGAATGTTGGACAATGAAACTCTTTGTCCAGGTAAAGTATTGCTACATCTTTCAGTGCTTTCAAAAAATTGCCATTTGTGCTGATGTACTGAAATCGGCGTGGCTGACTTTAATGACTCTGAAGTACATATGAAATCCTTGAGGTAGCTAAGAAATGCAGCGTGTGCAACCCATAGATTGGAGAGAGTTTGTAAGCAGTTAATGACAGCCCTTCATCGGGAGTTGCACAGCGTTGTTAAGGGAGGCTGGGCTAAAAATTCGTGTGGATACTGGGTGACCTGTCAGCTGTGCTGGTGCTCGCCTTTGATGGTAGCGCACAATGCGAGTGTGTCGTCCCAGAGCCAGCTTGGTCCCCCTTCCCAGGTTTGTGCGAGGCACCCCAAGCAAAGGGTCCTGCCTTTGGAGTGCTTGTGTACCAATTGAGCTGACGGCAACTTTATAAAAAGTGCCTACAGTTTTCACACTCGTGACATTGCCAGTTCCTTTAGCAAGTCTTATATTTATAGGGAACTAATAAAATCTTGTCACTTTGTATGTAAGCAGTGAAAATACCAGGCTTCTATGGTTGTATTTAGAAAATGACACCAGTTACGATCAGCAGCTTCGAATCAATTACAGGCTTCAAATCAATATAGCTTCGCTAGTGCGCTGACTGCTGTGATTTTAAAAGTAGGATTAAATGCAGTAGTTGAAATTGCCTTAAATTCTTTAGATTGACACTTTAGACGGCTGTGTTGGTTTTAACCACCGTGTGGCGTGCTGTCAAGTTATTGAAACATTTCAGGGTTTTGTCATTCTGTTCAATTTGCTCTGATTAGGTGGTGGTTATTCTAAACAGTAGAATCTTTTCATTTAAATACATAGAAGTAACTTGAGTGTGTATTTTAAATGGAAGTCTAAATAATAATAAACACAACCTCAGTGTGTTCCAGTCTGCTCAATGCTTTTCTCTTTCTCCATAATGCCTCTTCACCGATCCCTTTTTTCTGCTTAGCTCTCCGTTGTCAGGAAGTTTGGACGAGCAGTAGGAGCCATATTTCTTCTATAAAATCAGTTTAAAGCTACGTGCGAGGTTTCTTTTTAGCTTGTTGCAGTTCTTTGTTGTTGTGTTCTCCTTGTTCAAGACTTGAAAATGTTCTTTCAGAAATGACTTTTCAAATTAGTGAAAAAGGTGCTATCTTCTTCTTGAGAGCAATGGAATGAATCTATTGAAAGCTTGTCTCCAAACAGCCTTACTGTTTTTATTATGGATAATGTGTTTCATAGTCCTGGGTGTTTATAAGTACTGTCAGTGCAAAGAATTAAGTGTCTAATGAAAGGAATAAGTTTACTTGGTATGTTTCAGTGATTTGATGTACTACTTTATACCATGTTTGAAGTAACTTGAAATTTTTTATTGTCAGAAATATGTTTAAATGCTTCTTAGCTCTTCATTTATCAGAGTATTTTCAATTACATCATTTTATAAATATCACAAAACATGATAGTCTTACAGGGTAGTAATTGACTACTTATCTGCTTCTATTGAGCTGACACATGTATGTTTTGGGTTTTTTTTTGTATAGAGTGGAAAGGGATTCCCAAGAAGTCTGAAAATGAAGTAGCTCAAAACGGAGGTGCAGAAGCAGCACACAATGAACCAGTGTCACCTATACCTAAAGCTTTACCTGTTCCAATTCCTGTTCCCATGCCTGCACCAATAACAGTACCTCCTCCACAGGTGAGAGTTGCTTTTCATTTGCTCTGAATATCTAAACGCAAACTTCGTAATTCAGTATGGCCGTACGTAAGTTAAAGAGAGGTAGAAAATGCAATGAATGGTAGTAACTAGTTGATTTTGTGTGTGTGCGTGTGTGTTTGTCACATTGCTGTCCCTGGTTAAAAGTGCTCTTGTGAGCAAAGTGGCTGTGCTGACAATTTACGAAGGTAACTTTCCTTTGCCGTAAATCAAGTATGTACCTGAAAATCGTTATTCGACCTTCTTCGTGTAAAGTGAAGCCTCAGAACATTCCTTTTCTGCTAAGCCACTGTGGCAGTGGAAGACATGGAAAAAACTGAATCCATTGAGCTTTGGAGAATGTTTTGTGCCTAGCAGGAGCAGAGCATCTGGTTTGATTTCCCTGAAAAGGGGTGTAGTTTGTGTGTGCCAGAACAGGCCTGGGAACTGAGTCAGCGCGTGGTTAGTGGGAATGATGGTGCATTTGCTCCAAAACCTCATTGCTTCTCTAATGCTATTGCAGACAGAGCGTATGTGTGTCTGCCAGGTCTTGATTTGAAGTATTGTAGAACTGTACTTCTAATACCTGTTCTCTCAGTCCTGGATGAATGATTTCAGTAGATTCTTTTTATTAATGGTCTGAATTAGCTTCCTTTCAGTTTTATGGTTGCTTTCTTTTTTTCTCTTTTTGTAATTAATTTTCCTCACGCTCAGCTTAAATAAGCGTAATAGACCTAAAATATCCATATTACTTTCCTGTTTGTTTATATTGTATATACTCTCTTTGAACAGCCTTTGGAAATTTAATATAAAAAAACCCAAACATACTCTTCCTTTGTTGTTATAATGGTTCCGTAGTAAAAGCTGATGTTGTATGTTCATTCACTAAATGCACACTCTGACATTTTAGCATTAGTTTAAGTAGTGTGCGATAATAACAAATCCTTCCAGTGTTTCATAATCTCTATTTCTTCTAGCTTTAGGTATTGACAGATGCATTACTACTTTTATAGCAATAGTTTCTTTCTTGTCACTGTTAAAATAGTAGTATGCCTTCTCCCAAATGGAGGAAGTGTGAATAAAACTATTTTACACCTTGAGAAAAGATGATTTATGAGCTACAATATGGCAGACACTCAGATAAGATCAAGAAATCAAATTATTTGAAGACATATATAATTTAGCCAATTATGTGATTTGAGAACATAGTATGTTGAATTTTGTGTTGTCTTGACACAGAACTCCTGAAATGCTGTAGGGTATTATTAATAGATGGTCATGTAAGTTAAATGTCTAATTTCAGAGTTTTAATAGCCGCTAACTGTATTACATAGTAGTGACTTTGTTTACTTTCCTTAAATCCTTGCTGAAAAAGAAAGTGTAAATTAAAACCCAACGGTTTCAGAGTATACTGAGTGTGCTGATTGCTTGTCTCAGCTTCATCAGCTTCATTTTTTTACTGTGGCAAAGAAACTCGTGTCTTCACAAATTCAGGCCGAGAACCGAGAACTGTGTTTAGTCTTCATCCTTGGTTTCACTATGAACATTTTTATGACGTCTTATACTTAATCAATTTAGTTGTCTTCTCTGGCCGTAAAATTATGATATTTAATAATTTGTAAATAGTTCTTAAAACTTATAAATGAAGTTCAACTGTGGTGATGTTAGTACTAAAAGTAACATGTTTTGTAGTACGCAAATATGATGTAATACCTGAAGGGGAAAAGCTCATTATATTCCACTTTTGTTTAATTACCTTTGTAAAGTGCTGCTGCATTTTAATTAGCTGATGTATTTTTTATCCTCTGATACAAGCAGAACTGCTTTCACTTGTATTTGGCTTCAGTGTTTGGGGGGGCAGTAAGAGGTGAGGAGGTGGTTGGGAATGCTGGGGAGCTGCTGGTGCTGTCCAGCCTGGAATGGGCATCAGTACAGTGATAGCAGGTTGCTCAGTCCATCCATCTGACTGCTCCCCTGTTAGCCTTGGACGGCATCCTACCCCGCCTGGTCCCTTTGAGTGATGAAGCAGGTTTGATACGCGTGGTTGTGTCCGAACAGACTATACATTGTCCTGATTCAGGCTGCAGTGGTCAAGCACGTGGGCTGTCTGATAGATAACCCCAAGCAGCATTGGCTACATGATTCCCGTAGATTACTCTCTCTTTTCTCTTTACTTGATCTTCTCTTTTTGTTGTGCTTTCTCCTCCCTTTTTCCACTCTAGTCTCTTCTCAAGTTAACAACTCTCTCCTAATTTTTTTTTTCCATATTGGTCCCACTTTTGCTGCATCCCTGCCCAGATTTGTTATTCATTACATGATTACCTAGGCAATATTGTCTTTGTATGGTATTTCTGGGTATGGTTACTTATCAACTTTTGGCATCACAAGGAAAGTCCTTTCCACTCCCCCTCACTTGGTAAGATCCCCAGTGCTTCTTTCTGGTTACCTGCATAGTTTGGTATTGTTCACGAAACACTGTATTACTCACCTGCAAAATCCAGCCATCCCTTATGCCACTGTCTGTAGCTTGCCAGCTTCTTAATTTGTTATTTGTCGTGTCTAGGGGTTTCTCATGTTGTGTCCAGTAGCTTCTCATGACCATAATGCCTTTAATGCCCTTTCTCATGAAGCTTAGCTTCAGGCCAGGCCCTAGTCAGCAGGGGATCTGCCCATAGCCCTAACAATCCCACGTTCAGAGGTAGGGTGAGAAGGAGCTGCACTGCTCCTCTCTCTGGTAGAGCCTGAATAGGCCTTCTGTGCTACCCCTCTGCATGGGCTGGACACATAGGGATGGAGCCCCTGCTCTGCTGGATGTCACCTGTGAGCAATGTAACTGAACTGACTTGTTATTGCCAGTGTCACCTTGACCCATGAAACTCTGTGTAGTAAAGCACTTAAAAGTGATAATGTCCTTAGGAGGACATGAATGTCCTGGGTATGTAAACTGGTTCTTTGGCCTTAGTAGTGCACACACCATCTTCTCAGCCACAGGGTCCTGGATTGTTAGCAAGATAGGTGGAATACTTCCGTTGTGTCATGCCCATGCCACTGGAGTGAGTCCTTTTCTTGCCTGTATATTAAGATCTCTGAGCTTTAGCTAAATTTGGTCCCACTCCTGCAGGTCTGAGTAATCTACCTCAGTGGTCCTCTCTGAGGTAGGTCTGTTTATTTTTAAGTCAGACTGCAATGTTCAAAATCCTCCTAAGTCTGTTTCTTGGTTATTGAGAGTCATTTTCAGTTAATAGCACTTGTGTAACCACTTGTACTCTGCATTGGTTGACAAGGCTTTGGGCAATTGGTGTTCTATTCTTCGAACAAAGCTTGGTGTTAAGCTACCAAAACTCCCTTTCTTTTACGGTGAGCCATGGCTCAGGCTTTGCCAGGGTTATACACTGAAGTCCAAGGAGTTTGCTGTGGGCCACCCTTTCTGTGAGTTTCCCAGTCTAACCCAAAGTCCTTTTTCTTCATTTAATGGGTTTTCAGCTAGAAACCAGAGTCCAGGTTGAATGTGCACCTGCCAGATTCCCTTATGTATTTCTGAATCCCACGTGCTCCTTCTCCCTCAAACTAGATGCGGGAGTTTTGTGTTGGTCCAATATCCATCCAGCACACTTCCTGTTGAAACTGGCAGCCAACTCCTCCTTTGCAGTCTTCCTAGTGAGGACTGCAGGTGCACTTAACTATATATTTACTTGTCTTGGAGCACTGTAGTTAGACTGCTCTCCTTTCGTTCACAGGGCCAGTGATTCTCCTTCAAGTCTTAATTTGAGAGGTGTACAGTAAGAATTGGTCGTACCTGGACACAGGCCAAATCTCAAGACACGTTCCTTGAGATGCACCTGTCAGTCTGCATTGCACTTACTCAGATGTTAGTTATTCCAGTTTCTAGTGTCACTGGTAAAATACAGGGTTTCCCCAATATCTATCTCCTTGGAAGCATTTTCACTACTTTCTTTTATCCCGTTCATTAGCTGCTATTCTGAAACTGTTCAGCAGTCCTCTGTGTTTGTCAATATTTACTAGTCATTGGGTCCATCTCTTTAACAAATAGAGAAACTTTCTACTTCAGTATTTTCTTTTGAATTAGATATTGTGATATTTATGGACAGCTTTTTACCACCTTCCTTTTTCCTTTCTGATTAAAGGAAGGCTTTTAATTTGTTACTTACAATTATGTATTAGGGGGTTAACTTTTTAGAAAAGCTTAAGTACAGCAGTTGAGCTTGGATAATTAGGTATGAATATCCTCTAATACGTATGTAAATACTTTTCCTTTGATGTGACTTCTGTTCTGGTTCCATCATAATATTTTACTATTCATTATACCTTCTCAAGCCATTGCGTACCCTACCCGTGCTTCATCCACGCTTTTCTTAGCTTTTAACTACTTAAGGACTGACAGTGCTGAGCAAATCTCCCCTCTTTTTTGAAACCTTTTTGCCTTCATTCATTGTACCCCTCCTCAATTCCTTCTGCTACGTACGCACACTGGATGTGAACGCTTGCTTCACAGAACATGACTGCAGTCAACAGTGCTGTTGCTGTGTCTAGGTAATTTTGTCAGCTGTTGCTCTTTGAAGGAGTGCCCTGTAAAACATTAAGACCTACCGAGACTGTTAGATTACCATGGATTTGGAACACCTTTTCTAAAGCTTTAACTGTGGTTAGTGGAAGCACCTCTAGGGTTACTCAAAGTTTATGTTCATCTAGGGAGTCTTGGACTTAAGTGGTACTCCTAGGTATGCTTGCCTGCGCACTGTTGGCCTTGGAGGGTCCTAGTCCCCAGAAGATCCCCAGTGCTTCTTTCTACTTCTCTCTGAAGTTTGGTTGTTATTCACCTAACACCCCCTTAACCACCTGCAGAATCCAGCCCATCCCTCATAGTGCCATCTCCAACTTTTGTCAGCTTCTCACATTGTCATGTTTGGTAGTTTCTTGTGTCACGGGCCAAGGTCTAACCAGCAGGTTATTATAAAACAATAAATAACCAATTGAAAACCAAAAATGAAAAGTGGTGGTCTACACTAAAGCCTAATGAAAGCTTGTTGCAATTAACTTATTTTAAAATTATAATACTACAGGTTTTATTATGCCTGAGCTCACAAACTAGCCACTGGTAAAGAACTTGAAACAGAAGTTTGAAGTGATATTAGGTGCTTGGCAATTTTAGCATCTTCTCCAGGTTTAAGGAGAATATTTCGCTTACTTTGGTTTAAGGCTACTGCTTCAAGTTCTGAGAGTAAAACAGTAAAGACTTTTACATTCTTTACTCTAGAAATAAAAAATGAGTTATGAAGGGTCTTACTGTAGTAGTTCTGAGATTTTGATGGTTGTGGAGGTGAGTCAGGTATGATCTACTCGAGTACACAGCTCTCATTTAGTGAATCAGTTTTAAATGCAGAGCATATTTTGATTAAACTTTTTTCCTTTTGATTCCCACACATTTAATATAGTTCCTATAGTAAGCTCATAAATACGAGTCTAAGGACCAACTTCATTTAAAATAGTTTTCATTCAGAGCTTGATATAAATCAGAATTAAAAAAAAAAACAACCTAAAAAAAAATAAGGAAACAATAGTCACTCTAATATCGTATACAAATTCAGGTGACACAAAACAAAAGAAAAGGTTTTTAATTGCTCCAAAGTAGTGTGCATTATAGTGTATCCTGCTGGATGGTAACGTTAAGTCCAGCTACTGTGTAAAGGGTATGTTTAGAAGAGTTACCAGCATGCATGGATATTGATTTACAAGAGAGGATTTTTTTTTCTTTAAGAACAAAGGCAAACAAGATCAATGTTGATATTTTAAGTTGTAGGAGTTCTTTGATGGTTAATTAGATCAGTTAATGCAAGTCACCTCGTTACAGAGTAATTTAAGGTAGCTTAAATTTTCTTGGTTTGGTAGGCAAAGCACGGAAGACAGCAGTCCACAGCTGAACAACAACCAATCCACTCAGTCTTGAGGTAACACAGCTTTCCCCTTCCTTCTTAGGTTCCACCACATCCCTCAGGTCCTCCTGTGGTTGGTGCACTCCAACCACCTGCTTTCACAGCACCTTTAGGAATCCCACCTCCTGGATTTGCTCCTGGAGTGCCGCCGCCACCGCCGCCTCCATTTTTACGACCTGGTTTCAACCCAATGCATTTACCTCCAGGTATGTTTATATATTTTTAGGAATATTAAGGGGTTTTTTTGGTTGTTTTTTTTGAATGTTTTGTGGTTTTTGGTGGGGCCATTTGTTTGGTTTGGTTTGGTTTTGGTTTTGTGATTTTTTTTTTTTATTACCATATGGCAAATAAAAGCATCTGCCATATAAACTCCACAAGTGTGTTTGGTAAAGTGGTACTCAGTGTTAATATATACTTCTTTATAGGTTTTCTTCCTCCTGGACCACCACCACCTATAACTCCTCCGGTATCTGTTCCTCACACTCCAGCAGTAAACATCCCAAATTGTAAGTGTTTAGATCTTGGGCAAGCGGCAGTAGAAGGAAGGTATCGTGCAAGCAGAAAACCTGAATTACTCTTTTTAATACCTCAATGCCTTGTTTCTTAGCTACAGCAACTGGTGTGAATGAAGACACTACAAAAGATTCATCTGTAGGAAATCCCATCCCAACAGTGGTTTCTGGAGGCAGAGGGAATGCTGAAACTACCGATAGTTCCAAAATGTATGGGACTGTTCCACCTCCTGTAGCACCCACTAATGTACCTGCTCCTGTCACCCAAGCTATTCCACTTCTTGGTAAGTTCATTTTTTGTATATATTCTTCAGTTTACTGTTCCCTTAATTTAAAATACAATTTTGATTTTGCTATTCGCTCACAGTTTGTGGGAAAGTAAAGCAGCTTTTTCTAAACTTGTTGAAATATCTGCCCTTCTACTGAGTTCTAAATAATTTTTAGAGGTTTAATTTTGCATAGAAGGAGCAGTATTTTTTTTTTATTTATTATTGAAGATCTGTTTTCTGAAGAAACAAAAAAGCTGTAACATTTAAGTTACAGATTTAGGACAGAAGATAATGATGTCTACTTTTAACAAATTGAGGTTTATACCGTAAAAAAAAAATTAAAAAATACAGCAAAACATGTGTATCACATATGAACTATGTTTTTGACTCAACTATTACATGTATAAAATTAGCTTAAAGAGAAACAGTACTTTTTAGTGTATTTTTTACATCTGTGAAAGTATGGTATACTTACTATGTATGAAATAAATTATTTTAATAAAATGAAAAAATAAAAGCTTTTATTCAGCCCTGCCGTATTGTAGGTTTTGAAACCTTTTAAACGATGTTGCCTTATTTAAACATTACAAAAGGGTGTTTTGACTAGCAAAACCAAGCTAGCTTTGGATATTTTACATAAATTACTTTTGCTAAACTTGGTTGGAATTTTAAAGAGAAGGTTGTGAGTTCAGTGTTACAGAGGTCTGCTAAATACTTATTTTCGTAAGTATCAACGGTATACTCAAGAGACTTGTTTCTACAAATTTTACAAAAATTCTACAAATTTTAATGAGATGATTACATTTATGGGGTTTCAGACCTCTAAATAAGTGCCGAAGAAGTGAATGTAAAAGATAATTTTGGTTCGGTGTGTTTCTACCCAGAACTTTAGAGTGTACACTGAAAAAAAACACCGAAAGATTTGTGTCTCTGTGAGCTTACTGCACTATTGGATCTGACGGCTAAATTTTCCAGACATGACAAGTGATTTTTGGGATCTTTCACATTGGAAACTTAAAATTAGACCTTTTTCAGAAAGTGAAGAGTTAATTCTCTCTGAAAATCAGTCTGCTTTTTAAAATCTATTGAAGCAGATATGCAAAAAGAGCAGCTAATTGTTTTAGCATGTTTTGGACACTTGGCAAACAGAGAAAAACTTGTAAAAAAAATTCTATGGTGACACCATGAACTGAGAGAATTTTGTAGTAATAAGTATTATTGGACTATACATTTAAGACATTCACATCTTAATGATGAAGTTACACTCTTGATAACTGTAGTACAGTATTACCCATTTTTGATGTTTCCTGGTACTACATTTTGTACAGCATCCCAAGCCTTTGGAATGTATTAAGTTACTCCGCAGTTTGCTGTATCACTGTACACAAAAGAAAAAGGTTTTACAAAATTAAGTTTCAGGTGAAGTAAATTATATACCCACATTAGCTACTTGGACAGGAGCTCTTTTACAAATTCAAGGAAGGTGAGTTTTGATAGATTTGAAGATCAAGAACTTGCCTAGGTTTTTGTTAACTTGCGTACTGAATAGTTGAGGCAGATAAAAGTTGTCCATGTGGTCAGAGCGACTTCTCTCAATGTTCATTCTCATCAACAAGGGGATAGGAGAGTTTCTTTCTTTTTATAAAATTGCATGTGTGAGCTTGGAGTAGTCCTGAAGATTAAAGATTAAATATTAGTATCTGTTGTCTTTGCTTTTAAAACTTCTCAGTAAGTTAACACAGTGAAACTGTCATCTTAAAACCGCTTTTGATTCACTTACCAATTGAGCTTAGTCCTGCGTGTAAGAGTCCAGGTCTGGTCACTGCTTAGGCTGGAAGGCAAACATGAAAGAGGTGATGTTTTCCACCACTCATGCTGATCTAGATAGCAAAGAAGTGCCCCTCGAAGTCTTGTCCGCCCCATCCTCTGAGTTCAAGAGCTGGCCGGGCCGCATCATCATTCTGACCTTTTCATTCTGTGTGTCAGGTTTCACTGCTAGGGAGGTCAGAGCATGGGAAGCAGAGCGTGCCAGGGTTTCACCACGTGCACGGACATGAGATGCCATCTACATGTGCATCCCAGTCATGGAGCCCAGAATTACTTGCAGGCTTGACAGTTTAAATGTAGCCTTAGTTTCTGACCTACAGTCTTGTGCGGGTCGGAGGCAAATGGAGTGGACAAAGTACATGAGTTGGGTACAGCATCCCCCTCAGTTGGCCGAGGTAAAGGGCAGCCCAGGGATGGCAGATGCCTCAGACTAAAGGCCATCAGGTTCACAAGTATACGGTTTAGCAATTTGAATAGCTGACTGATCGTGTGACTGGTTTCTCACGAAGTCTTCAAACTGCTCGTTAAACGTTCCCACGGTGTGGCTCTACAAGCTGACATAAGAAGGTGGAAGAAAGATTTGTTTGACAGCATCATGAAGTATGTCGTGAGGACTCTGCTTGGGAAAGTAGGGATGAAGGGGTTTTGAGTAGTGTAATGTGAAGAATGAAGAAGTGTGCTTCGGATATTTGGGCAGGATAGAAGAACTTACTTCAGCAGGCTGAATTCAAGGAATGAAGATTGCTCTGAAGAGACTGTCGTAGAAACCTAAACTTAAGCTTGCTTGAGAACACCTTATGTAATCTGTGCAAACGCAGGAGCTCTTTTCTGGTTTTTGTAACTTCAAAATGAAGCTGATCTTTCTATCTGTTCCGTTTTTTGTTTTTTTTTTAAATGGAAGCTATGTTACAAAGTATTTCTAAATTGATTATTGTAAGATTTCGTATGCTTTCCTAGTGATGTAAGTTGTGTTCTGTTTCATCTCCACTAATTTCATTCCTTCCTCCAATGTAATTCTTTCATTACTTCCAACAAAGACATGTTTGTGCTTCAGAGGAGTGAACCCTTGTGGACGTTGTGTCTCAATTTTTTTTGGTACCTATTTCTGAAAACCGCCCTCAGGTTATTTTGATGTAGTTGTATCCTTGATCGTATTCGCTGCTGCTATAGCTTCTTGTTCTTAATGTGAACAAGGTTATCCAGACTGTAACAGATTTTGTGAGTGTGTGCTCATATGTCATTTTTTAAATGATCTGCAGAGCAGATGTTTTTAGACTCCTATTACATGTGCATATTGCAGAAAGTGACAGGCTTTTAAATAGTTTTTGATTTGCCAACTTGTTCTTAGTGTTGAGCAAATGCTGTACTTTGGACCAGTAATAAACTGCTGTTGCAGATGCTGTGTTTCGAATATTCAGATTCTGTGATCTATTATCTTGATTAAATACACCGTATTGCAGTTTGTAGGTTCTGGTCTAGTGCTCTTTTTACCAAAATTCCTACAACGATAATTACATATTCTCAAAGTTTATTTATCCTGTAGTTCTCAATGAACTTGGTATTCATTTCCTGGTAACGCATGCTGAATTATTGTTCTTTTCCCCTTTGCTGCTTTGTTCTTAAGTAGCTCCATGGTCTGTTTATAATCTGCGTTAAATTATAAAAGACAGACTACAATATTCTCTGAGCTCATCAGAGTATTACTGCATTGTGAAGTGGATACCTCCTTCACGGGAAGGATGGGCTTTTTATTAATACAGGATATCAACAGTGATGAACCCAACACGTTTCCAGGTGTCTTGTGAGAGCTCATTTTAAAAGCATGACAAACACTGTATGTTTGCTAATAACTTGTGTGACTGTTGCTTTCATACTACTACTGAATGAGAATTCAGAGGTGAGGGAACAATGAACTCTCAAGCACCATTCATGGAATTCAGTTTTGCCTTGATGATTCATTCGACCTGGACTGGTTTAGTATTATATGTTTTATAAAGTAGGAATTTTAGGAGTCTTAATACCTGTAACCAACACGGTACACGTAATGTAGTTTGACTCTTACATCCTTGTTTAAGCATCTCACATGAATAGGAGCAAGCTCTTGCCAGCTTCAGTGATGGACATTGACTACCCTGAAAAATGTTGGTATTTAGGGCAAGTTACTTAAGCTGCGAATTGATATTTAGGCTCTTAAATTTAGGCTTCTTCCTTTGCAGTCTTAGCCTGGTCTAAAGAATCCTGTATCAAACTCCAGAGACAGACACAAGGCTTACAACACTGTCCCTCTCTCAAGAGTTTCCTGGTAGTATTTATTGGTTTAGCTTTAAAATGCAGCACTCCCTGCTGGAGAATGATAGGAGGATTAATGTGACGTGCTAAACGTTGCAGAACATCGGCATCAAACTCCAAGTGTAAAGCTTTAGCCCGTTCTGCTGGAATCATAAGCTTTTGACTTGTTCTCGTACACATTTCCATCAGATGTGCCAAGAAGCAGGATTGCTGTGTCAGATACAGAAACCACCACTCCTCCAGTTGCTTTCTTGTAACAGCGCAGCTGAGAATTACTGTAGTGGATTATAAGAGACACTGTAATCACTTACTGAGCAGAGTTCAGTTACAAAAAAAAAAAAGGAAAAGAATAATCAAATGCTACACTTCTTTGTTAACGTTCACTTTTTTAACACTGGTAATTACTATGAGGGAATATGGGATTTGTCCAGCCAGGAGAGAAGATAATCAGAAATGGGATGACAGTGACACAGGAATCTAGCTTTTTACTGGATTTATCAAAACAGTAAGGATGACTCCCGTGACTTCTTTGGATAGAAGACACTTTTGGACAGCTGTGGCAATTTGGTCTATGTCTTATGAGTAAAGTGAAATGCTGAAATCTTTGCCACTGGCTTAGTGTTCTTGCACCTCTGGAACAACACTTGCAGTTAACAACAGGTTTTACGAGTGCGCTCGCATCCACTGCCTTCCTTGTAAGCACTCTTCGCAAGTTTTGAGGACTTTCACTGTGCATCTCTTGTCAAAGTTGCAAATGAAAACAAGCTGTGAAAGCAATCTATATTTTTACACATTTGAACAGAGTAACGTATTAGAATCCTCAGACCTGGCACCTCTCTCCGGTATTGCAAGCCATGTCCTGTACTAAAGGCCGTGTCTTAGCCAAGTTACGCAGAGTAGGCGGCTGGTGCAAGGGATGGTTGTATGTCATTCCCATTAAGCAAGAAGACAAGGTTAGCTACTGCAACAAGGCTGACAATTGTGAACATAGGATTGAAACACAGCCTGAGGCAGATAAATTCCGTCACTCGTCTGCGCAGGTATGAGATGGTCATTAAATCGCTTTATTGTTCTCTAGGAGCTCTGGTCCTTCTTTCCAAGTTTTGGCAAACTCTTTAAATGTCACATGCTGTCTTTCTCCTTATAAGACAACAAAGGGCTTTACATTTTTCTAGGCATTGCCCGTGCGAACTGTACCGCTAAGTTTCCCGAGCATTTTCAGTAAACTCGGATGTGCTTCTGGACAACTCTTTGAGAGTGAATTTTTAATTGATGCCCGATTTGTCAGCACAGCGAGGAAGCTCTCATGCTTCTTTCTAGAGTGTACTTCAGCCTCAACATTTGAGAGGGCTGATTTAAAATGTGTTCAGCTACCCTGCTAATGCAGTCCAGATAGGAAGAGAATGAACTTCAGATATGGTTATGCTGCTTCTGTGCTGCAGTTTGTGTAGAAATAAGGTTGAGAAAGTAAATCCCTCTTACTTGTTAAGTTCAAAATAACTTCCCACACTCACCTCACGTTCATGCAGTTGTAAGCCACATCTATTCTGCTGCACTAGTGCAGAAGCATATGCTTATCTTCTTCAGCTCATTGGATCCCAGTTATTGTTTTCTGCTTTTTAATCTTCCGGGGGAGAATTTACTTATCCACAAAAATATCCCCATACCTCAGAATTCAGCAAAATAAGTATTGGAAGATGTCATTAGCCGTATGTCTGTCTTGTCAGATCTGTAGTCATGGGAGGATTTTGAACTGGGTGACTTACAGCCCTGGTTGTGAAGAGGAGGAGGGGGAGGGCTGTGCATTTTAAAGTTAAAAAGGAGGAAAAAAAGCAAACAAAACAAAAGAAAAAAATACACTGTTGCTGCTGGAACCTTTCTTGCAAAGAGAGTGACCTATCAAGCCATGTCTTAAAAGTGACTGCTTGGAGGGGAAGGTAAGATGATACCATGGAATGGAAGAACATTCGCATCTTTCGTTACGTGAGTTCTGATCGGCAACGTGTAATTGCCTCCTAATGAGCGCTCAGATGAAAAGGTTTCTGATAGAGCTGTTCTTAAGCATAAGAAGTGGTGTGGCGAAAGGGCAACGTGTGTCTTCTTCAGAAGGCTCAGGCATATTTGGGATAGAGGAGCTCAACAAGTCAGGTGGAGGAAGAGGGAAGGTGCGGCAGCTGAATGGAAGGTCATTTGGGGTGCCAGCTCCACTGTGCTCATTAAGCTGAAAGTGCAGTTTTCCCTGATGGCTCTGCCAAGTATTTAATTCTCATATTAATTTACACAGCTATTTCACATTCTAGTCAGACCCAGGGCAGGAGCTACAAAATTTTACATAACTTGCATTCTTAACTTTTATTTTTACTGATACGTGGAAATAAAACATTATTTATAGTCTCGGCAAATTTATAAAGGAACGCAGGATGGATTAGGAGAGATTTCTGCTTGTTCTGCTGGCACCTGTTGATTCCTTTAAATTTCAGTTTGGAAGTTAAAACCACCACCACCTGCTTTCTCAGATAGGGAGCTTATTTTCAGGTAAATAACTGCTAGTGAGCAGATAGGGCCGGTGTGAAGGCCGCAGAGAACACGAGACAATAGTGTTGCCAGTTAAACAAAAGGAGGCACGCGAGATAAGCTGGCACGCGCTTATTGGTATGAAGTCCTCATCTGCAGCAGGGTCATCCTCGTTCGTTTCCATTCATGTGTTGATGTCAACAAGCTTTGGGCTGAGTTTTCTCCAGTGGTATGTTTTAAGAGTTAATGTTTTTTCCTTTTGTGAAGCTCATGCTAAAAACGAGAGTCCAGGAATAAAAAAGGAAAACAGGTGCAGTTGTGTATGGGTATGTGCTATGAAGGATGAAAAATTGTATTTAAAAAAACCCAAACAAACCAGAAATGTTCCTTTTCGTTTACATTGCAAGGTTTATTCTACTAAAATTAAACTTTGTTGTATCCTTTTTTTCTCTGGAATGGTAAATCAAGCTCCCTGTGATTTCTTGCTCTTACTCCAGCCCTGTTCTGACCTTACCTCTCCCTTCACAGCTTCCTGTAGCTGCTGCCTCTTCTGCACCTTGAAAATCTCATTGATGACCAGTTCAAATCTCAATCATTTTAGTCAGCTATTGTTTCACTGATGTTTTTAATAGGGGATAAATGTTTTAAAGTTAACTAAAGAAGGTAAGGTGTCTTTACGTAGAAGCCTGGGAAGCATAACCTATTAGGAAGGTGTTTGGTCAGCAGTGAGTTGACGAAGTAAGACACTGAGCTGGAGATCAAAAGAACTCTGACCTGCAAAACGTTAATGGCTTCTTCACAAAAGGAAGCCTTTAGGATAAGCGTTTAGTTATTACCATTGCAATATGAATTACTTCTTGTGCTTAAAGACAGTGTTCTCTTTGCAGTATATAAACCAGCACAGGAAGCTTTGCAGACTGCTCTTGTCCCTCCTTCCCCCCTCCCTCCAATTTTGGTGCAACTCATTTCATCAGAGAATTTCAAAATGTTTTGGAAATTATCAAAACGTTGGTTTTTTTCCCCTCCTGCCAGCCTCTGATTTGACTTTGTGCGTGTGTGCTTGTTTGTTGCAGGCACTCAGGGAGTCGCTCCACCCCCACCAGCCCCTGTCGTTGGGTTGCAGACTCCATCCACGGGCCTCTTGGGTGCCCGGCCTGGTTTGATACCACTGCAGCGGCCGCCAGGAATGCCACCCCCTCCTCTGCAGCGGTTTCCCTTGATGCCACCGCGACACATGCCTCCCCACATGATGCACAGAGGGCCCCCGCCGGGGCCGGGGGGCTTTGGGATGCCTCCCCCCCACGGAATGAAAACCCCCTTCCCACCGCCCGGTCACTTTGTGAGACCTGGGGGGATGCCGGGAAGCGGAGGGCCAGGCGGACCCGAGGAGAACAGAGACGGGAGGCAGTTTAGGAATGACAGGCAGACATTCACGCCTAACAGAGACCAGGAAAGGTTCGGAAGGAGATCTTTTGGAAACCGGGTAGAAAACGATCGTGAGCGCTATGGTAACCGCAACGACGACAGAGATCACGAGCGACTTGGTAATCGTGACAGGCGAGACTGGGGACGAAGAAGCCCCGAGCGTGAGAGACACAGAGACTTGGAGGACAGAAACAGGCGGTCCAGTGGGCATCGAGACAGAGAGAGAGATTCGAGAGACAGGGAGTCACGTAGAGACAAGGAAGAAAGCCGAGGGAAGGAAAAAACTGAGATGACAGACAGGGCAGATGGCGACAAAAACCACGAATCTCACAGCGGCAAAATGGAAGACGCAGACATTGTTTCAGAACTTGCTGCGGGAGGGTCTGAACCTGCAGGCGTAAAACCTGTCGAAGAGTTAACATCCGAGGCTACCTCATCTATGGAACAAGTGGAAAAGGATACGGGCTCAGTGGCGGAGGCTCCTCGCTAGCGACTGGAAGTTGTCGAAAGATGACAGTGACATTTGTTGGAGTGTAGAGCTTTAGAGTTGTACAGTCTGCTGTATTATATCTGCTTCTGCTTATATCGCAGCCCCTCGGTAGTTGGTGGGGAACTGTAAGCAATTTGATTGCTTCCCTTCTATTTAAAATAGCCACGACATAACATGACATACTGAAGATATGATTAAAATATTACTCATTTTTGCTGTAACTTTTTTAAAGTTTTGACTTTAAAAAGTTTACAAATCAGAAGTAGAAGTGCTTTCTATTTTTTTTTTTTTTTAATTTAAGAAAAGGTAACGGTGAAAGCTCCTCAAAAACGATAGGGATGTGTTTTTAATAAACTCTATTTTCGTAACAAACTTTAACGTGTGCTATTCTTCCTACACTGCACTGAAGTGGAAAAGGAGTGTTCAGCATCTTAAAAGTTTGAACTGTTAATGCTGTACTGGAGTCTAAATTAGACTGCTTTGTTTATATTTGTTAAAAGGAATACATCTGTTTGTGTAGCTATTCACAGAAGCAAATTTTTATTTGTAATAGTCATCTTGAGTTTTAGATTGCTGCATTTTAATGACCTACTTGACCATACTAGGTAAAAGTTAGTGGTTTTAAAATGTTAATTGAAGAGTTAACTGTTTAGTGTTTGCAATGCAATCGGTTCTTTTCTTTTTTTCTTTTTCTTTTTTTTTTTTCTCCCTCCCCACCTGGTTCTGTGGTAAATGTTGCCCTAATTAGCCTTTTTTTAAAAAAAGTGGACACCTTCAGACATAGTCTGCTCTGCTTGTGATGTTATAAAATGACTGTGTGCAGTGGGCTAGGAAGCACACCGGTTCAGCATCTTCTGGACTTGTTATTCATTGGTGCTTTTTGGAAAGTGGGGTGAAAAGAGAAATCAAAGCCACCAAAGCACGACATAAAATGCTAACCTTTTTTTTTTTTTTTAAATGGGGCTGGGAAAAGGAAGGGAGGCGGGAGGGCGCACGTGAATTTTTAAAACGCTGCCTCTTCCTTCAGACAAATCTGGACTGCCACCCTTGTCTCTGTTAAACGATGGCTACCTCCTGTAATCCTGCAAGAGGTAGGTTCAAAATTTTTAGCCGCCTGGTGGTGTACCTATCAATCAGACTGATGGACTAAGGAGACTATGTTCTTGTATTTGTTGTCAGTTTTACCATCTCTCCGTACCACATCATGAGTAATTTTTGTCAGATTTTTTTTTTTAAGAGGGCAAATACTAGTTCTTGGTGGTCCGCTCTTTAGGCGCAGTTTTGAAAGACGGCTGCACTGAACTGAGCAGAGCCAGAGCCCGAGCCCGGGCACGTCTGCCCTGAAACCCGCTCGCCCGTCGAACAGCCACGCACCAGGCCACCGGCCTCAGGTGGCACCAGGCCTTCCATTGGAGCTTGTTTTAATTCTAGAAGCGTAGTGGAAAAAAACTGTATGAATTCTGTGCATATTTAATATTTTTCTCCTTGATATAGGTGTGTTCTACTTTTAAAGTTGGGGTGTTTTTTTTTCCCTAAGTGAAGGGCAGCTGCTTTCTTACAGCAGTACTTTTTCACAGCTGCTCTGTGGCAGAGGAGTTTTTTCGGGGGGAGGGAGGGGGGTGGGAAAGCAAATGTGGAGTTATGGACTGGGGAGAGGACATATATTTTTATGTTCTTGCAATAGCAGAATAAAGAGAGAAAAAACCTGTTTACATACTTGTAGTGAACTCAACTTCCCTGTGTTGCAACTTGTGTCCTTAATGTTTGTTTTGCTGGGCCAGTGGAACTAACTCTTTTTTCATACAAAGTGAGACATTTATGTCTTCCGTTTAAGATTTGTCTCAGTAAAAACTGCCATAATTCTGTAAGGAGGCAGGACTTTTTTTTTATGAATTCACTTTATTAAAAGACCTGAAGACAAGAATGAAAGAGACAGAAGGCTTACCTGTTCACACAAATGCCACCATTCTCTCCGTTTCCCTTATTAGGAATTTGAAAGCAAAGCCCAGGAAAACCTTGTATGGCCTTTGCAGAACTATTTCTTGCTGCCTTCTGAAGCAGGGATTGTATAATAAAACCTACTATAGATGCATCATCTTTACAGCATCACCAGTATAACTGTAACTGGATCCTACCCTTCTACAACTACCCAATTTCTGGCTTTAAAATAAGCCACAAATCTGTACATAAAGATGAATTAGCTCAGCACATGCACCCATTACTGATTGATACATCCAGTGTTAGCAATTAAAGCCTTGGGTATTGAGCCTGCACGGTCAGTGACAACAATCCGTACGTAAACGGAGCATTGTTTCTAAATCCTTCGATGCAGCGTTGACTTCTAGGCCAGCGTGCCATCAGGCATTTAACTCGACAACAGGTTTGAAAGATCACAGAGCAGGCTTTTGGAGCAGCCAAGGTTCAGCGCTGGGAATGGCATGGGAGAGGAGACAAGCCACAGACAGAGCTGCCAGAGCGCTCCTTCCGCTACAGCTCGACCTACAGTTGACAAGGACTTGCTGTTTTCCCCCCTTAGGGAAACAGGACCTAACTCTCCCCTGAACTTCTGCAATGCAAAGAGGTGACAGTGGTATCTGTGGGTGCTCAGTATTTGGCATGCCCTGATGGGTAAGGAAGGAGCTGGAAGGGTGGTGCAGTCCCTACCTTAATTCTGCTGCTGCAGCCAAATCAGAGCATAGACTTAACTCACGGGAAGAGGTACAGGTGGGTAGAGACTACACACAAACATTTGCCACCTGCAACAAATGTAAGCTTAAATCTGTTTATACAGTATTCTTGCAATACTACCAAAAGCCATTCCGTTTGTAACATGCCATACTGGAATCTAGGCGTCTAGAACCACAACCAGCTACTTCCATGATTGCCTCTTCTGTACAAGATAAAGGAATGTTGATACAAGTCTTCATTAAAATTAATATCTTCTCTATTAAGAGACTTGGAAATCTGTGTTTAAAAGGTACATACAAGAAAATAATGAAAGCTGGCACTAGTACACAGTGATTACACTGCTGGAAAGCTTTAAATACTGAGTTTCTGGCTATGTCAGTCATTTTTAAGGAAAGACCTAGTCTATGTACTAGATATTCCTGCCTAGCTTAAAGAAAGTTGTTGTCTTCAAAACATCCAGGCTTTCACCACATGACAATCCAGGCCGTGCAGTGGGGATGAGGCACAAGGACAGATGTTGGAGCCAGACCATTTTATGTGCTTAAGGCTTCCCCACCACACACACTTCAGTCACACATGTCACACCATGACTTTTTACAGCAAGGTGGTATTTCTGCAAAGCAGCAACCATCCTTAGGTACACCAACTCACCAGCTGTGTGCAGAAGGTGTCAGGATGTTACCACAAAACCTGGGATTCTGTCACAGAACACAACAAGAAACATCCCAACTGGGATCAGGTCTTAGTTGTTAGCAGGTGACCAGCTGGAAGCAACCTGGTTTATGCTGTTGGCATCCAACACCCTGACTACTGACATGAGGAGGGTCCAGGCCCACTTTTCCATATTTGCAAGACACCAGGTAGGGTTCAGTGTTTGGTATTTCTTTTATAGACAGCAAGACCAAGATGTATTTGCCCAGCAAGTTTATTACACAAGTTTAAAACCTACAAGTGCTGCAACTTTGCCAGGAGGAAGCCCTGATACATACAGTGCCTACTGCTCTTTGGTGAGTAGTCTTGCCAAAGCTTGTAAGGCTAATCCTCCAAATCACACGGCATACCAGAAGTTTTGGTGTTGGGATGTGACTGCTACTATACATCTTGGGTTACAGAGAACAGGGGTTCTGGTCAGTGAAGTTCTACTTAATGGTTACAGCAGATGCTTTAGCAGAAGACTACAGAGACATTCCATCAGGGTCACTTTAATTGCAACACACATTGTACAAAATTAAGTCAGTCTTCACCAGTTTAAGTGATACTCAGAATGCACAGTAGTAATGAGATTAAGTGAGAAATCTGTTGCTCGCACAAGGAAGGCCAAGTACAGCATTTGCAATGGAATACAGGCCATTCGCCTCTGTCATCTTTAGCGTTTCAGGTACAACACTTAGCTCTTCGCTATTCCAATTACACCACAAGCTAAACGAGGACCAGCATTTCCAGTTAATTTGCTCTCATTATCTCCCCCTCTACCCAGGTCATCACATTTTTCATGGACCTAAAAGAGAATTGAAGATTTTTTTAATTTGTGTTATTGCATAACTAATCAACATTTTTTTTTCCACTCATCCCATTAGTAGCAGCAGTGACAAGCAGTCTTGCCAGCTACCAGCAGGGTGTGTTACACAACAGCAAGCACCTACTGTAGTTAAGTAACCCGGAATGCCAAATTCATGCTCAATGCTAAAAACTTAAGACTAGACTTGTCTAAAAAGGTAACCTGCCTCCAGCTGAATTTTTTTGAACTGGAAGTCAATAAACCCCCATGTTTCAAGAAGTTATTACTTCTAGTCCAAGAGTAAGCTCAGACTTGACATTCAAGGTCACCCTTACCACATCGGGCTGGTGGCTGCGCTGCAGGTGCAGTGCCTTGGCCACGCCACCCGAAGAGCTACACTACACGTCTCCTGCTCTCTGGCCATCTGCCCAAACCTCTTTTGTGCAGCAGTAGGGTGGTCTCAGAACACACTGGAGTCTCAAGGGAAACAAGACTGCCAATGCCCGTGGATGGCCAAGTCCGCTCAGCCTCTGCCTGCCTCCTTCCCAGGGAGGCTGTGGCACAAGCTACCACAGCCAGCAGCTACAAAACCAGTACCGGTGAACAGCATCCTGAAGTGCACGTTGCCACACCTTTCAGTGACAGCTTGTGACAGACTGCCTGTTCCTTCCTCAAATCAGGCTGCTTTAGTCACTCACAGCTGGAAAAAGCACAATTGAATGGAGAGGACCATCTCTGAAGGCAGGCAGAAAATTTAAAATCAGTATGGCACAGTGCCATACTAATACTACACAGAGGACTTTCAGGATAGGGCTTCAAAGAACTACCCACATTGGAAACCTTGCACTGTAAGTTCTATAACAAACACCAGGGACTGACCTCCAGCACCAAAGTCTCCACTTGCAGTCAAGGCTGCTCTGGAGTTCCTTAAAGCATTTGAGTATGCACCAAGACGCTTACCACCATGGTACGTCCAATGATGGAGTGTGGTCCGCTAAGAGAAATGACGGAATCTTCAATTTCCACTTCTGCCACTCCTCCTTCAGCAGTCACATTGCCAAGGTCTCCAACGTGCCTACACAAAGACGCAGAGAAATTCATAGAGACTGTCTGAATTAAAGCTCATCTAAGCGACAGCCTGAAAAATACAATAGTCATAGTACTCCATCTTGTCTTAAACAGCACGTATGTCCTCATTTTCCACCACCAGTCAGTCTTGAACACTTCCACTATTTTAGCTCCTTTAGTTCAAGGGATGACTAAAATTCAGTCCTAGGAAACTGTAAAAGTTGATCAACTTTGGGTGAAGGAACACCACCACACCCTAACAAAAGAAACCATCAGTACACAACTGCCGTGACCAAGAATTCCTCCACGCAGATGGCACTTCCCTCTGCTCAAAGAAAGTCTCTCAAACCAAGAAAAATAATCTTTCCTGCATACACAGGGTCTGCTGCTATTCTAAAGAGCTTTTACTGTCTATCACAAATCATCTATTCCACAAGCAGCTGCAGGCTTTAGGTTTAAATAGGATGAGTAAAAGCAGTTTGTCAAGTGACAGGTCAAAGGGGATGCCTGAAGTGCTAGCAAAGTTCCCATCAGTACCAGGGATGACTAGTTGAGTTTGCCTGGCATCTTCCCCCACGCACTTGGCATTATACCCCACCACACAGTTTTTATCAGGGCTAGCTCTCTGCTAGGACTTCCCTAAGGAATGAACCCTCAAGCAGTTCAGTTTTCATTCCAGCATATTCTTTCCTACCCATCTGCCTCAAACCATTCACTCAAAGGACAAGTTGATGATGTAAGGCTCTTCTATGCAGATTCTGAACCCAAACACCAACTCATTTCTAAGACTCAGACCCAGCTCAGCTCACTGAATGCTGACTACCAGCTTCTTGAGCAGCTTAGTACCAATTGCCTATTTTTAACCAAGTCCTATAAAATCAGGTCAAGGACAGTTTTCCCTTTAGGAATTTCCTTGATTTAAGCTTCCAAAAAGCTTCAGTCCCATCATTTCAACTCCATCCTGATAAAAGCATGATCTAGTTCTTAGACCCTCCTAAGGAATTCCGCAGCCTACAGCTGCCTGACCAGGACTTGACAAAGCAGAACCAGCAGAAGCCACAACGTTCATGCAATTCTGACCTTTAGCCCTGGAGCAGCTGGCTGCCAGCGAAGCCTGTAAGCGCATCATTTCATGCTGCTCTGTCACCCAGACAGCTGGCTAGCAGCCAGCTTGCTTGTCCTGGCACACAACAGATCACAGAGGTACAGATTTATCGGTCACAGAAGTTGCAGTTACAGGCATAAAGGTGAGCTAATTACAATGCCAAGTTGGTCCCTGTGCTAGTCCAGAGCCCACCTGTGCATGACAAGACTATCTTCTACACTTGCTCCTAGCTTCATTCGCTACCACACCGGCCTTCAGTTCTTGTGCAGCCCCTTCCCAGTCTAAAAACCCAGTAAGCACACTTTTTAAACCAGATGCTCAGACTTCAGGTCTACAAACACACAAGGGTTCCCTAAAGGGGACTACGAAAACTGCTTCCAGGGGAGGAGCTAGGTCTCAGCTCCCACTGAGGTCCAGAGATACTCAGTATGAGCATCAGACTCTGTAGTGACACCCAGCCCCCAAGTCCATAGTGCAGGCAGTACATTACCCAAGTTCAACAGCCAAGAACAGCCCAACACATGCAATAAAAAGTCACCATGCCCAGGCACACATAGCTTTGTATTCAGCTTGCAATCTCCCTTGAAGCCTCAGCACCTTTCACTGGTGATCCTGATCCACCACATGACAAGCCTGCACACAGCTCAACAACTGATAGTTTAGGGCCCCTGTTATCAAAGGCTAGCCCCAAAACAGAAGCCAGTCACCCCAACCAAATAAGGCTTTAACAAGAACCCCCTACATTCACATCCTGAGGACCATTTACTCACTAAAAGCCTCTATTTCTTCATCTCCCCAAGCCATGACAAAACCAAGAGCATGTCCCAAAGACTTTTACCCATATTCCTGGTGCAAAGGTGTACAGTACATCACTGTACAGTTATCAGAACTGTTCTTAAGTGACCCTACAAGTACTGCAGGAATTACCAGTTTTCTCCTAGTGTTGTGCTACCATTACTAATGAAGCAGCCTTCCAAGCACAAAGTAGCACTTAGATGGCTGCTGCATGGAATAGCTACCCAGTAAGACACCAGGCACATTAAACTCACCTCTCTGCATCACTTGGTCCACCATGCTGCTTGCCTTCAGGATTGAAGTGAGGACCTGCACTGGTACACCCTGAAACAGAAAACAGCCATTAAAAGCAAAGTTTTTGCAGCAGCCAGTTTAAAATCTGTTGCTTATACAGTACACTAAGATAGCCCTCCCATAGCCAAAGGGAGAGAAACTGCTAATCACATGTTCTTCTAATCCTCTGGAGGTAAGTTAACCTACTACAGACTTACAAGTTCAGTAAGGTAAGACTACCCATTCTAGAAAACTCTCTGCTCAGCTGGAAGCTTTCTTATTTCTTAACAGTAGGCTATCAGAGTATTTAGGTTAGTGCTTGGTATGTCAAATCTTGAACACCAGCCTAAACATGTTCAAAATATTAAATGGGAAGCAATTCCTTAGGAAATGTAGTAATTTCTTCACACAGATTAGCAGTCATGAGACCCAAGCACACTTATTCTACTTGCTGCTGCAACACCAAGAGAAGCTCTTTTAAAGCTGAGCGATCACACTACAGCTGTAAGTCAAAAGCCTGGAGAGACATCTTACCATTTGTATTGTCACCAAATTCATGGACATGGAAGCCATGGTTTCCATCAGCCAAGCCATTGATTCTTCCAGTAACTTTTACTGGTCCGCTGCCCTTTAATGGAAAGAACATGTTATCCCCAAAAAGGTTATGCCATTAAATGGCCTTGTGTCCAACGATGCTTTGTTGACTAGGAAGCTTAAGGACTGCGCTACAACTTCAGCTCTTAAGACACAAACAATTCTCTTACATGAGCTGATTCTATATGCAAATACAGTATTTCACAGAACGTGAAAGTTCACAGTTTGCATCTATTTAGTCACCTAAAACATAGTTACTCTTTCTATTTATTATGCACCAACAAGCAAAACGAACTCCTTTTACCAGTTCGCTTGTTTTGAGACGATCACGTATTTCCTTTTGGAAGCGCCAGTGCCCCTCAAGTCATTCCCGCTCTGGAGATGCCACAGGGCCCGTACGCAGCCCCTTCTCTACCGAGCACGAACGACGGAGCGTTAGAAGGGCTCTGGCCAGTTCGCAGTCACAGCCCCGCTAAGCCCGACTCCGACCGCAATAAACAAGCTCCGCGGGAAGACGAAGGCCGGCTCCAGCACGGAGGTCCGCAGAAGGGGCAGCAGCCTCACGCTGGCTGCCGGGCGGCCCTCTCGGGGCTCTCCCACCCTCTCTCCGCCCCGCCGTTCGCGTGGCGACACAGGCCGCCGGGCTGGGCCAAGCCTTGGGGCGGCCGCTCCCCG
>VWZK01009914.1:0-18600 GCA_013396935.1 Baryphthengus martii | reverse complement strand
AACTACTAGTGTGTTATAACGTCTTGGTACAAGACCAGGGAAGAAGAACAAATTGTCTTATCAGAAACCTTTTCACATATTTAAGCTGGTTTTAAGCTGTTTATGTCCAACTAGCTCTGGAAACTACATTAACAATATCATTAATAAATGATAAATGGATATACGAGTAACTGCAAACAGCATGGTATCGGTGAGCCAAGGAATACTCCTAAACCCAAGATATTAGACAGTTTTAGAGTATGTAAGGCTAGAACTTGGGTATGAGGATGACAATACAGTTTTCAAAGGTGTTTGCTTCCCCTTTGAAGACTTAACTGTAACACCCACATTTTGACCCTTGCAGAATAACACAAAGCTTACATTACTTAGGAGCCCCCAGGAGGCAGTCAGGTGTCCAGAGCTCTGCCTTGCATTTTTAGGGGGCCTGCAAAAGTAGCTACACCCTCTGAACAAGCAGCTAGTCATTTGCTGAAGTGACAGAAAGATCATTACTCATTTTTAAGCTTATCATCAGTGAAGAACTCTGTGTTTATAGTCAGCTTTCTTACCAATCAATTAATATCTCTCAGAAATGAAAACTCAATCACTAGCAAGCAAAGTAATATCTCTTTTTACCACAATGTTAAGCACAGTACAAGTTAGAGCGAAAACTCATGACAACTAAACAGGATGCATTCAGAAACCTCACATGTACCAAGTTAAAGTGAAAAACAAGGAACAACCACCTTTGGAACAAGGGGTGAGATGTGAGGTGATCACTGCGCTGTCCTGGGAGGATGAATTTTCTCACACGTTTAGGCAGGTTAATCCTACCTTTTACCAGAGCTTAGGCCTAGGAAAGTAAACGTGGGCCTGCAACAGAGAATCTCATACAGGAAAATAGTTTTCTATACAAGGTATCAAAGTTAGGTCCTGCCCTATTTTGACATATAGAATTATTAGAAATATTAACATTATTAACAGAGGGTTTGTTACACTTTTTTCATACCAGTGTTCCTGCAACAACGCAACAGCTATTTCCAATTCCTTCCTCAGTAAGAGATGGGTATGATAGCTCCTGTACTAAACACAAGAACAACGAGCAAGGCACACATATGGATGGAAACTACACAACTAAGGTGTCTGTGCTGTCCTCTGCTTCTTTCTGTTGTCCATGCTATTCCTACTTTATAACAGTGCTTTCAAAGGATTTCTTTGGAGAGGACACTGGGATTAAATTACATCTTTGATTGACAGCAAAGCAGCTTTCAAACAACCAAAATGTCTCCATTCTCCCTCGCAAATTACAGTAAATATCTGCTAAGGTAAATGTTGCCAAGCTGGTTATGCCTGGCAGCACTGATGCTCAAATGTGCACTGGACTTTCAATAGGAGGAGAGAATATTTGGCAGTAGATAATAAAATAAAGAGATAAAACCCATAAGTCCCCAGCCAGCATGAGCTTATGTATTTTGAGAAGGCAAAAAAGTGGAAAATGAGAATGGAAATTAATACAAGGATAATGCAAATATTTCATATTTGATTATCACAGGGCCTCATTACCTGAAATATATTGAGGCTTCTGTTAGGAAAACATCTTGGCTGCATCTGAAAAATCCTGGCCCTGGGAGGTGGCTCTGCTGCCGAACGGCTCAGCTCACCGGTGGGAGGTCAACACAGCGTTCTCTGCTTGCCCCATTCCGCTTCAACAGAGCAAACCCACATTTTTTCTGAAAATACACATGCAGTTAGATTTTGGAGATACATGTCCTGTAAATTCTGCCAAGATGTTATCTTTGCCTTGATTTTATTTCTGCATCGCTACAATGTGGAGGTTTAGAGACACAGATTACTGCAACAGGAAGGCCCCATCAGAGACAAAATTTCCCTTTTCTATTCCTCCTCTCATCTACATGCCTTTGAACACAGCATTGCACCATCTACTACATCTAGCAAATCCCTGCCTCTGCAAACATTTTCTCTGACTTCACCCACTGACCAAGCCCCTTGTGCTCCTTTTTGCTGATTCAGCAACCCTAGAAACTTTGAAATGTGTATCAGCAGTATATAGATCTCCCTTCTGAAATGAGATTAGCACATGCTGTAAAAGTCTAGTGAACACACACCTTTGAGGACATACTTTGGTACTCAAGTACTTTAAAAAGAAGATGGAAGTAAAGTCATAAGATGAAAGGAAACAATACAATGCAATTTTTCTGAAGACATGGTACAAAGCACTGCTGAGTTTGTGCTACTGATGAAGTCCTGGAGCAAGTCTGTAAATAAATAAATGTAAGAAAGGAATAAAGACCAGGAGTTTAGTAAGTTTATTAAACATTTTGGAAAACCTGACTTGCAAAGGCAAACGTGCATCCTGGTTAAGAAGACCAGTTATAAAGGGAGCAGCATTCTTGCAGATACTGAAATTTGCAGAGAGATTTTACTGCTCTTATTTCTTGCAGAAGCTCAGCAAAGAGGACAAGATGTGCAGGCAAGCAGCTTGGGCACAACCATTTGCTATACACTTAACGGTGAAACCTTTTCAAAGTGAGGGCCTCGGTTTCCATCAAATTTCACAGCCATTTTTTGGCTTCTAGGAACAATATAAATAAAATATGATCACTCTATTACACCCTTCGTGTGGATACTTTTACCTCTTTGGATTAAGTGCCAATGGGCACCAGACTTCAGCCAAGCCAACACAGTTCTGAGAATTAATGGATTAGAGGTCTCTAGTTCAATTAGTGCAACAGAAGCCAATTCTCTTCCCATCGTCTTCCCTACTTCTTGCCTGAAAAGCTAACAGTGTAACTACTGCATGTGCAAGCATTTTTTTCACTACTAAGTAGGCAACAGAAAATACCTGCAGTTGCTTTTCCTTATTTCTGTCTCTTTCTGGTAAAAAGTAAGCGTCACCGCTTGCTAAACTAGTGATATACTTTGCTTGATTATTTCAAAGGATGTAAAGAATTATGTATATGTAAAGAATGTAATTATGAAAAGATACGTAACAAAAAGAAATATATCCCTACAAACAGAGAGATTACACAGGTGCTGAGCTCGCAGGCATGGAAGTGGGTCCTGGTGGACAACATGCTGACCATGACTTAGCTGCAGACTTTGGTGGTGTGGGAGGTGACTGCTCACAGGACTGCAGTAGTACCAGCCTGAAGGAGGTCATTAGTCCCCTCTGCTCAGCTCTAAATTTATATCTCTACAAACTTCTCAGAATCAGAACCAAAAGTAGTAAGCAAGAATAACTCCTCTTTCTTTAATAGCAATAAATCAATTCTCTTCTGTTCTATCCTATTCTTTTTTATTCTACATGGACTAAACCAGATTATAATCACGAACGCCAACAATGTTATTTGCTGTCTACACTGGGTAATCGCATTATCCTTACCTGTCATAAAGGGCTGAGACTTCAAATATTTTATTAAAAATAATAAGCAATAAAAAGTTATATTAAAAAAAATATTGTAAAGCTCTCAAGCATAATTTTAGTACTGCCATTTACCTCCTTAAATATGCTTTCAGAAAATGCAGGGGATGCTATATAGCCATGTTAAAACTGCTGCTAGAAAAGCTGATTATAGTCATGATTCTGCCACGATTCTTATTTATGTACCATGAATACTGGTACTACTTCTACCTCTGAGCCTTCTCTGGATGAATGTATTTCTAGAAAAGGCAAGAGAGACCCTCTACACATCGCACGTACATCCAGTTTTACTCTCGCCTTGTCACCTCCCTCCCCTTATACACTGCTTCATGGGTTTTTGCCTTTAAAAGCCCTTGAAAACACACTGGAAAGGGCTGAAAAGCCATCTAAAAAGGAATGAAGAGTCCTTTTGGTAAAAACATGTAACTTCTTCTCTATACTGTTAAACCACCTGGAGCTCCAAGGACAAAGAAGCCGTTCTGATGGTCAGCTTGTCAGCTCCTATCCATCCTGAGCACAAATAGCACTTGGGGAAACTATTCCTTTGGCAATGGCTTAGCCACTTTCTAAAGAGGAGACATAATAGAGTATCGTAAAAACGCCCTCTCCCAATCTCTCCTGAAATATTGCACACTCAAAATCTACTTGCTTTTTCCTTTGTACCTCTCACTTTATTTCACAGGAGTCACAAAAGCAAGCTGAGAATGACTTGACTCTTTAGACTCCCTCTCTTCACTGGAGAATATCTTGTCTACAGGCAAGAGAATACAAGGCTTGGCTCCACACAAAAGCTTGCAGTAAGTCGTCCTGGGAACTTGCATTAGATATTACTTACTTACTTACTTCCCTTACTTACTTACTTACTCCCCTTAAAATGAAAATGGGCTGTGATCCTTCCAGGGCTGGAGTGGACCAAATGCCTAATTCCTACCCCAACTTAATGAACAGGGCTTACTTGGCAAAAGTAAATTCAGGTTTTCTTAAAGCTGCCTGGGTGATTTTAACTATGATGGTACTTTTACCTAACTTATTCTCAAAACCATTGGGATAAGTACTTGCAGTAAGGAGAACTGGTTTCTCAGCAGAGGTGGCAGCAGGAATTTATACCAGCGGGATGAAGTCTTTCTCTCCAGTCAAGCATTTTAGTGCATATATGTTATCCCAATGAACTCAAGTAGCTTTTCCAGAAACAGTTTGCAGCAGAAATTCACATGGTGAGCCAGAAAAGTTTAGTCTGTAGCCTGTACATTCCTTTAGGATCCTGCTGGATAAAATAGGCTGTAAAATCTGCAAGATGTAGGGCATGTTCAGGCATAGATAGAGCTAACTTATGTTTTCCAGGTAAGTAAGGTAAAAAATTTGCCCTGCCTCTCTATCTCTTAATCACAAATAACAGTTCTGACCACATCTGGCAGAAGGACAACAGCCTCAAGTACTTCTGTTTTGTAATGAAAATGGATGGCAAGGTGTTCCTAATGACAGAACAACTGCCACGTAAATTCAAACACATATTTTCTTAGGAAAGCGGGGAACCTCACCTAGAAGACATCCTCAGGAAAGCAAGCATCCGAAGTTCTCCTGCTTGTGGAGTGCTTTGCTTTCCAGGGACTCCATGACTGGACCACCTCTGCTGTTTGACTAGAGGGTGATATATTTTGCAACGTTACTATAAAAATTTCATTCAGTACACAGTTTGATAAAACATAAGAAAATATTTTAGAAGCCATAATTTGAATAACACACCCTCTTACATGCAAACAACATTGCAGACAAATACCCACGTTTTTGTTCCTTTTGTTTCTTTTCTTACTGAGGCTAATTCATAGGAAAGATTGGCATTTATATTGAAGAATTCAGAAAAACTGTTACATCCTATTCCCTATATCTCTCAGTGATATTCAGAGGAACAAAATAAAACAATCAGAAAGGCAAGGATATTTTTATCCAGCGCTGGTAAGTACCGTAAAGGTTCCACAGGAGGGCAGTATATGCTTGTCTTTGAGGAAGAAATTACCTCGACCTGTTCTTTCCATCCTTTTCTCTCATCCATTATTACTATTCCTCTACAAAAAGGTAATGAATGCAAAGGCGCCCAGGCGGTTGGCACAACATCAGTTCCTAAATGTTGAGGGGACTGTTCTCTACTCCAAGCTTACAAAACAGAAGGTGGTCACATGAAATACGTAACTATTAAGACAGGATAGATTAGGAATTATGAAAAGTGTTTCACCACGTGTCTTCTTAAGGACTTGTAGGAAAAGGATGTATTTTTATTAATGTATCACAAATCTGTTATGGACCACTGAAATCTATGTTTAGGCATACGAATATGTGAAAGTACTTTTAGGTGGAAAAATACAGTAATTATTTCAAGAGCACTGGAAAAACTAAGCATGAGTAGGAAATATTTTCTTTTATCTTCAGTTCAGAGAAAGATTTTTTTTTTCCCATTTTGCTATGCTAAGAGTTTTACATTAGTAGCACACAAAACCATAAGTATTTCCATAGGCTTCTATTCTTAAAGGAAAAGGGATTTTAAAGCTCTCAGACGTCAGAGTTTTTTTCTGAAAATTCCAGAAAAGAAAACCAAAATATTTTACAGATGCTTTTAACTGCATTCTTTCCATACTTCCATAAATCCTGTAATTCAGGTAAGAAGGTTACTGACCTGTACACAAACAACCACAATGCCAGAGCAGAACTGCAGGAGAAGTTCAGCTGAGTCATTTTGGAGAATGAGGGAACAGAATTGTTCATATTAACACCGAATAAATAATTCACACCCTAATACTTGCAATAGCACTGAGAAAAAAGCCAAGATGTTTTGGATGAGATCTCTTTCTTTAAGAAGTCTGATTAAATCCCCCTCATTAAGTGAAGTTTGTGTCTAACACAGAGACTGGCTGATCTTGTTGAAGGGGCCATGTGAGCATTAGGATGAAATTCTTTCAATTTGTACTGAAGCAGCCAAAATGTCTGACCACTCTGCTTAGCAAGAAATGCTAAATGAAATCCTAAATGAAATGCTGAAAGGAAATGCTAAAGACTGCTCTGCTGAATGATGGCTTTCACCACTATCACGTTCTTTGGAAGACAGGCCCCATTCAGCAGAGATTTAGAAAGATGCTGGGAGGCTAAAGAACAGAAAAAAACCATCAGGCAAATATTTAAATACTAGCACTGCTTGGTGAACTAGGAGATTTGCTCCGTTTTGAAAGTGATTTAGAAAAGGGTTAGCTATCATGGATGCCAATTAACATCAAATCAGCTGTAAAACATCTGCAGATGACACACAGGCTCTTACTTCACTTCAGTGCATTTGGAAATCACAGTATTTGTCATTGTTTGGGCATGATGCTTGCACTCCCCTCCCTCTTGCCCCTGCATCTGTGGAGGCAAACCTTCTGTCATATGCGTCTTTCAGATTCTCTCCTTGATACTAATTTCCAGAATAAGGACTATTAAAGGAGAATTATACAGGAAACAAAACAGGGATTTCTGATTTTTATGTTTGTTTGCTTTTTTGGTTTTGTTTTTGTTTTTAATCTACAAGCAGCAGAGGAATTGTGCTACAAGAGGTGGGTCATCAATAAAGAAGCAGCCATCTGGATGGCTCTAGCTGTTTGACTAGCTTTTTGTTTTTCTGAGGCTAAGTCTCAGAGCCTCAGAGAACCCCATCAAAGACATTTGTGGCAAGATTGATACTCCAGCAGAAAGTCAGTCACATATAATCTCTTTAAAGAAACAAACCATGCAAACAACTGCAGTTTGCATTATCCAGTCTAAAGATGGCATTTACCTGTGCCAGAGCAACCTTATAAATGAACAGATAAATACTCTTATGCACGGTATTATTTTCTTGCTGCATGCTAAATATTTTGGTCTCGAGCCTCCCCTAAATGCCAAAACTGCATCAGTCCAAGATCACTAACGTGATCTGGAAGATTCATGTTAGTCCTCAGATCCATGGCTGACAAAGCCACGTGAATCTACCAAAGATAAGCATAGAAAAAAAATCTTTTACCAGTTGGGTCCTTGGATACAATTCAGTCAGAAATAGAGATTTATTTTTTTTTCCCTTATAATTGCAGTAGATTTAAAACAATGACAAGGATGTAGCAACGATTCATGTAATCCCTTTCACATTCCTTAAGTTAATTTAAAAATCCAAAATTTGGGTATTTTTCATGTGCAAAATGAAAGGGTTCCAGGGATTTTTTTTTTTTATCTTCAATTATTCTTTATAAATGTAGTTTTCTAAATATCTGATAAAGAAGTGTCATATTTTATCAGCATCATTTAGATGTCCCTTTGTGCTAGAATGATTTATCTGCAAATGTAATCTACTGCTCTTAGAGATTTTATGGTTGGTGACGGTCTCTGCTTTTTGAAGTCTTTCTTCTTACTGAAAAAAAAAAAAGCTCCATTACAAAATCTAAGGAACTTTATATTATGGGTTATCATGGTTTTGCAGTCAGTAGCAGTTTATTCCACTATATTATTATTTGTTACAGGCTGAGAGCATTTGCAAAAGACATGAGTGCAAGAGAACTTTGATACTCGCGAGATACTGGGCTGGTGGGTAGACATTAATTTCAGGACAATCTATAGAGTATTGTAGGGTAGTTGTGTGTGTTTGACACTTATGAAATTGCATTTTAGGTAATGATACACTTCCAACCTGCCCATCTATTTTCCAATCAATTCCAGTCTGCTTCCCAGGGCAGTAAACCAGTTTGTTTCTGTTTAACACATACCATTCTGGTTAACGAATTCTTCTTTCCTTTGCAGCGCGTAACAGGCTGAATACGTATTACTAGTCAGGACTTAACCATAGCTGTAATAAAGTTAATTTTTTCTTAAAAAAAACCCCAACTTCTCCACTAGTCACAGATTATCCTTATAGTGTATGGAAAAAAAAAATTGTGATACTATGCAGGGAAAGAAACAAAAGGCATCAGAATTAATTATCCTCCGGACCATTCACATATAGGGATATACATTCACAAACAGAAACTTTTCATGGCTGCATATTAAATTTTATTAATTTCAATTTACCATGAGATTCAAATAATAGTTTTTCAAATAACCAGAATATCACTACTTTACCTAACACAGAGATACCGCATCAAACTTTTTCCAGGTGTTTCTCAGCTGAGCCATTTCTTTTTTGTGGCTCTTTTGAAAGATAATGATTTGAGGACACTAATTTTGCTGCTTCTATATTTTGTACATTATAGCCATTTTTCCAGAGGAGATGAAAGAAATATGCCACATTATGTAACAAAGCATGGTATATTCCCAGCTTTGGACAGAAATAACATGGCATATTTTCATGCATCATTTGCTTTATTTTGAGAAACTCTGTCCTTTCCCTGGGTAGAGCATTGCTATGTTATACAAACTGTAAAAGGAAATTTTAGTAATCATTCAAATATGTCTGCTTTCTTACTAAGTGGAGGATCTTACCTCTCCGCTATTTTGGCTTCTGAAGGTTACGATCCTGGGGATTCTGCCAGAAGGCAGATGCTGGGCTGGCAGACGGCATGTGCTTTCCATCATGGGGGTGCTGTCCTTCAGTTTCTCTGAAATAAAAATCTTTGGAATAGCTCTACAACAAACGCTTTTAACTTGTCTTTTTCTTGTTTCTGAACAATGTAGCAGTCTGGTGAGGGGCCAAAGTGTGTGTTTTTAAAGTGGACTTCTCTGATTGTCCCATTGCATCCACTATTTGGGTCCAATGACTCCTGTCCTCTGCAACTAGACTTCTTGTTAGTGGGCAGATAGTCTGAAAGCAATTTCTATGTCTTTCCAACTATCTCCTCTCACCTCACTGATTTCTGCTTGAGGCAACAAGTCTCTCTCAGCTGTTCAATGCAGATGTTCAAATAGTCAAATATCTAACCTGTTGCACAATCAAATTTCAACTACAAACACAATTTCCAACTCCTTTTTCAAGAAATAAGAAGATAAACATTTTCAAAATGAAAATAAACCCGTGCACTTTCACCTTCCAAAAGTAATTATTAAACTGCTTAAACCTAGCAATTTAAAACCTCCTACCATGAGAAACAGGTATAGAAAAAAAGCATGAGAAAGACAGGTCCCTTCTGAATTCCTATAAGGACTGGCTTGAAATAAAGATGGACTACAAAAGCCTGCATTCCTTGGCTGAACATTGAGTCACGTTAGCTGTGAGGCTGCACCTCCCTGATGCCCCTCACCAGTGGTGAGGGAATGAGCTCTTAAGAGGAACAGCACATAGGCTCATGTCCTGGTTTGAGTTAGAAAAGAAATAACTCTGTTCAGTAATTTCACTTTTCAGCTCAGTCTCTTCTAAGCAATTGCACTTCCTGGAGTTAACAACATATCTTTGCAGACAAGTGTCTGCTTCTAGCAGTGATAGTGCTTGTTATTTACGGTTACTGCCAAGGCTCAGTGTGCAGAAAGGCTCTTGCTTATACTTGCTCCTGACCAAGGTCACTGCTGAATCTTCTGCACCATGTTGGGGGTGCAGAAAATAAAAGGCCACACCTGCGGGGAGTAGTAGCCAGGGCAGGTGACCCTAAGCTGACCAGCGAGGGATTCCATCCCATGTACATCATAGTCGGTATAAAGCTGAGGGGTGATGAGGGTCAAACTCTTTTCTTCAATGGCCAGTGTCCAAGGAGGACCCTGTCCATTCTACCTTCAGTCCCAATCTGTGTATTCCTGAACTCAGTTCCTGAATCCAGCTCCTGACTCTGCTTCCTGTCTGCAACTTCTCCAGTGCCTGCTCCACAGCATCAGTGGTGACAGTGACTTTGTTGGGTTTGGTTTGATACTGGTTTTGTATATGTTGATAAATATTTCATGTAATTGTTTTATTTTCATTAAAGCTGGTTTAGTTTTCTTTTCTAATCCATAAATCTCTCTCCCTTATTCCCTTTCGCTTCCCCTAAGGGGAGAGCATCTGTCATTTGTCTGGTGGTCGGCCCAGCTCTAACACTTGGCAGCCCCGAGGCAGCAAAATCTTTTGCCTCCTCTTCACTAGTTCCTTAGTGAGAGGTTCAAGGATTTAAAAAAAAAAAAAAAAAAAAAAGTTTGTATCTACAGTGAGAGGGTTCTGCAGTCTTGAAAAAATGTAAGTCTGAAAATCAGAACTTCCTTTTCTACAAGCACATTGCAAAAAAAAATTCCTATAAATAATACAATTGAAAACTTAATACATAGGCCACCGGTGTCTCTCAGATGGTTCAATTATCATCTATCAACAGCAAAAGAGAACATTGTTCAGCTACAACATGCTCCAAGGGTTTGTAGGCACTTAGTTCACAATACCCCAAATAAAGCATCATACTATTTTTACTTACAGGTTGGAAGGCTGAGGTAGCAAAGACCAGATGTCTTGCAGTGGGAGAGAGAAGATTGTCCATAAGGTCTAAGAAAAGACTGCAGCTTTCCTACTGTCTTAGAGATTTTTTTCATAAGGCTATTTTCTCCTCTTCATGCTGCGTTCTTTTCCAGGAAGTGTAATTACCATCCTTTGGCAATCATTATATTTAGCCAAATTAAAATGAAACTAGATTTGACCTAATATTCTTCTTACTTCTTTCTTTTCAAACTAAAGATAAAATTAGTAAGATATAAAACCTGAAAATACAGGACAGAATGAGTAGCATGCATTTTGTTATACCTCAGAAGAGACAGAACACAAAATATCAAAGAAATGCTTCATTTTATTTTATAATATAAGTTTTGGCAAGCATACTTTTACCAGATTTAACTTTCAAATACAAAGTTCAACATGCTTGCAATATTCCCTGCTGATTTTCACAGGCAGTAAGAATTACAGCCAAAGGGCCTCTTTAAAGTCAGTATTTTGGCTCATACATATGGACAGTTTCTGTCAAAGGATTTTTGTGAATAACATACGCTGGTGGGTGGCAGGAAGAAGGTAAAAAGCAATCTTGATGTTATTGTCAAGGTTGGAAGGAGGAGGGGTGTATAGACATAATATATTCATATTCAAAAATATAGATATATAATGGATTTTTATGCTGTAATATGTTTCTCTTGTATACTCTTAATTATAGATACATATATATTATATAGCAAAACATTCTTAGCATTTTAAATTGATGCATAAACTCAATTTTAGCTTGAGTTGAAAATTTTAAAGCAAAATCTGAAACACTGAAATGCTAAAAATAAAAATGTAAACCTCCTTCAACATCCAGAGAAAAGTATTACTTGAATTCAACCCAAATTCCTAACCACTCAAGCCTGATGAGAGAGCTTTTAAAAAAAATTTTTAAAATACTACTCATCCAGTATTTGTAACATTCTGAGCTACGCTGAAGTCCTATGTGACATTTATTACTCTAAATACAGAAGCCCTACTCTAGAGCACTATATGGAAGCATGTGGGATGTGTTGTATGAAGAACTACAGAAGAAGATACAACTAGAAACTTGCTCGTTACTTATAATGAAAATGAAAAAGAAGGGACAGCAGGGACACCTAGGGCATACCCTTGTGCTATGTTGTCATGGAAGAACCATTACTTGCTGAAGTTGCCATCTCTGTTAGTGAAGCATCACATGAGATTTCTATAGGAATCTATTAAAAAAAGTCATCAAAATGGTTACAAAACTCATTTATAACTGATGTTCTATACTATATTTAAAATGAGAGTGCAAGTAGTCCTACAAAAGGGGCGAAAATCCAAACTGCAGGAAAAACAGTTTGTTGCCTGTCTCATTAGCTGTGTTCCAGAGCTGGGAAGTCTCCTATAAATGCCCAGTTGATCTGGCTCCAAGGCTGAGCCACCAAGCTCATTCATGTCTTGAAAAGACAGTGCAGATGTAAAGTGTAAGTCATCAATATTCCTGCTTCTCATCCAACGAAACAGGACTCCAGGCTGGTAGGAAGCAGGGAAAGTGGACAGGAGGACAAGCCCTGGGGACTTTCATGAGACGTTAAGCAGCTGGACAGTTGGAATTGTGTTTTCTGTTTGCCTCTTTGTAATCTTCTCTTTTCACACTTATTTTCCAAATTTAGACCTGTAGACCTACAAAACGAATATTTTCTTCACAATTAAGTTTGCCTACTGTTGGAGGTAGTGGAGATAAATCTGGAACCTGCAAACTTGCAGTGGTTCGTATGGACGGGTGTTTGAAGCCACCCAGGAAGGAACTTGGACTCTGACAAGTGTTTCCTTCCCAACTATGAAGAAACAGCTTAGGGACCTGGCATGATGATTAGGAACAAGTGCTCTACAGCAAGCATGAACCAACCTCTGCTGCTGCTGCCATGATCAGAGAGCTGAGACAGAGCCCATCGCTCCCAGGAAACCCCGAGCCATCACAGAAACAGGGGCAGACGAGACGATAATTAGTGGTGCAGAGGAGGGTGGGAGCTCCTCATTAACAGATAGTCAACAGAAGTGAAGCATGACAAAATTCTAATCTGAAAGGAAATTTTGGTTTTTTCACACTGCATTTTGTTAGTCAGGATTGTAGTCGTGGCAACACCATATTATTCATTTTTGTCATTAGAAGTGGAAATTAGTGACTTAGAGTAATCACAGTAGATCACATGAGAGCCAAAACAATAAGTTAATGGTAGGAAAAATGTTGGAGAAGTGTCCTGCTTCATGGTTTAAGCTCTCTTTTCCAGTATGAATTATGGTGACCTGTTTAGGGAGGTTATATTTCCTCTGAAGAATCTGTATCAATTGATTTGTCAACTACTTACCAGGTTTCCTGTTGCTTCCACTAATGTCAGGCTATAGCATAAGCCTGGGATTGCAGAACTTTCTATGTAATGATGTACTGAAGGAACACATCTCAGGACTTGTTCCCTCAAAAATTGTCATAGCGATCCAAGATGCGAGTTACAAAAATAATTAAGATTCTGTAAATATGAATCCTTCTATTACTGAATTGCTTTGCTTGATTTCTTGCTACTGAGTTATACCATTTGGCAACTATGAACATGTAGTTTCAGGTAAAACTTTGCTGACTGTTATTAAATAGGTTGCTTTTTGTCTTCCCTGGGTATTCAAAGCAAGATCACAGTCTTGCAAAGACAAATCCCTTAAAAATACATCCTATGTCTTGTCCCTCATCAACAGATCTACTAGAATGTAAAACAAAAGGATAAGCCTTTGCATATCACCCATACTATTTACAAATAACAAACCTAGCAATAGAATCAGGAAATAACATAGATTAACAATCATAGCATTAAAAAAAAAAAAAAAAGAAAGAAAACTTTATTTTAAATTTTAATAGTATTAGCTTAAAAATATGAGAACTCTTGCATGAAATCTGGGTTTCTTAATAACGAAGTATAAAAGTAAATACTGAGCCAAAACTGTCAGGCTTCTTAATCTATAATTAAATTCCTGTTAAGAAATAGATCGACTTTAGTAGTAAGCAGGATTCACACTTGAATAGTTTGACCAAATTAACTTTTGGTTATGTAAATAATCTTGGGATTTGATATTATTGCTATATTTTATTAAAAATGGAAATAGGTGACTTTAAATTAATGAAGATGTACGAAAACTCAGCTATAAGAGAGTGAAAAGGGAAGGAGAGTACTGTGCCTCAAAATTTTCACCTGTGTTCCCAATCTTCCTTGGGAACAACACTAATGAAGAATACACCATTCCAGCCTTTACAAGATAAAATTGTCTGTTAGGAAATGTCTGACACTTCTGAAGGACTTTATAAATACAATCATTTTAAAAAATGTTTTGTAAACAAGGTATTTAAGCTCTACAAATAGGTTCTCTTCCCAGGACTCTAAGCAGCCCACAGTCATGAGATGAAAACAGGAACATGGAATCCTCAAGTGTGTGAGGAGCCCATTGAGCATTGCCACAGACATTTAGAAAAATATATAGTAAAAATATTAAGAGACAACAATAAAATAGGGAAGCATATTTTGTTTACCTCTATTCATGGCTCCTAGGCTCTTGAAGACGGGTGGTGTGAGAGACATTGAGTTGCATTTTATATGAAGGCTGATGAATTTTTGGGTCTTTACACTCCTTGTAATGTGTTGTTCTGAAAGAAAAGAAAATAAACACTATCGATGAGAATCAGAACTTGTATTAATGATGGTATTTTATTTAACTCATCCTGATTAGTTGAAATAAGAAAACAGAATTCCGCAAAGAAGAAAGTATTTACAATAATCTGTGTGAGCACATGTATTTGTGGTTCTTCAGAGACAAAATCTGTAAAAAGGATGAATGCAGTTCAGTCTATGAAAATACCAAAATGCAGAAAGATTTGTTGAATAATGCCTCTATTACACAGGAAAGGAAAAAATAATATAGATACACAGGAAAAATAATTTCTTTTGAATTAAATTAAATTAATGAACTAAATTACTTCCAGTAAAGGAGCAATACACTTAAACACTATACAGTCCTGGACTAGGTGGAACAAAGACTAATGGGATAAATGAACAAAAGGTACTTGGTGAACTAGAGTATTTTAAATATTAAAAGGCACTTCTAGGCAGCCACTTCTGGAAAATTGCTAGGAAAGTATGGTAAAAGTATGGAATGCAAATAAAATTATATGAAAATGCATTCCTTGAGATTTTAAAAAAAATCAATTAGATTTGGAAAAAAAAATCCAGAGAAGACTGTAAGATGTAACTAAATGTGAATCACTCTTTCTCCTTTGTCTGAACTGCAAATAATTCAGGGCTCTTCTGTTCTCTCAGGCAGCACCACCTAACTAAGAACTGCATTAAATTGACAGACACGATTTTCTAGTATTTAAACATTCTGTAGTGTGCAGGCACAACTAGAATAGTGAAAGACGGGCTTCAAACCAGGAACTGATTTGAGGGTGGCAAATCTAATGCATTTATTAGTTAGTGAGTCTTTAAAAGCAGGCACCCACCGGACACACAGCAAAGCTTTTATTAAAGACTGGTTATAAATTGTGAAACACACAAACCTGTCCCCAGTTGCAATGACCTCCCATTAGATTTTACATTTGGTGTAACATCCACTGTTTTCTCATGCTACTTTTAACGATCGTTCTTGCCTTGCACACTTTGCTGCAGTGCCCCAAATTCAAAGGAGGCGAAAGTGTCCACACTTGGCCTGGCCTAATGGTTACGAAGACTCCCTTAAAAGCTGGAGATATCATGCTAATGAGCCAGTAAAGAATTTGAACCCCAATATCCTATTTCACATCTGACAATCTATTGCTTGATTTTTTTTCTTTAAAGAATTTGAACCCATTTTACATCTGACAATTTATTACTTGATTTTTTTTTTTTTTAAGAACATGAGGAGGAGCCTACCTTATAAAACAATTACAGACTGAGGATCCTAAGCAGACAGAAGCACTCCCTAAGCATTCCCAATTTCAAGACCAGGTTTCATAGAGATGAGCAGGAATTCGAATTCTCCCTCTTCCCTCCTTACAATGTCTCTTGCTTATTAATTATAGGATGGTAGTGCCCTTTTCAGCCTGCTTCTAACCCATCTCAGACATCCCTAACAGTTTGGATTCAGCTCCAGGGTCAGGCACCCACTTGTTATGCATCCAAGTTGTAGGTATTCATTTGCCCTACTATATCTAGTGTTTGCATCTCTGTATCTTATTTCCCTGTTCCTAAAATAGGACCTCACAGATATGGAAAGCGAAAAGGTTACTACTGGTTAAAAAGCATGCATTTGATAATGAAATCTAAACATACAGAAAGGTTCAGCTGAGGCAAAAGTAATACCTTCCTCAATATTTTCTTTGGTGATGTAAAACTGACTGCTACACAAAAAGTTTGAAATCTAAAATAAATTTATTTATTGACACTAAAGCTTAAAGTTTAAGAGTAAAGTAACCAGGAAGATCTAAATTGCAGTTATATCCCATATATGTACATGAAATATCTTGTATTATTTTCCTTAAGTTAAAAGAGCTATTATTAGAAATGAAGTTCTTTGTGGGTAAGGGTGGCAGATGGTGCATAGGAGTGAGTGGTGAACAATTTACAGTAAACAAATTCTTTATCTCTGACGGGTCATGGGGAGAACTAACATGGTCCCCGATTCAATCAGGGAGTTGTCTGGGAAACAGTAGTGTTCAAATGTGAAAACCATTTTACAAAGAAAAACAAAACCAACACAAAGCCCTTAGATTATCAAACTGAGAAACTCCTGTACAGAAAATTTCAGGACAAGACTTCTGGGTCTGACAGCATGATGCAATTTGTAAAGGTGCTCCAGTGTGCTCAGAATCTCCTGTTGAGAGCACTGTTACAGGTTTAGCACCACTGAAGTGGTGAAATTTAATCTGGGTGTTTAGTGACACACCACAGCTCTTAGAGAATTTTATACATGGGCTATTATGTACAAATAAGACTTTATAACTACAATAATCATGCGTCCTACAAGACAAAACCCAGTACATATCCAGGAACGTTTAGCAGATTCTCTTCATCATTTGAGGAGATTATAATCTGTGTCAGAAGCAGATGAATCCCTTGGAATAACACAATCCTAACTAAAGATATACGAGGGATTTTCCATGCAATTCGGACAAATTATTTCTGCCCATATTAGCTATGTTTATTTGTAGTAGTACTATGAACTAATAGTGGCAGAACAATAATTTCCAAATAAATTTTCTCTACTTCTTAATTTTGAACTCAAGCAATAGACTCTGCCTAGCAGGTAACTACCATCACCAGCTTTAGGTGGAATATGTATTTGCTTTCTCATGTAGATGATGGTCTCGCCAGATTACAGATACTCCACACCAGTGTCTGCCCTCTTGAGTTATACCTAAATTGACATTGCATGGAAATGTTGTTTGGTTGGTTGGTTTAATCTAGTTAGATGTAATCACTTTGGGAATTATTTTAGTTTGAAAGAAATTGGTAATGAAGTCACTTATATTCTCTGTAGTTCCATTTATTTCTACGAAAGCACAAATTCTCACATTCTCTGCACAGACAGTAACAAAGTACCAAATACTGTTTTTCATGTCTCAGCACCAAAATCCTACCAGAAGAATACCTCCATCTGAAGCCTCTGTCTCCTTCTCCTTCTTCAGTAGTTGTCTTTGTCTCTTCCCTTCCACATAACTCTGAGATGTCATAGGCATGTGGGAATGCACCTTGACGTAGATGTTGCTTCCCAAAATACTTAGCAGAAGCACATTGGTGTCTGAATCTCCATGCTACTGAATTTTCCATGCTACTGTTTACTTCTCCAAGCTTAAGTGACCCATATTCCCTAATTTATAGCTCATAAGCTCTCCAGCTTCTTCACATGTCCTTTTTCCTTTCTATACTCCTCTATATTCCTTTCTATCTCTGAACCTTTTATATTCCTCATTCCTTAGGCATTCATCCTGAAATCTGTCCTTTATATCAGTCACACATTACAGCAAAAGCCTCTGCAGACCTACCTAGGAGTACTGTTGCTTATAAGATGTAACTGGCACATGCCTGTGGAGACAGTGAAGATGGAGAAGTTGGAGATTTCCTGAGAACAATGAGTTGTAAAAATACATAGTAATAATTCAGAAAACAAACAAGTACACAAAACCTGAAATGACAACAAAAAACAACAAAGAAAGCTTTGAATACTTCTCAATTTCTTATCTCATACACTTTTAAAAGCTTGAAATCACCCTGTGCCTGGCACTAGTAGAACCATTAAAGCTTTCACAGAACCTAGTCAGGTATTTCTCCAGGGAAACTGCAGTGTCCATCATTAACATAAAGACCAACAAAATTACTTCTCACTCAACCCCACCACCTTCAATAATGAAAAGATGACAATGGGTTTTCAATAAATAAATACTCCTGTCCAGTGCTTGAAATCCAAACATAGAAAGAAATGCCATCATCACTGATTTTCATTATGTAAAATGCCAACAGAAAGAAGAATTCAGCAACATGGATCAATCAATGCTGTATTTTAAACCCTTTGGTTTTCCAAATAAGATGTTATAAAATTCATTGGCATCAAGCAGGTATTAGATAAATGGTTACACTTCAAGTCATCTCTATACAACACAATTCTATATATTTTGGGAGTGTTAGTTCTATAGTTCTTTATCAAAATTAACTTACGCTGTTTTCTTGGTCTTCTATCAGGTACCTGATCTGGTAATTCTTGATATTGCAAATTATAAAATAAACATTTCAAAAAA
>VWZK01009909.1:0-36250 GCA_013396935.1 Baryphthengus martii | reverse complement strand
GAAGCACCTCCCCTATGAAGACAGGCTGAATGAGTTTGGGTTATTCAGTCTGGAGAAGAGAAGGCTTCAAGGAGACCTTCTTGTGGCCTTCCAGTATCTGAAGGGGACCGACAAGAAAGCTGGTGATTATGTCAGGTAGTGATAGGACAAGAGGGAATGGATTAAAACTAGAGGAGGGTAGGTTTAGATTGGACATTAGGAAGAAGTTCTTCACCATGAGGGTGGTGAGACACTGGGACAGATTGCCCAGAGAAGTGGTGGGAGCCACATCCCTGGCGGTTTTTAAGGCCAGGTTGGATGGGGGTCTGGGTAACCTGGTCTAGTGGGAGGTGTCCCTGCCCATGGCAGGGGGTTTGGAACTCGATGATCTTTAAGGTCCCTTCCAACCCTGATGATTCTATGATTCTATGACTCTATTATTGAACAAGTAATAGAAATATGACTGAACACCCTTTTAGGTAAACAGTCTGCTATCATTTCTTCTATTACTTCTTGTTTCAGGTTCAACAGAGAGCAGTCATCTAAGTTTAACAGAGAGCAGTCATCTAAGTCTCCTGTCCAATGCATGCAGCATCGGAACATCAAGATTCAAACTTGGTCATAATTAGTGTTATTCTCTAGTTTAGTGTATCTTCGATGTAGTTTTTGCAAAAGGCAAAGATTTAATAATTCCATCAGATAAAGACATACCAACATAAAAATATGCTATCAATCACAACCAATGAACACTGTGGAAAGCATATAGTGATGCATTATATAAACTTAGTTTAATTTAGTGCATATAAGAACATATTCCAGTCTATATTGCCCGGGCTAGAGGGGCATGGTTCTCCTGCATTCTTCATTACAGGTGGTAGACTAAGAAACCTCCCAAAGAAATTCAGTCCTATTAAGATCTGAATTGTCTCCTGGAGTTGCCTATTTGTCTCGCTTGCTAAGTGATGGACCTCTGTCTTGGCAGATGGTCAGTAATCCTAAATTAGCCTTTTTAGTTATGTATCTAAAATTAGGTGGGATCGAGCTGAGTATCATTGCCATGTAACATACCTCAGAACAGTCTGATAGATTATTTACTATTATATATATGTATGTGGACAACTACTTTTTTTTCTTCTTACTTTATGTAGAAAACTCCCAAAGAAAATTTTCTGATAGGAAATGTGACTGTTGACTGAACTCACTGAAAGTCTCATCATAATTATTTTTGGAAGAGACATTATAGAACAATTGCATTAGTGAAACTATTCAGCTGAAAGTGGGACTGTATATTCTACCTTTTGCTCATTTGCAACAGTTTAAAAAGGTTGCCTGACTCTGTCTACCTAATTTTCAAGCCAGTTTGAGGCTGGCAGCCTCAAGTTCAATTTTCCCCCTCATTTCAGATGTTTTAGGGCTCAGCATTCTACTGCTGAATAGAGTATCAGAGAAGATAGAGGAGGAAGATTATGTACTGTTTCCACTTCAGTCTGATTATTTGTGCAGAACACACAAATTTGAAAAACCATGCAAATGAACTTCTCAGTGCTTCCCTTTCTATCTCCTAATTTAGTACTAAGTCATTTGACTGTTCCTGGATTGCTCCCCAATACCACCAATTTAGACCGTGATTTCATTAAAATAATCATTACTAGGGTAAATACCACCCAAATGAGTGTGCAGCTGGTGAAATACAGCGGCTAGAATGCAAGACAGTTTGCTTTAGTTCCATTTCTTTGTACATGCTCATATAAAGAATAATGAACATGTACAAAAACCTGCAATAGAATAGAACTGGAGCATTTTACTTACTGTTTTATAATCCTAATGGAACAACTTCCAGCAAGATGAAAAGAAATTGTTCTGCCTTTCAAAATTTTCTTCCTCACATATTCTTTGGATCTAAAATAGTATTATTCAGTCTAACCTCAGACAACAAGAGCACAGTAATCCTTTTCACATTTACTGCAGATAGAATATATATTGACTTGAAAATAATATTCCAAAAATTCACTTCTGAGCAGTTAAACATGCTGCTATTGCCACTCAACCAGCAGCCACTATTGACATTCTATAACCCGCATAAATCAAAATCGGAATTAGACTCTTCACAAACCCTGCAAAGGGCATTGGTCTCTCTTTTCCTCTCTTCTCTTGTCATTTTGCATCTTTCTTCAAATGGATTCAAATATTTCAAAGATTTTAATTAATTGGTACAGGAGGTTTTTAAACTATGTGTTTTCAAATCTATTTCTGATATCTTCAGGACGTTAATGGACAAATATACTAGAAAATGCTTTAATATAGAGTAATTCTTGATGCTATAACAACTAGTGAAATAGATAACAGCTTAGGTATAGCAAAACTGTACTTAAAAGATGGTAACACTAAAACGTATTACCAAATGCATCAATCTATGAATTCATACTAGAAGGTGAGTTATATATGGCATTAATAAAAATTAGTATCTTATTTACATAAAATAATGCATGAATCTATGAATTCATACTAGAAGGTGAGTTATACATGGCATTAATCAAAATTAGTATCTTATTTATATAAAATAAGGTTTCATTAATGACACAAAGAGCCATTTCTGACAGAACACCTCAAGGATAAGCTCCAGTCTTTAAGATATACATCTCATATTTAATTCACCTGAGCACCAAAATAGTATGACCACTTTTTAATTAAATGCTGTATTTCCTATTTCTCCAATCCTTGCTTGTCAAATTGTGAGTGTACTTTTGAGATTTTAACTGGTCTGCTAGGGTTTTTTTTCTGCATATAAAATATAAAAACCTTCAGGAAGATAAAATGTTCAAAGCTAATACAGTGACCTATCTCAGCAGTAAAAGACAAACTACAGCATACCCACCAATAGATGTGAAGAAAAAAAAAAAAAAAAGAAAAATTCTAAGTGCTAGGCAAGAGACAAAACTTTAACTCACCTCTTATTTAATCCAAGAAAACCAGAATATAGGAAGCAAAGTACAACAAATTTGTCACCAATAACACTTTCATATACCCCATCAAATAATAGTGACAACTACTTGTTAAACTATTAAATGCTTGCTAAGAAGGCAACTATTACAGACTATGCAGAGAGCTAAATTTTCCTCAGGATCCATAAATTAGTGTAAGGGGTTCTTCCACATGCCCCTGTCTAGCAAAAATGTCACCTTAAAATGATATTATCCAGAATGGGCAAACTTTTCATTCGTACATCTTGTCCGTTCATTCACTGAAAGAACATTTACTGGGTATATGACTGTTAGTTTCGATTATGCAAAGAATGGAGACATTTTCAAATAGGAATTCTGGAGCATTTCTCAGACATTTCTGCTGAGACATATGGTACCCAAATATCAGTTTGTATTAGATACTTCCTAACAGCGCAACATATAATCTGCTAGAATGGCTACGTCAGCTTTGAGACTCTATGTATAATAAAGACAGAAAATTGAAAGTAAGCACTGTAGCATCACAAATGCTACTGGAGTGGATGTTGCTATCTTGTATCATAGTGTATTAGAAGATAAGAATGCAATCAACAAGTATAGAAAGTAAAACCACCAGTTCTCTTTTCATCTCCTCCAGTGGTACCTAAAAATCATTGAGGAGGTGAAGGCAATCCTTGCAGACACTGTCCAAGATCCATACAAATATGTAAGACCCTGATGTAATTTTTTAAATTTGTTTGATTTCTTTATAACACGAATGAAAGCTTTTACATAGAAAACTTCTCCATTATAAAGAGTAGAGATTACTTGATAAGTCTCACCTATAGGTTTTCCTCATTTCCTTTGTGAACCTACTATTTTATCTCAGTGCATACTCTCATTTCTAATGCAGTTTGCTAACTTTCCCTCTGTCTCTTAAACCCAGTAGCATATGCTGTAAACAACAAACACACATATTCATTTGGTTTACTTCAGTATTGAAGGAATATTTTAATACATAATAGAATTCATTGTCAGATAAAGAGCATTGTCATATCTAGACATTATAAACTTGTGGATGTCTGTAAATGAACAGTTCATGGAAATCTGTCATCTAAAAGTGGGAAAAAAAAGGGCCTATGTGAATAGAATAAAGACTGAAAGCCTTTGAAAAGGCATTCAAAAGAACTTTGCATTTTTGCATTTTTTTTAGTAGAATATGTACTTTTCCAGTAACTTGAAAGACAAAATTTAACAATCTCTAAACATTATTTGTTCTAACAAACACAGTAAGGCATTATGAGATCAAAGTCTGACACCAAAACATGAAGAGGCATCCGTGGTTATTTATCAATAATGCTAAAAGTACATTAGTAACTATGGTAAAATTATGTGGGATATTGTGAATTAAGCATGAAGCAAATTGAAGAGCGAGAATTGAAAGGGCTATGGCATTTTATGGTGTAATTAGAAAATTATTGATTCTGATTGACCCCAGGAGCTTGAGTTTCATTTTGTTTCCACATCCAAGGAAATTTATCTTTCCAGATTTGGATGCTCTTTGTATTCAACTATGTTCCCACTACCATTTTGGAGCCTTTTTATTTGGACACTATCATTGTCCTTTATCTCATCAGGGATTACCCATCAAGCTGACAAGTTTATAGGTGCTATTATTGCCTGGGTCTTTGGTGATTTCTTGTGTTACAGCTTTTCATCTCTTAATCTTCAAGTACTTCTCTACACACTAGAAAGTGGGTTATTGGATATAGGCTGAAGTGATCTGGGACGTCCTGTTTCTTTCCGTTTGAGGAATGTAGGTCTTCTGTAAGAATTATGCTGGGCTGTGGGAGAAGTCTGGATACAAGGTGTACTAGAACATGGAAGGTCCACTCCTGTTACTTTACAACTTCATCCAAAGATTGACAGAACAGATACATCTAACAGATAGGTAACTTCAGGAAAACATGCTTATGTCTACATAATAATTTTAAAAGGTGCTATGAGCAGGAGCTGGTTATAAAGATTAAGAAAAAGTAATCATAATAAAAAATACATGAAAGAACAAATAGAACCAACAAGCTACCTACAATGTAATGATGGCACCGTTCAAATAGTAATGTTCAAGCTTGCTAGAATGCTTTTTGCTTGACACCTTTCAAAGATGAAGCAAGCAAGTTTAAACATTAACGACATTGCAGTTACAATATTGGAGAAACTAGGAGGTCAGAACACAAAGAAAATAAACAGCAGTGGTAAGTGGCATGAATAACTGGAAAACCTCGAAATCAGAAACAAATTGAAAAACTTAACGACTGTCTATCTTGAAAAAAAATGAGAATAACAACTGCAATTGACTTCTCTGTGGAAAGTATGCACATTTCTAGAAGATAAAAAAAATATTTAGGTTCATTACTCTTTTAGGCCTGCATTTAAATGACGCAAAATCACTTGTATTTTTACAATTAAAATCCTTATGTTACTTGCAGATATAATCATTCTAGCAGCGGTGGATAGTATTGGTAACCTGGGATTTAAACTAATAATTTCTATTTCTATGAACTTTTTTATAGTCTTCTAGTGGCTGGGGATTATACTAGGTAATTGTAAATGCAGCTAGGAAAAGGAGTGATTTCAGATTAATAGAATGAGAACTGGCCTCAAATTTGTCAGAGCTAGTCTCCTCTTGATCTCTAACTTTCACACTGTTACATGGAGATAACAAGCTTGAAAAGCAAAAAAAAAAAGAGCAACTACACTGATGTTAAAAAGTTATTGCACACTATATGCCAGGTCCCACAGTATGTAACATTTCCCAGTCAGTGAGCTTTAGAGCTACATTAAATGGGTTTACTTTGGAGTTTCTAATACATACAAATTTTTTTTACTGGGAATCTTACATTCTTCTCTCCTAAAATGGTCGTAAGTCACAGAAAGACATAAGGAGATTTAAAATACCTGCTTAGAAATAAACTTATGTGGCAGATATAGTTCTAATGGTTCATTTGATTTTCTCTTTACAGGAGAGTTTCCTGAGGGCCTGGATCCCAAGAAATGAAGCATTCAAAAATAACACAATGTTATTCTTTCTTGTCTGACATCTAAGTTGTTCTGCTGTTTGTATGTGAAAGATAGTCTTCCTTCACACAAATCCAAACGTCTAAAGAAATAAGGATACCTGTTTATTACATTGACATATTCACTTCCACTTCTCACTTCCTCCACAGATAATCTTACCTTTTTAGCCCAACGGCAAAAGCATTTATTTCTAAATTGGGCAAACTGGAAGGAAGAAGTCTACTATTGCAGCACTCTTCATCTTCTCTGAGAGTTTTCATTATAAGTCTCTGAAACAAGGCAAACTCTTACCATAATTACTTGCTAATTCCTCAGTGGTAACTAAAACAATAGCATCTGTAATGTGCTGAATTAGCCATTCTAAATTAAAACTTGCAAGAGAAAATAGAAGGGTTTTTTCCATACTTGCTTCCCTCAGATATCTGCCCACTTTGAAAAAGGTTGTAAGAATTGGACATAGCAAAAGAAAATGCAGAGGAAATAAAAAGTAGGAAAGAGCATGAGTATAGTGTAAATTTATATTTTATGCTGGTTTCAAAATAAACCCAAATACAGTAAAATCTTAAAGGTAGTACTTGTTGACTGCTGACAAAGATATATTAATTTCATGAGAAAAAAACCACACCAATGCAGAACTTGGCTGAGAGATCTGGGTCTGTTTAGCCTGGGGAAGACTGAGAGAGGATCTTATCAACGGTTATAAATACCGAAAGGGTGGGGGTCACGAGGATGAGGTCAGTCTCTTTTCAGTGGTGCCCAGTGACAGGATGACAGGAAATAGGTACAAATTGGAACACAGGAAGTTCAACCTAAACATAAGGAAAAAATTCTTTATGTGAGGGTGACAGAGCCCTGGAATAGGCTGGCCAGAGAGGTTGTGGAGTCTCCTTCTCTGGAGATTTTCAAAATCCTCCTGGACGTGTTTGCATGCAACCTGCTCTAGCAGGGAGGTTGGCCAAGATCCCCAGAGGTCCCTTTCAACCCCTGTCCTTCTGTGAAAACTTGGGAACAAACTTCCAGTTCACAAAATAATGTTAATATGAACTGAGTGGTCATTATCAGGTTTGAAAAATTAAGTCCGTAAGGTACACACTGTGCACATATAACACAGGCATCTTTAGGCTGTGTCTGAAACCAGCCTGGAAGGATACTGTGCTTACACGAATTTAAGATCTGGTTTTAGCCTTCCTCACCAGCTGCAATAAGCAACATTTTCAGAAGAGGCACCAGCCTACTGAGATTCAAATGGAAAGTGACAATTCATTTCTTGCAGAGTGTAACACAGAACCAGACAGAGTATGTTTGAAGGGTATATGCTCCCTGGCCAGATGCAAACCAACAATGTGGCACTTAATATTCATCACGAGAAGGTTAAATACTCTTTTTGATGTATCACAAGATGAACAACTGAATTGATTTGTTAAAGCAGGACTTCATCAGACTGGGAGACAACATCTGTTTTAAATACTTAATAACTTCTGTGTCAGAGAAGAAAGAAATCACAGCAAAGGAGAAGATGTATGAATGAATATTATCATTATCCAAAGAGATAGGTCACACTGGAAACTTATTTTCTAGTATTTTCCATTTTCCACTGTAGTTCCGGCAGCAGTGCTGCAGAAGTGTACAGACCCTGTATGATTAAGTGCATTTACATCCTCTCACCAACTGTAACTGGTCTAGTTAGGCCTCAAAAGCCACAAACAGGAAACAACCAACAGACTCCTCAGAACAAAAAAGAAACATGAGGATTTTTTTGTGCTTTGTGTTGTGTTTTGTTTTTTTTTTTCACAAAGTTGCACAAACACCACATTTTATGGAAGATATTCAGCAAAGAAGCAGTGTTCAAATTCAGCTTTTACTGCCTTGGGAGTAATAGTTACTTTTTACCTACTGGTAAAAAGTCACAAGATAAATAACCATCTAATGTACTTCAAACCATCCTTACATAGGTAACTCAATTAAATAACTTGTAGGATACCTCACTAGGACCTTAGAGACTGAGAATAACAAAGGAGGCACGCGAAAATTCAGTATTAATCTGCCTGGATGTAGAAATATATCCAATGCAACCTCTGCTTTGCAAATATCCAAATTAAGTAAAGCACCAAAGTGCAATTCCAACAGAAATGTTTTTCAGACTCCATTCAAGGCTTGCTCCTTTCTGTGCCCTTGCTCCTTTCCTTCACTGGACATGTTTAAAGACATGAATCTCTGCAGGGGAATTTTTTTCAAATTCTGCCATAGGCTGGTTCCACTAATTGCATATCCATGATCAACAGATGAAGAGTCGAGCCACCCTTCAGCCACAGCAGCAAGGTAGCATCTACAGACACCCTGCCTATGGTCTCCTATTCACAAGAACATGTAACTCAAGGATTTGCAGGAAAGTGGTCACCAGCTCCCAACCTCGGGAAGATGTGAGTACAAGTCTTGTTATTTCTCTGTTCCCCTCTACATCCTCAGAGCCCAAATCAGTTGTGGTTCAGCCTTACTGCAGCTGAACACTTATTATTTTCTCCCAACTCTTGCTGAGTCATTTGGAACAACAGCTACTCAAGCAGCAACCTCGCCGCTGCTCCTCCAATGAGTGTTCCTCTAGGAGCCAGCCTACATTACTCTCCATGTTTCTTCAACAGCATTCCTACTCTGAAAAAATAACCTCCACCAAATAGGCTGATCTCCAAACAACACAGTGAGGGGCTATTCACTATGTAGAATGTAATGTTTTAGATTTAGGATGGCCAATATTCAGTGGGTTATGTTATTGAAAATGTATGGGTAAACAAGAATTAGATATACTTGGAAAAAAAAGAATCAACTAAAAAGTAAGTTATGATAAATAATATCAGAACTTTTTCTCCTTGGCAATATCTACAGTGAATAGTTTTATTAAAAACATCAAATTTCATAGGATATCTAAGTAGTAAGCATTTTTTAACTGTTCTGCCACATCACTAATTTAATTAGTTTGCTTTGTAAAGCACAAATCAAAACAAAGGAAAGGTCTGTTTTTATGCCTAATGCTGACAAATAGTTTGTAGAAATACCCTCTGTAAGTTTGAGTGACTCCAGAATGGAATTTAAAAAACATGGGTCTACAACAAGAAAGAAGGCACACTGCATCAAAAAGAGAATGAAACACTATTAAAAACTCAAGACCCTTGTAAAGCAGAAAAAATAGCATTTTTTTTCCCTTTTTTGGAGGGGAGGGAGGATGAAAATAAACATATGACATGACAAACTACTGTCAGAATATGGGAAATGCAAAGCAAAACTGGAAAATTAATATGCAGTATCAGATATTTCTAGCACTTCACCTCACAAAGAAGATGTACAATTGGTAGCAGAAGAATACCTACAACAAGCAGAACTTTTCAGATCCACAGAAAGAATCTTCAGTGTTGTGACTAAGGGCAATCACAATCCCCCTTGCAAACTCCATTTTAATATCCAATTTATTTCAAATTACATAGAAATATAAAGCAGTGGTTACACATGCTAGTTTTGAGATTTTTAAGGAGGTATTCCAGCCCACATAATTGGAAGACATTTTAAAGCCAAAACAGTAATTTGGCACTAGCTCTCATCCCTAGAGGTGGCTCACATTCAAAGAACAAGAAACAAACAGTACATACTACAAAGAAGCTTGAAGATTTTTAGGAGTATTAACTTCAGTCAAGCTTGTTTCCTTTGATGTTCACTACAAACATTTAAATACTGGGTGACAGTGACTGGCTGAGCAGCACCTCAGAGTAGATTTTATGTATGAGTGAAATACAAGTGGCAGAAAGGCTTCCTTGTTGTCACTGTTAATTGGATAACATCACACCTCTCCCATCTGATCAGCCACAGTGATTCAGCATAGATTCGTATGAGTGTTTCCCATAACGTTCTGGACAGATCCAAAGAGTTAAAAATCAGTTGTGAAAAATACAAACTAATTTGAAGCAATAAGCAAGTGCGAGAGTAGCAAGTTATCCACAGTAAGTCCAGAGGTATGAAAGAAATATAATGTCATAAAACACATGGCTTATAAAATGCAAGTTCTACTTTTTCTACTTTCCTTTTAATACTCTTACACTTTAGATTAATAATGTATTAAGTATTCTTGCAGATCCACCTGCAGAAGAGACAGGGATGCCTCAGGATCTGCTCTTACTGTACTTCCTTGAATTCACTCTGCCAAACAGTAGGGTTTTGACACATCCTCTGCCACTGAAGCACAGAAAATTATTTAGCTATGCATAGATTCTGGGATTAAATAAGTATATAGAAAGAATTTGTACAAAGGCACTGCGTTGCCACTACATTAATATCCCTGTCTACTTCTATTTATATTATCACAGCTCAACAGAATGGCTATTGTGCTAATCCCTTACAGGTATGAAATTCAAACTGCTGAGCAACCAAGGCACAGGTGGTGACAGGAATACTCTGACATCCTTAATATGCCTACAAAGACTTATAACATTGACAGGCTATGAACTTCCTTCCATCCCAGTAGGGCCCAATCTATTTCCACAGAGTTGGCCAGGTGGCTAAAAGAAATTACTGTTGGACATTCACTTATTACACATGTACTATGCTTTTCCAACATCAACAGCATATATTTAATAAATATTAAATGAGTAAAACAGATCTTGAAGCTACAACTAGACTAAAAGAAAATTTAACAATCATTTTCTTTTCCTTTTTAAATGAAATAAATGGAACACAACTGAATTGCTAAGTAAGGGCTGGCTTTGTATGTTGGGAAAAGGAGCCAAAGTTTGAAGGGATATTTTTTCATTTGTTTCAAAATTAAAATGTTGGGTTTTTTAAAAACAAGAAGAAAAAATCAGAACAATTACCCCAAAAAAGAAAAGAAGGAACAAAGAACACTATGATCAACATACTGGAGAATGGTATTTTAACATTTGTCATTGCTTCACATTACAAAGAATCTTGAAGAGAATTGAAGCAACCAAAGAACAACAATAAAAACCCCCAACAATATACCATAATAAATGAAGAGACAAGATGACATTGATGACACAGTTTGCCACAGATGGCAAATTGCTGACATGAAGCAATGGCATGATGTACTCATGCTTAAGCTTTGCTAAAAAGGACAGTGAATGCCAGGGTGAATAGAAGCCAAGAGCGTGCTGCCACTGCAGAGGGCTGCACACTGTACTACTTTACAAGGAGTGCACACTTCACAGGGGGAACTTATTATACCCCTTTACTTGGCACTGCTGAGGCCACATCTGGAATATGGCACCCAGTTTTGGCATCTCAGTTCAAAACAGATGTGAATGAACTCAGGAAGACCCATCAGAGAGCAGCCAAGAAGGTCAGGAAAGAGGTTGAGAGTTTTGGGCTTGCTCAGTCTTGCAGAAAGGAGGCTAATGGGTGACCTAACAGCATCCTGCAGCTGCTGGAAGGAAAGCTGTAAAGATGGTAAAGCCAAACTCTTCCTGGCAGTGCCAGATGACATAATAAGGGACAACGACCTCAAATTGTGGCCTGGAAGTTTCAGGCTGGGCACCCTCCCGGAAGGGTAATACAGCCTGGACAAGGTTGCCCAGAAAGATAGTGGAACCTCCCCCTTGGATATTTCCAAGACCTGTCTGGATGGATTCATGGCTGACATGCCCGAGTGTGGGGGCTACCTATGCTTTGAGTCGGACTTTGGAGTGGATGACCTGCAGAAGTTTCTTTCAGATAACATTTCTTTGATTCTATGATTTCAGTACAATTTTAGCAAACCACTATTTTTTCTGCATGTTTTTTTTTGTCCTTGAAATTAAAGGTTGTTTCCTTCAGTGTTTTACATCTGATTTGTTATCAGAGAGGCTTTGTAATTTGTGACTCAAAAGTAAAGACTTTGAACTGATGAGAAAACGATATATTTTTCATATAATTTTCTTAGTATGTATTAATCAAGGAACTCAGCTACTGCATATTAGGTACAATTTTGATGAACCATGTTCAGACTGTTTAAGAAACAGGTTTAAAAGTGAAGACAAGTATTTAAGTTTAATGTAATAGAGACACAGGAGCCAGTGGAGTGATTCATGGACATGGAGTGAGACTGCCAAATACACTGGCTCGACAGATCATTGTATCATCCTTATTTCACATGGATATTCTAAGGGCAGAACTGCATCTGTCAAGCCAAGACAAAGTGATTTTGCAGTTTTCACAATGCTAGACAGTGAGGATGCATATAAGGGATTTACATCTGTGGGTGAAAGAAAGACAAGAGTCTCTTGGAGATCACATAGAAAGATGACCTGCAAGACTTGTCATGGTCTCGCAATGAGTTGCTATGGAGAAGACTGAGCCAAAGATGCACTTCAGGCCATTAGCCAGCATGCTAGCTCATAGAGATAAAGCTTTCTACATACACCAGGAAATGAAGTATTGGAGAGCATTTGAATGGGAAAAAAGAAATAATTCAACTCAAATTTCAGTTAGAGACGACTGGGCAAGAAGAGATGACAGCAAACAGGTCCTAGATAAGATAAAGTGAATCTGAAGCAGATCTGTGAGTCATCGGCACAGAGATGATGACTGAGTCTGTTTTCAAGAAGATCATCCATGGATGTGGAAGCCGCAGTAAAAAAAAAAAAAAAAAAAAAAAAAAAAAAAAAAAAAAAAGAAAAATGGAAAACCAGACACTTTAGGCATCTTCAAACAAAACTGAACTAAGGAGGAGACAGAAACCATCAGAAAAAGAGATGGCTGTGAGTCAGTTTATCCAAGGGAGGTAATAATTATACTGATACTTCTTGCATTGTCTTAAGTATACCTAGAAAGGTCAATGGGAAAAGCAGAAAGGTAGTAGTCAGATTTGACTAAAAATATAATTTCATCAGAATTCTAGAATTAGTATTCCTATTCTAAGGAATTCCTAACCCAAGAAAGACTGTTTTTCCTGGGTGCCTCCTTCCATCACACTGCTTGTTTCTGGCAGCTTTCTGACTGCCCTGCATAAACTACATTTAAATTATGGGTATCTAGAAGAGGAACTTGGCACTTACAGATAAGAGTTGCATCAGGATCCTGGACTTGGACTTTCAGTTGACATAATGTGAAAGAGAGACACAACAAAAACAGCAATACACAATAGCAGGGTGTATTTATCTTTTTTTCTTGTGATACCTGACAGTACAACCAGACATTTGAAGAAATTCAGACACAAAATATTGAGTAACGCAAGAAAATAACTTGAGTGTTTTTACAGCAGTTTCCCTTCAAATGAGGCCGGTTGGGGGCACCAAATACTTTTCATTTCTCTGTTACTATGTTGTGTTTTCTGTCGTTTGGTAACCATGATATTCAAGCCCTCTGAGAGACACAAAAACATACAAGGCAACTGTGGAGGAATATGCTAAGAACTATAATTGAAACTAATTTGCCAGTGACGCTGCAATGTTATCCTAGATTAACAAGACCAGATGTAATAGGGGCTTGGTTTTGATCATATTTACACTTGTACAATCAAGCGTGATGCTACTTAAGAGAAAACCTTTACATCACTATTACCACCTGTCAATACATATTTCCATAATGACAATACTCTAAATGGGTGCTTCCTAGCTTGCCTCTGAATTCTCAGCTATAGGTATTGCTTGTATGTGTATGTAAATGATCCTGTGTATGAGAACAGATATTTGTGTCACATACAAGAAGTGTCTTGTAAATATGTGTCAATGGTCTCTTCATCAAAAGCTAAACTAAAACTCAGCTAAGTAAGTCCATACGGGAAGCCAAACCTTAAAAATAAAGTATTCTATTTGCACAAATGACACTGACATGGTCTATATAAATGACATTAATAATCCCTTAGTTTCTAAAACATTTTTTCTCCTCTACAGCAGAGAATTTCTCATGCTCAACAGTGTCTAGAGATATTCAAGGCAACAATGGCAAGTACAAAGTAAAATGTATGTATTACCAACTTAAAATTTAAATCACCACTGTTTTCAAATAATTGCATGAATAGCTGGGAAGATACAACATTTCCTCCTGTTAGACAAATGGATACATTTCATTGCGAAAAAGATTAATGTGCATTTGAAATAGAATAATAGGTATAAACAGAAATTAAAGTGGTCCATTAAGATACAAGACTCTAAACACAATATTTTTAATCTAATCTCAGAGAATGAATAATTGCTAGACCTTTGCATTCCTCTTAATGAATCTATTTACACATAATTAAAACTATTCATCCTCTTTCAAGTCTAATATTTCCTTCATGACATATTAGCGACTTAAAGTCTTTGATTTGCAATTTGTTTTTAAGAGAACCATTGTGCAGGGAAGGAGTAATAGTCCTTTCAGCTTTACTCAATACCAGATCTTTTATTTGCAAATCATCTCATGCTAAATATAAAATGTAGCTCATGGATATTACCTTTTCATTAGTAATCAATAAAAGACATACTGTCATTTTTGCTATATATCTTATGGGTTACTGATAAAAAAAATAGTAGCATCTGTGATTTGCACTTGCTAAAAGTGGTATACTATCTGCACTTAATATTTACTGTGATTTATCACTGCATATCCTCTACATAAAGAACAGTATTTCTCTTACAGTACTGACAGGTTCACTATAATTAAACTCACATTTTGTTCGTTTTCTCTCATGGTGTCAGAAATAGCATGAGTTGATATTAATGATGCTCTCTTTTCATGCAGCTAGACCAGATGCAAGATTTTCTCATATGCCTCAATTTTTCTTTTAAGGGGAAAGAGGTGCAGTGGGTAGGTTCATTTTTCTAAGTGACTACTACTGCTCGCGTGCATTACCAACATCATTGGGAGCACTGAACTCTATCTGAGTGAAAAACATAGTCTTTCAGGAAAGCACAAAAGGTACCAAGAAGAAAAAATATTTCGACCTTGTGGGCTGTGTCTACAGTTCTGGAACTGGTGGATGTGGCCTGAAGAGCACATAGTGGGATATAGTTTGTGCTACCAAACAAGGTAGACTTAGGGTTATTTTCTGGATGTGAGGCCAACCAGCAAAGAAGAAGGGGATTTCCTTGGGATGTCCCTGATCTACGCATGGAACACCACTGAAAACTGCACAGCATGGTTAATTCCATGCTCAGTGACCCAAGGACACGGGCTCAAGTGCTGACATGGGTGCCCCAGCTCTTGAGTTTACTAATATAAATGCAACCTGAAATTGCAGTGCTGAGTATCTGCTGCATTTTACACACCAATTGTTTTGTACTGTATCACTCTGCCAGGTGTCCTGGGTACACATTAGCTGGACTTGAACTTTCTTGAATGCAGGTAGCTAGAACTGCAGAGGATGTTTCTGCAAGAGCCTCAGGATCATCTCATGATTTCCAGTCAACATTGCCCGGTTGCATTATGACCACATTTATCTTTTTCACAGACATATTTGGCGGGATGAGTTATACTGCAACCAGACAGCATACTCATTAAGAGCTGCTCTCACCATTGTGCATATCTAGCTCACTGCACAACAAAGCTGAGGCATTCTTGAAATGATGGAGAAAAAGGTCTGTTCTCTTCCCTGCAACTTTGTTTCTGTATCCTACTTCATCACAAAACTGTGCTTTAGGCCATTTAGATGTCTAAACCACACTTCCATGTACACCTTTCTGGCTTTATATGATAAACTCCCTCTGTTTTCACTGTTTCACTGTTGCCCTCTGTAACAATGGAAGAAATGCCATGAATAAGCAAAGTAACACAAGTCCTTTGGGCATTAATAATAAGGAACAGCAGAGAAGAATACTTTTAAGAGGACATTGAATTCTACTAAGTGTTCTTGCCTAGTTAACCAGCTATGCCATTAATAAGCTTATCCTCTCCTTTTTCAGTAAGAAAATAAATTTTAAAAGAATGTTTGAAATAAAGATCTAACAATAAGCTGATTTGAAAAGCTATACTATATAAAATGCATCTCATCTCTTCAAACACTTCAAAAAGTTCAGAGTTCCTAGAAAGTTATGATGAAAAGTTCATGACATGAATACCAACAACAGCGCTACCACAGAACAGATTAGTGGAGACACTTGCAGAACAGATCCATTTCATCTAAAAACATTAATTGAAATTCAACAGAACTCTTGCAACTTTTACTAATTAAAAAATAATATAAAAAAAAATTTAAACAACTAAAAATTAAGAATTCTAATTCCACTATATTCAATGGTAGGAAAAACATGGTTAGGATAAAATTTCTTAAGTCTCTACACTCTGAGTTTGCTGCTACAACTAACCGAATTCCATCAGGGCTGAACAGCTTGGCAAATTGTTTCACAGTAACTGAGGATGGAGTCCATTCAATGAACATTTTCTTTAACTGTTCTTAAAGTCAAACAGAAAACACTGAAACTGTAAATATACTGTGAAAACATCTTACTTTTGAGATTATTCAGATTTTTTAAATTACAAAGCATAGTTTTATCAATAGAATTAAGATACTCATGATTTCAAATGAGCAGGAAAAAAATGAAGTGTCGATTAATAAGAAACTATAATAGTTTTTCTTTTCATCAGTAACAGAATAAAGTTCAGTATATCAAAGTCCAGAAAATCACAAAAGAGAAAGCTGAAAGTACTGACAAAATTGCACAAGATCTTTCTTCTAACTAAATGTATGTCTATACTAAACCTAGTCCCAAGATCTTGGCTCATTCACAGCAGAAGTAAAAAATTGTATTAGAAACAGGACATCCATTGCAGTAGTTTGTTGCTCAATGTGAGCTGTAAAATAAAATCCATAAAAATGGATAAAACAAGAATAAATTAGTCCTCCTGAGTTTTGGGATACTGAAAAACTTCTGTTTGCAGGATTCTAGGCAAGTGTCTAAAGCTAGCTTTTATGCACCCTCAAAAGCTCCAGTCTTAGTGAGTGACTACAATGTACACATATCCTTACAGCAAATTGGGGTGGGCTTTACAGAACAAGTATATTTCTACTGTCTCTTATCTGCATGATTCTGCTACTTGTCATGTAAAATTAAGTTAAGTATAATAGAATTAAAAAGAAAAATTCTAAAAAAGGAGCACAGATACACAGTATAAATTGAGAGAGAATGTAATTACAGCTCTTTCTCCTAGAGACTGATGGAGTCCAGACTTCAAGATCTAGTTCATAAACTAATTTCTTTGAAAAATTCAGCTTGAAAAATAAGAAGTGATTCAGATTCATGGCCTGTTTACTACTTTATTGTACATTTATTTATTCTGTTTATTCACTCAAAGGTATTTGGAATTGTAGAACTGCCATTCAAAATATCCAAATTTGTGAAAACACTAAAATATTTCGCTACACAACGCAAGCAATATGTTCATTGCTTTAATGCAGCAACTGATGATTTAAACTTAGTTAAGGCTAAGAAGAAATGATAACAAAAGGAATGATACCTGCCTTTAAGCACAAACATCAATTATTCAAGGGACAATGAATCACTCAAAAAGCAGAAATTAACAGTCGCCTCAAGAAGATAGAGCATTCTGTGCTGGATAGACCCTCCCAAAACTCAGATCAATGTAATTAGCAATCCTCCTAAGATCATTTATATATTGTAGAAACAGTAAGTACAAGAAGTATCTTCAGTAAGATGTATTACTACAAGTACAAAGCCATTTATGTGAGTCATCTATGAGGTTAGAAAAGTAAGAACAGTACACCTACCTATTTACAGTTACCTGTTTTTTCCTTTTCACTCCCTAAAGAGTTTCTCCTCCCCCTCTACTCTGCCCTGGTGAGACTGCATCTGGAATCTTGTGTCCAGTTCTGGGCCCCTCAGTTCATGAGGGACAGGAAACTGCTTGAAAGAGTCCAGTGCAGAGCCACAAAGATGATTAAGGGCGTGTAACGTCTCCCTTACGAGAAAAGGCTGAGGGAGCTGGGTCTCTTGAGCTTGAAGGAGACTCAGGGGTGACCTCATTAATGTTTACAAATATGTAAAGGGCGAGTGTCAGGAGGATGGAGCCAGACTCTTCTCAGTGATGACCAGTGATAGGACAAGGGGCCATGGGTGCCAGCTGGAGCATAGGAGGTTCCAGGTAAACACAAGGAAAATTTTTTCACAGTGAGGGTGGCAGAACACTGGAATGGGCTGCCCAGAGAGGTTGTGGAGTCTCCTTCTCTGGAGACATTCAAAATCCACCTGGACACGTTCCTGTGTGATCTACTCTAGGTTCCTGCTCTGGCAGGCAGTTGGACTAGATGATCTTTCGAGGTCCCTTCCAACTCCTAACAGTCTGTGATTCTGTGACTCTGAATTACTGTCCCTTCAGCAGGCCCACAGAACTGCCAGAGAGCTCTTCAGGTTCCCAAACAGCTTGGAGATACCTTTAAAATCATGATGGGGCTCTTTCTCCCTATGCAGTAAGTTATGCATACATATGAAGCATGCAATCTAACAGGTACTCAGCTGAAATGTCTCCAGGACAGGATCAGTAAAGAGACGTGGGATGTAAATTCTGTAGCTTGGTATGGATGCTCGGTGCCACCCATAGGTTAAATCTTATGATTATAAATTCAGCTACTTTCTCACGTGTGTTACTAGAGAAGGACAAAGGGAGACGAACCAGGACTTCTCTGATCTCTAATTCAGAGGGCTGAGAAGTCCCATAGGTCATAAAAAAAACAAGGACTTCGCACTTAGACACAGAAAGGGTGAATCCACATAACTGACCAAAGAGGGGACAACTGCCAGAGGATTCAAGCTGAAGTAAATGCAGTGCTTACAGTCTGTTTGCAGGTTTTTACTGGAGCTCTGAAATCAGAGATATAGGTATTGCATTTCTAAATATTTGATCTATACTAATAACGTATTTATTTAGTAATATTTAATTATATTATAACCATAGGAAATTAGCAAAACCTAATAACATTTCAAAAGAGAATTATTATTTTCAATATAGAAAAAAAGCGCTTTAATTTACAAAATGTAACATTAGCTGTTACAATATCTCAGGAATGTCTTTGCATCAGTTGCTTCCCCCAAATTCAGCTTACTTGATAGCTTTTTTTTTTTTACATCTGTTCTAACAATTTTCTCCAGTTGCATTATGTGAAATGCAAGCTATTTTTCCAATACTAATTATTTTTGATTCTCAAAAGTCAATGTCCCATGCTTAAATTCTTGAACTTTTTTTAAACACTTATATTCTTAACAGACATGTAGTTTTTTCTTTTATGCACCTTTGCTTTGGGAATGTGTTCAGAACATCGCATATAATCTATCCAGACATAGCAGATTTTGAAGCAGCAGAAGTGTAAATGTGCATCTGAGGGTTAAATTAAGCTGAAGTGTCTCAAAGCAGATGCTGATCTGCTGCTTTCCAAGGTCCTGCTTTTGATCAGCACGGTCACTATCATCCGCAGGCTCCTGGTTTTTACAAGGAAGGAGGAAGCAAGGAGATAACGAGGAAAGAAAACAAATGTTGGGAGTCTAGCCAAATGGTGGTGCCAGCAGCAGCATCGGGATGCAGCTGAGTGAGAATGAAGAGGTGTCTCCAGTCTCTGGGGCAGCTCTCCTGAACAGCCTCCTGGAAAGCCAAGATGGTTTTACATAGCTCAGGCCTGGCTTTCTTATTTATTTTATTGGATTTATATCAATGTAACTTAACTGATGCTATTTCCGCTGTAGACCGCACAACTCCTCGGGTTCAAACGGAGCTGCTATGCTCTCTGGCCAGCCCATGGCGGTGCTGAAATGGGTGATTCTCACTCAGCCAGGAGAGTCACCTTGGGCTGTGACCTCCTGCAACCACAAAAAGGGGCTCTGACCATAACTTGAAATCACCTAGGTGAAAACACACTAAGCTAGAGGAGAAGAATCATTGTTCCTCCTTTTGCGAGGGAAAGGAGATGTACGGAAGACAGAAGAGAAGAACATCAGGTAAAGACTGTAATCACAAGAGCTAACAAGGAGAACAAGACTCCTACCAAAAAGAAGTGAACAAGAGAGTGAGGATATTATCCTCACAAAGGTCAGTACCCAAAGAATGGACAAAAGCTGCTGTAAAATTGGAAGGTACAAGAAAACCACAGGTGGTTTGCATGACATATGTTTCAGTTGTAATACTGAATAAAGTGGAAGGTAAGGAAAGCTGCATTTGATATTTTACTTCTCTACTTTTACTGTTTTAAAAGTCATGAATTGTCACAGATAGGACAGGAAACAACAGAAACGAACATAAGTTGCAACTATTATATATAATTACCATAAAAATAATAAAAATTTAAAATTGCTTACCATTGGACAAATATCTGGACATCTGTATATATCTATCCTACTTCCATTTACAATTTTACATTTACAACTCCCCAAACAATGTATTTTCTTCTGAAGAAACATAATTAATATTTCATCTATTTGCTACTCTAATCCTGAATGTTCAAAATAATAACACAATGTGATAGTTTGTCCAAATCAAAGTTATCATTTATGAGATTAGGATAACAAATTTTATGTTGCATTGAGTAGTATTGATTTAATTGTTTGAGATTAAGCTCTCTAAATATACCATTGCAACGGTAAACTATTTGAGCTGCTACATTAGCTGTGATGGATGTTTTTAAGTATGATTAGCTTTCCTCCCAAACTCAAAAAATATTTTATGACAAAGATTTTAATAGCAATGAAGAATAGGTTCTACAAAGTCCTCTCAATAAGCATGTGTGAGTGAGAATCTTTCAGGATTTTTCTTCTTAGGGAGATGCTTTTGCAAAAAAAATGATAAACATTTCTTCACACTCACTAACAATAGTCATCTAAATCAGTATTCTAGTTTAAGAAAACAGGCTATGAGGCAGAGGAAAATTGAGAGAATAACTTACTTAACCCATACAATACAGCACAATAATCCGAATATCTTTGTAGATGATTGCGAAAAAAACTACTTTCAGAATAAGACTTTCTTTTGAAAAAATTTTGTGTCTCAGGACAACTAATGGAAAAAAACCACAGAAACAAATTTTTTTTTTTTTTTAGGTTTTTCAGTTTCCGAACAATTCCTCCTTTACATTTATATTCAAACAAAACTACAAGGAGTGGGGAAAGTCCCACTAGGAAATTTATTATATTGAACTGAAGATGTAGGTACTGGAGTTAATAAAAAAACAAGTGAACTTAAAGTCTAGGAACATTCTTCAATTTTTTCCTTTCAAAACCTTCTGTTATGAATTTTTTTTCCCAGAAATTTGAATTTAAGTGACAATGCAATGTGGTGGTGTCAGTTGTTAAAAATCTGGCTAATACAGTTCCTTTGTGAAAACTTAAGCCATTATAAACCCAGATAAACCTTCCTTCCTCACTCGCTCTACCTTCTAATTAATATTAACTGGAAAAACACTGTGTTATCTGACCACAGAAAAAAGTTTTAAGTTTGTACATGTATAGTACATGTATATAAAAATATACAGATGTTACACATTTAATATAATATTTTCTAAACTGTTTTCAGTGTAAATCAAATATTTTATGGTCTGTTGGACATACATAAATATGTAAGTCAGTATGCTAATAAAAGCAACAACACATACCAGAAAATGTGCACTTTCTCTCTATTTATACATACAACTCTTTATTTAAAATGTTCCCTCAACATAGTTTCTATTATTTAGCCTCCTAAGTTGCTAAGTTACCAGCATGTATTGTTGAGGTTTGGTTCTAGTAAGTTCCCCAGTTCAATGCCTGACAGGGATACAGAAGATACAACAGGATACCTATTGTTGGTTAACAACCAAGCAGAAATTGTATGAAAACTAAGTTGATTCATCTACATTATTTCTAGTGTTATACAAAAGCTTGCATCAAAGTTTGTGTGAAAAATTGGTAAACTCTTGAACTGCTAGAAACCATAGCTATAACTGATGATCCCTAAATCCTGCCTTAAAATAAGATAAATACATAATTTAATTCGAGCTGATTCAGACAACAAAAGAAACATGAGCATTTCCAAGCAATTTTTTTTTTTTTTTTAAAATCACAGTTTACTTTGACGATAACTAGGAATTTACACTGTTTTGGTCAAATCTACAGAATTACTATGCCCTTTCTTCCTTAGTTACGTACGTATAGGACAAATATTTTTTCTTAAAAGATACATATCTAACACAAAACCAAGAAACACCTTTACATCATACATTTGTCGTTATAAATGTAATTAAGAAGATCATGTTACTCTAAGGATCTAAACACACATGATCTAAGACACAAGAAATGTAAGAGCTGGTTCTCCAGCTATAATAAACTTCCTCATAACATCCCCTTTACCTGTTTCCATACAGCAATAGGAGAACAAGTTATAAAAAGCAGAGATGATGGAAGGGCAACCTCACAGACACTTTGATTATTCTGAATTCTTTGGAAGTACACTTCTTTTTGCTTCAATTTCATATTTATTGTAAGTCTGGTTCAGATATTCTAATCACTTACACCTGGAAATCATGTTATGAATTTCTGTATAAATGCAGAAAGCGTGTTCACTGAAAACTCTTACAAACGTCTTAATAACAAAAAGTAGTATTTCTAGGAGCATATAAGATTTCATCTTAAGCCATATTTACCATCACCCCAATAATACAAATATTACTCATACCCAGGATAGCATGTACCTAATGCTATTCTAGACAAAGTCTCAAAGCCAAGTCACTTCCCATATAGTGTTACAAGAAAAGACTTCTTAACTGAAAAAAAATCAAACCTCAAACTTTTCCCATTAGAGTAATCATCCTTAGTATAATGAAAAACATACTGTCTTCTTGTATTTAAAATTATTTCAGTTATTATTGTTTTTAAAAACCAGTCTGCTTGGACAACTGATATGCAGACACTATAGAGCAACCACTACAGTTAGCCTATTGCAATATATATTTCAACATTTTATTAAAAAATAAAACACTAAACAAAACTAGTAACTTTGGCTGTGTAATTTTAGATTATCTAAAAACCAAAATTGTCCAAGAACAACTTTTACCAAATGAATGGATCAAAATTTCTTATCAATGTTTCTTAGAATTTTGCATTTTTATTATTATTTTTTATGCAATCCAGATGTCTTAATAGCTAGCAATCGAAATAATTTGGTTTATATACTAAAACCTACCTTGAGTGCAAAAAACCCAGTGCTTAATCATAATAGAAATAATAAACAAAATAAACAAAATAAACAAAATAAAATAATAAACAAAAACTTTGTTCCCACAGTGCATGAAGACTAACCACATAGATCAGACTGAAGAAAAATCCACCTAACATAGCTTCAAGTCTGCAACCATCAACATCTCTTTACCTAACACAGTTCATCTCATAAATTAAGTTTTTTATTAAGTGTTTGTGTCCTGAACTGGATGCTACGAAGCAGCTAAACAAAGGTCAATTAAGTTCACTTCTAGAAAGTCTACAATGATGTCAGCACTTTTTGCATATATAGAGCCAAATATTACTGTCAGATGTGGTAAAATGAAAAATATAAACCACTAAGTCTCAGTCATCCACGCTCAAACTATCAGGATAGTGGATTCCTAGAGTTTTGCTTTTCCCTAGCATGCTCTAGCAGTGCACAGTGCAGAGATCCAGCCACGCCCTCATCTACCTTCTTGTGCTGCTCCAGCACATCACAGAGATCTGCAAAGGTGAATACTGCAAACATGTTCTGGTATCCTGACTATAGTGAAAACATAGTTAACACAAATCAGATGGAAAGGAAATACTTTAAAACAGCTTTGAACAATTTAGGTGCCTACAAAAGACGGAAAAATCTGAGGCCAGATCTTTGAGGACTGTGTGCCTACATTACCCTTCTAGATAGGAGGAACTGTCTTTATTTAGAAATGCTCTCAGATGCTGGTGTTGACACTACTTTTGTCTGTGTGGAGGCAGTTAGCGAGGCTGTGCCTCTACCCTTGGTAGCTTCCCTTGGTCATACCACAGGTTGTTCATGAGTGTTGGGGTCTTCCATTTTCCCAGCTTGTGCTGAAGAGTGAAATTCACTTGAAATCAGAACTGCAGGAATCTTCACAAGTCTGGGCCGTGGCCACAACCCTGCTCTTTGCTTCACTGCTGTTATGGTTGTGAAAACTGGGATGTAGGCAATCCATCGAGCAAGCTCCCAAGTGCCACAACTCATGGGAGAAGCCCTTACGGCCACCAGTCACTGCCAATACAGCCTCCTCAGGGTTTGCCTCATGCCTCTGTGCCCTTCCTCTCCTCCCTCCTCTCCTGGCTGGCCTGTGTTATGATCCAGACAGTGCCTCATGGGATGGCCTCTCCTTGAGGTGAGATGGCCAACATGACCACATTCAAACAGCAACCCCAAACAGCGAAGTGTCAAAGCCCAGAACAATTAAATGTCTAATGGCAAAATACATTCATGAAGACGTAGGTATGAAGAACTGACAAATGAATACAGCTGTATTTTGAGTGGTTTAGGATCTACGTATGACATAATTTGTTGCATAAGTATGTACATTTCTGAAATGAACGGCTGACAGATGACATCTGAGTGTTCAAGCATCAAGCTGAAGTATAGGAGGGTACCACAGGTTGATTAACTGATTTTTAAGAATAAAATCTGGTAGGCAAATACATTATAAATGAAGTACATATGTTGAAAATATATTCACTATAGCAGAAAAATCCTACCAACATGGGCCGTCTGCTTTTGACTGATAGGTTTGGTATACTGTCAGAATATCACATAAACTGTTACAAATCTCATTTAATTAATATCTCAAAAACATACATAGCTCACATTACTGGCAAGATTTTAATGAAAATATATATCAAAGAATCAAATATGTGCGAAATCTGAATTTCAATTACTCAATAAGACAAAGAACAAAGGCTGTAGGAAAACAGCAAGAGCTCCATCTATCCTTTCTGAAATTAATCAAAATCTCCCAAATGGTCTAAAAGCCATGGTTATCAGCTTCTTAAGAAATAAAATTCTTCTATTGATAATTCCTTTAATATTATGCAGCATTAAAAGTAATTCTGTAGAGACCAAAAGCAAACTAAAAAGAGAATACAAGTTCAGCCCCCTTTGCAAGTGCAGAAATTCTGTCCAAGAGATAGGCATTCTCACCATCCCATTTCATTATCTGAAATTTTTCATATTTTCCATTACCATCTCATTAAGATCAAATAAAATATCATGATGACCTTGTAAAGCCTAATTGAGGATCCTACTGGTATCCAATCTTACTCTTTCTGGATTGCTCCTCTGCATAAACTCATGCACAGTGCTCTGCAGGACCAGGACCACTGAGGTACACATAATAGATTCTCCCTTTGTTTTAAAAGTTTGTCCATAAATGAAAGGCATGTGTTTCTCTGAGGAGAAAGAAAATGTTTATTTTAAAATCATGAAAAATTTACCAAGAGAACTGCTGCCAATACCCAACTGACCTCAGAAATAATCCTTAAACTTCTTGAACATTTAAATTTCACTGGCATGAAAATGGTAGACTCGAGACTTTTTACTGTGATGAGAGATCACATACACATAAAGAAAAAAAAGCTTTTCCCATCACAGCATGTCAGCTATAATGCATCACAGCCTCTAGTCCTTTTTCAGGCAGCTTTCTTCCCTGACAGGCACTGTTGCACTACATGCTCTCTGCTCATCATGGTCAAGTGTAGGACACCATCTGCACATCATCCGTACAGCAAATGGTACAGCATTTGCCCACGCAGGTCAGCTTCATAGAAATGCCTACAGATAGTTCTAAACTGTAAGAAGACAATTTCTGTATAAAAGTAGATAATATAAACTGAATGTCATGTAGTCTCAATGTTTCCTCTACAAAACTCTTAGTCTTACACACTCTGACGTTAGTACTGAATGGTGTGATAGCCCCATACATAAAAAACACATTAATAAAGACATAACAATGAATGGAGTAGGTGCAGACAGCTGTCAGATTCTATAGAATAACTCTGGAAAATGCAAACTATTACTTATCCTGTCTAGAAACTCCAAAACTTTTTTCACAGCTCCTTTCCTTCAAGCTCTTTGCATAGCAAACAATCTTCTGAAGGAGAAGATGCTGTTACTCCCTGTAAAGGCTGCAGTTGCACTTTGTAGACAACCAGAGTCGCTCTCTTCGCACTTCTGTTACATGTACAAATGCTTTACTAAATTAAGCACTAAATTCTTCTATAAATATGCCTTACCCTGTGCCACTGCTACCATAACACGAATTTCGACTTTTGTTTTATTTCCCAGGGCAGAAATAGACTCCAGAATTGCCCCGTATGTATTTTATTGATGGTATTTTTACACTCATTTTAAATTGCTTTGCTATCCCAAGCCGTATTTCACATTATCATGTTTTCAGTTTCTACAGTTCCTATGTTTAGATTTTGAAACCTTTTTTTTCACAAAATTGTACTGAAAAAAAGTTTCTTTTTAGTCCTGCGTATTTTTATTAAAGCAGTAATAATGGCAGCAGAATACTCTAGCCTTGCTAAATGACTATTTGACAGACTATAATTTCTCTGTCATTAAAATACATATTATAGTTCTGAGTACATGTTGCAAGAATGTTACCCTAAGGAACAGTCTTTTCTCATAGTATGTAATTTAAGTTTAACACACTGTGCATTAAATCAGAAAGCGGTCAGTACTGGCAAGAGAAATTCTGATATAACTGACCATTTAAAACAGTGGAAAATAGAGCTACTTCTCATAAAGCAATTCCAGAATACCATTCAATGCATGTATTGTCTACGAAGGGTGTATTGTTAATGTACCAGTATCTTTGGTATTGTTACCATAAGATAAAATAATTGTTTGCCTGAACAAATAATAAATGGTAAATACACATGGCGTTCTGGAAGGCTATGCAATAAGCACTGTGCGCAAAGTAATTACCAGAACTACCCTTATAACATATATACAGTGAGGATCTGAAAATTCTTGAAGTTGAATACACCAGTCTTTAAGATTACTTTTCCCAGTAATACTTCTATCCAATAACATGAATTTTAAAAACCTTTTCTTCTATTCTCCTACAACCAGCTTGACAGAGACCAGCTTCCTCTGCTGCTATACTTTGCAAAATACCTAGCTAGCAATTACCCAGTCCCAGAAATATTCAGTACTGATAATCAATTTAACTCAAGTTTTAGAAAACAACAGTAAAACTTCCAACAGTCCAAAGAGGACCTTCAGGCCTTGAGAAAACATTGAAATTTGGAGAGGAGATTTGAAGCAGCCATTCCATCTCCTGTAATTTTCAGAATGAAAAGATGCCTAGGGGTAGTAAATGCCAAAAATTATTTGCTCTTGAGCAGTTATATTTGTATATACTCTTTGGTCTCAGTTTTCTACCATGTGAAAGACAATCGCCGTTTAACAACATCTGAGTGCACTCTAGAAGTGCACACTACGGAACATTGTTGCCTTTCACATGCTCATTTTGGTATCCCCTGTGGCAGCAGTACCCTGTCAACTCTAATAGTTTTCCTACTATCAGCAATATTATTACGTATATTTACATTGCTGCATATTTAGGAAGAAGAATCAAAGAAACAGACCTGCAAGAGCACTGGACTCTGCAAAGTTATTTCACCCTTGCAAGAGCCCCTGGGCATCATCATGGGAAAGCTACTGCTCCCACAGACATCATTTCTCCAACATGGGAGCGCTGAAACGCGACACAAAAGCTGCTGACCTCTCTGGGAGCAGGCGAGATATGTGTATGACAAACACAGAGCATTCAGGGCTGGTTTCCTAAGTGCTAAAAGCTTTGAAGAATAGAAGTGCTGCGATGTCGGAAGGGTCAGCCCCAACTCCTCAGAGCGTCCCCTGCCACCATGCAGGTGTAGAACGCAGACCATTAGATCAGACATTCTTATTGCAAACTGCTGCAAGTAAAATACATTGTTAACCCATATTAAGGCAAACATGGTAGAAGGAATAGGAAAGAGATGGCAAATGAATGCAAGGCAGGTACTTTGATACGTGTTCTTCAACTCTGGAATTTGAACATTTATTATGACAGGTAAGAGTTTGGAAATGTCATAGGTATTAGTTTAAAAATAATTTTAGAACCTCAGTAAAGCTCTCAAAGGGCACAACTGCACCTGTCATAGCACAGTGGGTATCCATCAAGAAAAATGCTTTTAACCACAAGCACTGTATTTACCATGTATTCAAAGTATGTTCAATTATTAACATGTGAGTACAAGGAAAACACTCAGAAAATTGTGATTGTCTTTTCGAAATAGCCAATGAGGGAGTTGATATTTTTCACTCCTTTTATCTGTTTTACTACAGATACCTACATACTCAACTCATTTCTTGTTGTTTTGTTTTAAAGTTTACAGTGGGATGATTGAGCAGTAAGAAGTGCATTACTTTACTCTCCCTACAAAGGCTGGAATAACGTGTTCGTGCTGCTTCTCTTGAGCTAACATGGTCAAAGCTACCTTGGGTATCTCTGCACTGCTCTACATAAATACATCAGATTTGCAGCTGAAAATTCATTATTAATGTTCCATACTCAAAAGATTTTGCTAATTGACTGAACCACCCACTAGTTCATCATTACTACTTCCTGCAGCATTTGTAGATGCCTTGGTTTCCCAGAGCATTCAAGAGAACAAAACCTAATTAATTTGTGAGGACTTAAGGGCAGGACAAAGTAGCTGCAAGCTATGTAATACTACTCTTTCTTTCAGATATTCTTGTTAGGCTATCTTAGTCAGGAACAATGATAACACATAGAGAATTGCACAGTACTTTAGTAGAAGTTCAATCACTGAAATACAAGGATTATGCAAACATCTTAATGGCATTACTTACAGAGCTACTGGGGAAGGAGAGATTATTTGGCAGTGGGAATTCAATTTGCTTTGGAGCAGCACAATACTTTAGCCGCACAGCCTTCTTTCCAGCCCCAGATTAGAACTTCTTCAGATAGTAAATCCTAAAACAATAACAACAATAAGTAACGCAGGTTTCTTACACAGTATTAATAACGCAAAAAGTCCAGAAAGATGCAGTGGTACCCTCAAAGACTGGCAGTTGTTTTGAATGATGCTAGAGTTGCCATAGTAATTTTCAGTTCAATTTTATTGGATCGACAGATAATATATATGCGTATTCTTCTGTCACTAAAGGCCTGCAAGTCACCAGAAGTACAGGGCTATGCAGCTGGTAAAACAGCAGCATGCATGGAAGTCTCTATAAAATCCGAAATCAGAAGATAATGCTAAATTTTACAGCATTATTTGAATGCCATGATTTAAATTACACAGTAATTTGTGAGAGTCTTGTCCAGCGGCTTTTATGTAAGCATTGTCTTATTTTGCTTAAAACCAGCAAACTCACTTTGCCCACCACATTACTAGCACTACTGGAGCATGCCACGGATATGTCTTAGCAGGATAAGCTAAAGCTAGGTGCTCAGACTTAGTAGGAGATGGCATTTTACACTCAAGAGTTTGAGGATGATAAACGCCTGTATCTGACAGCATCAAAGCCTTTCAAGTCACCCCCACAGCTCCACTCTGCCAGCCACACTCCATGTCCTGGAGACCCACACCTGGAAGGTTGCCCCACCACTCTGTTGTGTATTTTGACCTGGTTTATTGACCGGCCTTTTCAGCTGCAACTTCTGATGGATACACACCCAACAATAGCAGGGTTTGCAATATCTTTTTAACCTATTTATTCATTTCTCATCTGGTCCCTTTCCAGCTGAAAAAACATACTACTTATACAAAGAGTTTTCCATCCAATCTACTGATAAAAAGTTGGATGTCATGGTTAACTCTGTCATATATCTCAATTTTCTCAAACATATTTTCAATACCCAGTTTTCAGAACACAAAATTCCCATTTATGATGGGCCAAACTTCTGGTCATGGAGACCAGACCTTCAAGATCTGGACCTTTAAGACATGAGCGTAACAGAAAAAGATCCAGAACAGGGAAGTGGAATTAGAAGACCTGAAACAAGGCTTAGGAAAAAAAAAAGCACATTTCCAGCCAGGATCTAAATGCTGAAAGATCCCTATCACATACATTGTTAAAAATCAACACTAAAAGTCACTTTAATTGCTTGGTTGTATAAAGAAATCAAAGGAAAAAAGTTTAGGGCCCATGGAATTCAATGGGAAGCTTTGGGCCATTAAATCATGTCTAAAACTATATAGCTAGCATTGCTGCTGTGCCATTTCATCTACCAGTCTTCTCAGTAGCAAGAGCTGAGTCATACTTCATCAGGCAGCATGTCTGTGCTTCAGTGAAGGAGCATATTGATTAAAGTTTTATGATACCCCGTTTATAATCACATCCATGTTAAGAATCACTGACTGGTTGAGGCCAGATGACATCACTGGAGATCACCTAGTCCAACCTGCTGCTCAGAGCAGGGTCATGTACAGCAGGTTGTCAGGGAGATATCCAGTCAGGTTTTGAGTATCTTCAAGGATGGAGACTCCACCAACTTGCTGGGCAGCCTCCTCCAGTATTTGATCACCTCCACAGTGAAAAATGTTTTTTCTTATGCTCTTATGTTTGAGTGTAATTTAGTGTGCTTCAATTTGTGCCCACTGACTCATGTCCTTTAAAGAATAAAGAGTGTTTCATTGGCATGGCATGAAAGAGCAGATGAACATGTTAAAGACATGACATCTAAAGAAAATTCTGGAGGAATAACTCTTCTTTACAAGCAGCTTTCAATAGTATGCTACTTAGAATGCTGTGTGGAGTGCTCTAAACATATTTTAATTAGGAAAAGAATGAGTCCTGTTAGATCAGAAGAAAAAACAAATCCAGAGATCTTTCTACTCCTAAATTTGCTGGATTTAGTAACTTATGCACAAAATGCTCTTTCAACCACAATTGCACTGTGAATTATATCTTTGTGCTATTAATAAACAGAAACAAGGAAGGAAGATGCTACCACCTCCCTTCTCCTACACCGTGGCATCAGATAAAGCTAGTTATTATCATCACTTAAATTATTCAACCTGGAACTTTCTACCGGACTTGTACTTATGTAAAAAATGTTGGAAGACAACTACAAATTCAGATGCTAACTTTAAAGACTAAACTAAATCAATTGAAATTATTTGGGTGATTAAATGGAGGCACGTTTTTAAATTATTGGCTCAAATGTCTATGCCTTCTGATAGCAAACACAATGATCCGTGAAAAAGCAATAGAGGATTTGGAGAAGAAGCTACCAAAAGTCTCTTTGATCACAACAATAACTCAAAAGGTCTACAGTAAAAAGAATTCAGGAAAAATAACATCCCATAAAGGGAATAACAGCTTTACAGTTCTTCTGAGGAGTTACAAGTACTTCTCCCAGAACTATAAAGACTTACTAGAGTCTTTATTTTGGGGTCACAGTGGACAAGCTGAGAATTCAGCTTATGTGTCAGTTAGACAGAAATTACCTAGGGAAAAGAAACACTGGTTAAACGTGTGCATGTATTATACTATGCTCCATATAGAAATATGTATTTACAATTATTTATAGAAATGAGACTGTCAAATTTACTCATTCTAAAGCAAAAGAGACATATTTCTTTACCAACATGTTAATAAGTTGTAATTCATATATTAAAGAAATTAAGAAAACATTACAGCACCAATTTAGCTAATTATAGGTGGTGGGATTAACAGAAGATGGCAAGCTGCAACATTAGACATTGAGGCCACACACATATATGCTCTACTTCCTAGAAGTAATACACAGCAACAGCCTTCTATTTCAACAGTTAGCAACTTGATATGACAATAAAAAGCACCAAGTAATCTTCTCATTACAATCATACAAAATTAGAGTAAAAAGATAGCACATGTTTTTCTAAAGAGATTGTATTTTATTATTCATTATGCTCCTGCCAAAGAATACAGAATCAAGGAAATACTTTCATGGTTCCACTTTTAGCACGCTGAATCATAGCTGTCACAGAGAAAGTGTAAAAGATTCGTGTTCTCATTTGTTTTCCAGAAATTGATGGATAAATGAAAAAAAAAAATAAATTATGATATGATGGTATTCTTTACAAGCATCCCAAATGCCTTTGCCACTGTGTTATATCAAATTGAAATCACAAAGATATCAGATAAAGAAATGTTTCCCCATTGCAATAACAGACACATGCAGACAACCTTTTATATTTTATCTTTGCTCTGTTGTAGGTACGGGACAAACTGGGAAAGGTTACTCATTCTCAAATAAGACTATGAGCACACACACAGAATTGCCATAATACAATTATATTGAGAGTAACAGCAATTTTTCATCTAAATATGGATTCTTAATGCTATATTTAGCATTTCTGATTTTTGCAAAATCCAATTTTCTGAAAGGGAAGTATGAAATTCCATTAACTCACAATGATGAGGAAATAGAAATACAGGCAAGACAAAATAATTCCAGGGAATCTCCTCCCATAGTTAAGTGTTTACATAGTAATTTTCAAATACATTTACATATACCATAAGATGAATTTCTGTAAGAGGATGCCATTTATCTGTCAAATAGTTTACTTGAACTTTTACTTCTATGGCAATTATGCCATAGTAGTCTCCAGATACGAAGACTCCAAGAAATATAGACAAACCCACTAAAAACTCACGACTCACTTCTAGAAGTGTTTCCTCCCTCTTGACTGTGGATAGCAAAACATGGCTACTGATAAATAGAAAAAGACATTCCATTGCTGAACTTATAAAAACATTTTAAAAAGCTACATTATCAAAATAGAAAAAAATACGACAAAATCCTTTTACGCATTTCAATGCTGAATTTTCAGTACTCGCTGTTGTGAAGTCATATGTCTTGTAGAGCCCATACACATTATTTGTCCCAAGTCATTTCAATATTTAGGTCAAAAAAGGTAATCTCCATTATATATAAAAAAAATTCATATAACATCCAATAGAAGGCATGTAAAAATTACAAGAGAAGGAAAAGTTGGTGTGGCTGCCTGGCACTATTGTCAAATGTGTAAAGTGTCTGAATCACTGATTATGTTAGCATCTCATAGGACAGCTAACAGGAATTAAGTTATTATACTCAGTTATACTCCAGCATAAAACCCTCAGTAGTTCCATAAAGAAAGCTGTCATCATCACATGCAGAATGTATGTTATAAAAAATCACAATAGGCTTTTACTTCAAGAAGGCTTCATCAGGTTTTTAAAAAATCTTGTTTTTCTTGGAGTGACAGTTGGACACGATGATCTTAGAGGTCTTTTCCAACCATGACAATTCTATGATTCTTCTTGGCCTGACATCAGCCCAAGTCCACTCCTCATCTCCTGGTACATGCACACATAAATACTGGTAAAAAGGACAGTCAAACTGGGTGCCTGGAAAGAGCAGTTTATCCTGTCCTGAAGTGAATATCAAAGACAATATTCACATTTTTGCCTCTGAAGGTGTGATTTTTCTTCTCTATAGGTTAACATACAACCTTTAGTTGCTGAGTCTTGCTGAGTCTAAAATAGATTTTCTAAGTCCAGACATCCAACTTCTAACTGGTTCAGTGATACCACCTTACTGATCAGAAAATAATCTCATTTCAAAAGCTGCAATAGTACTGACAGTCTTAATAGCGATAGTCTTAAAGTAAGTTCTTTTGCTTGTGTTTTACCAGCACAATGATGTCAACACATGTCCTTTAACACCCATTGTTGTCACTAAGATTAGTGTAAACCCACACTGAACTTTACTTATGCATACAAAATTCTTTTGAATATACTTGAATATAAATCAGCATCAAGCTACAAAATTTACCACTCACATTCACTGGAGTGAATCCTTGAGGTCAACATTCTTGTGTGAATATTTCAGTAATCAGAAGCACGCACTTTTATATTGTAATAAATCTAAACTCATGTTATTCAACTCTCAGACTCTTAACCACTAATCTGCAAGTGACACTCGTTGAACGAAATACCACGTCTAGCACTTTCAGAGATGGAAGTGTCGACAACAAGCACATCAAGCTGAAGAATCTGATGCTGGAAGAGATTTAAATGTGAAGGTACAAAGAGCTTTGAAGTACAATTAAGAATATTTGTCAGTGTAGCTCCCTGTTGAGGCAGAGCTGCAGTTTACTGGAGCTTAGAAGGACATCACCTTTCCATACCTGTGCATACTGGCAAGTATAGTCAATCTGTCTTTGGTTTTACCAGTATGGTCTTTAGTATGTCCTTATAGATGAAGAAATTAGCAGCCTGAATAGGAACCCCCATAGAAACAGAGATGTAAACTGGAAGAGGCGAATGTGAGAGCCTTGTCTGGAACACAACAAAAAAGTCTACTCAATCCTTTTCAAAAAAACCTTGAGAACCTCTTATATGAGGAGGGTAAGAGAGAACAGCTGTTTTGGCACAGCAAAAACAAGCCAAAGGGAGTATGATCCATTGGGGGCAGTGAGGGAGGAGAGACAAAAGACAAAGGAATATGGTTGGCACAAAAGAAAATGCAAGTAAACTTGCAACAAAGAAATTCAAGCTTCAAGTTAGACATCTGTTTCTAACTATAAAAATATCTGGATTTTGGAAAATCGTTGTGCAAGATGTCAGCTAGTTCAACCAGAAGATGCCTTCATTCAGGTATTCATCATACATGGCTAATTGTAAAAGAGTACTAGATAATCTTAATTGCTACTTTAGGACCTTAACATTTCTGAAGCAAAAGAGTGTGAAAAATAGAAGGAAAATAGTCCCACAATTCATGCTTCATGTATATAGGTTTTTTTGCATTTACTATTTTAGGAGTCGTTCCTTTCCAAAAAGCTGTTAAGCAGAATTTATGGAGCTGTGTGTTTAAGATGAAAGACAGTGTTCATTGAAGGGAAAAAAAAAAAAGAATTACAAATAACTATGATTTTTTAAAAACTATACAATGAACAAGAAAGTCTATGCAGGCACATTGCATCATAAGAATAAAGAAGCCATCAGGCTATTTGGCATTTGGTTTCACTAAACACTGACATCAAATTCAACTTTAATAATATTTCAGTTCATTATAAACCTGCTGACAACTGTAAGAAATCAAGGTCCCTCCATGAGATCCATAAGCATTTGATATAATTTTACAGCTAGAGGAATTTTCCTAAAATCATTATATTACAAAGATAAGACCAAAATTAAAATGTCAGGAAAACATTGAACATCTTGATATGTGAAACTGGAGGTGATTTCTACATTGAAAGCATTCTATATTTACAGTTGATTTTAATTAAGATACAAACTAAGTCAACTTCTCAGTGTGCACAACTATAAGCTTAAGAAGGGTTTGAACTGCAGGGACTAAAGCCTTGTCTGTACTGTAAAAACTGATAAAGGATTCTGGATGATTGCTACAATTTCATCTCTATCCCTGAAAAGTCCAGAAAGCTGACTTTCTACAATTACCGCTCTTTCACCTTCTAAATTTTGTTTCAGCATCCCAAATAGTATCATTACTTGGATGAATGAGTTGTAAAGTCCTGAGTGAATTATGAATTCTTACTTACATGTGGTTAGTATATTTTTTAAGCATAAGTACATACATTTAGCTATCAATCCCAGAACTTCCCTGGAAAGCCTGCTGTGCAGAAATCATGTAGCACTTAGAAACAAGAAACAGTCAATCACAGGCTTTGCCTTGACTGTTCTGGCAGTAACTTCCACAGTGGGGGCTCTGAGTATGATTTTCACAGGAAAAAAAGGCACGACTCTCTTCTACTATTCTGTTGCATTTCACTTTTTTTTAAAGGTAGACATTTCCTATCTATCAGATGGTTTTGTAGGTGGAGAATTTAGTTCTTAATTTTAATTAAGGATATTGTAAGGTCATGTAGAAAGAGAATTAGAGATGCAAAACCTCAATTAGAACTTAATCTGGCCAATTCTGTTAAGGATAATAAAAAGTGCTTTTATAAATACATTAATAACAAAAGGAGGGCCAGGAAGAATCTCCATTCCTTATTGGATGAAGGGGGGAACATAGTAATGGAAGACAAGGAAAAGGCTGAGGTACTCAACACCTTCTTTGCCTCAGTCTTTAATAAAAAGACTGGCTATCCTCAGGGCAATTGGGCTCCTGAGTTGGTAGACAGGGATGGGGAGCAGAGTACCCCTCCTGTAATCCAGGAGGAAGTAGTTAGTGACCCGCTGTGCCACTTAGATCCTAACAAGTCTATGGGTCCAGATGGGATTCATCCTAGGGTGCTTATGGAGCTTGCGCAAGAGCTAGCTAAGCCGCTCTCCATCATTTATCACTG
>VWZK01009908.1:0-86941 GCA_013396935.1 Baryphthengus martii | reverse complement strand
CCCCCTCCCACTTGGAGCTGCTGATCTGTTCTGCTTAATGGTAATTTGAACCAAACAGCTTGCCTTTATTTTTCCAGTTAGTAACTTGCCGTATGATGTCTGCCTATTAATTGGCAGTCCAGTTTCATATCCATTTTTTTCCAGAATGGAAGGGGCCTTTCATAGGTAGTCTGTACAAAGAGCTTCTAATGAGAGGAAATGCAGAATTTAATCAACTCTACATTAGTTGTCTGGGTTTTTCAGTTTCTGTTGCTTGTGTTAATTCACCTCAGTGTGAGGTTTTTTTCTGTTAATTGGCCTTCATTTCCTAACTCCTGGTAGGTAGATTGATTTCTGGATATTGCAGACAAATGAATGATCAGTCAGGATAGCTGGATGTAAATTGTCTTTATGCTGCTGACGCTTCAATGGTTCTGTCTTGCTAGTTTTGCAGAGACTGTCAGAGGAGGAGAAATAACAAACCTCCTTCTCTCTCTCATCAGGGGGCACAGGTCGTGGATGGAACTTTAGGGATTTGAAGTAAAGTTCTATCTCTGATACACACAACTTATTGGATGAGCAAGTTGCCTTTTTGTATCAGTTTATTTAAATCGGTTAATGAATTTGTCTTCTGATGCTGTGGTTTTACTAGCGGGATACCTCTCCCAGGTTTCAGGACAAACTTTTGTGGGTGATTACAGTTACCTTTGTGCAACACTGAACTGTACTTAGAACTGCTTTAGCATCACCTACTTTGTTTTTCTTCACCATCAGCCTCAGCTCTAGAAAAGTGAATGTTACAGAATTTCCCAATCAGAATATTTCTAAGATACTATGAAGCAAAGGCAAATTCTCTTCTGTTTCAAGTATTAAAAAATAGTCTTTATTTATGCCAATAACGATTGAGAATGTTGTTCTATTTTGAGATTTACTTCTCTCTGAAGATGCAAAAAGTGTGAGATGCCTGGCTTAGGTGTTTGCTGTATTAAGAGACCCTGTTTTAACATAGGTTGTTTTTCCTATTTTAATCTCTTTTTTGTTTGTTTGTTTCATCCTGCTGAAAATTAAATAGTGATAACATCCCGTGGAACAGAGCTTGAGTGTGTTTGGGTTCTGTTGTGTGTTTTTTTTGTGTTTTTTTATTAACCTCCAAGTTTTGGGGGCATTTATTAGAACTGTTTAATCTTAGGCCAATTTAACTAGTAGCAGACTAATAAAAATAATAATGGTGGGCTTCTCTCCATGACAAATGTTGACTTACCCTTATAAAGTTACCTAAAAACTAATAACCTTTAAAATATAGGAGTATGGAAATTTAGCCTGTTACATGAAGTTTGAAACAGAGTGGTTCTGTTTTAGTTCGCTGGCACTGCTTGGGAATTAGGTTTGAAACAAAAGTTACTATGCTGTTTCAATTTATAGTGTCTTCCATTTATTGCACTGTTAACTCTTGTTGAGACTAAGTTAAAACATTTTGCCCTAATGAATGCTCCCATACCACAGAGTGAATGCTTTGGATATCTGTTTGTCTTGATTCACAAATAGAAAGTATATCAAAAGGAGAGGAGGAGGAAATAACTATATTTTTTATAAAATGTCAAGAAATTTAGCAGTCCTAAAATCCAGAATTACTGCTATAAATAATTATCTCAAAACAGAATTTGAACTCAAGTTAGAATGTTTTTAACAAGCATTGCCAATTTTAGCGGTTTCGTAAGTGGATTGGGAGGTTAGTTTGCCTTTCAAGGTAAATGAGGTAAATTGTGATATTCTAAAATGCTAAGTTCCTGTACCAGTTTTTACATAGCACTTACATTCTGGATTGCCTTAAAAACCTCTGTTGATTCCTTTTGTTGAGTTTGTTTTTAAATATAGTCAGAAAAATCAACAGAATATGGTCACAGTAGTGCTGCACGTGGGCTGAAGACACAAGGGTAATGACCCCTCAGGGAAATATTTTTCCCTTGTTTGTCAAATTCAGCACCACTTCTCCTACACGGAGACTGGTGTTGAAGTTGCTGATAAGAGATGGGAGAGTCGGGTGGAAAAACAGTCATACCAGTGGTGGACGTACATTTGCTTTTACTGTTCACTGTGAGGAAATCAGTGGCTAAGCCTGTCAGGATCACAGAGCGAAAGAATTTTGAAGTGAGGTACTGAAGCAAATGAAGACCTTTTATATGGCACCTAGACTACTGCTCAGTGCTCCTCAGTATGTGTTATCCAGGTCATTGGTTCTGCTGTTCTTAGGGCAATATAAAGGGAACTTGGCTAGTTCTTTTTGTTTCCTTTCCTTCCATTTGTTAGAAAATTAAAACAAATATTTTGCTAGAGTAATTTATCCATCCAAGTGTGATAATTAAGCTCTGGGTGGCCTTGTTGAATGACGATATATAGAAAACTAATTGATACTCTTAAATGGATTTAACTCACTCAGACCCTCAGCTTTGAACTCTGGGAAAATTCCATTCTTTACATATACTAGTAAAAGAGATGTTTTATTTTGTGGATGAAGAGCATGAGAAGTGTTAGCTTCTTCCCATAAAGAGCCTCCTAGAAGCTTCCCTGTCTGTTTAGTGTCTTATTGGATACAATATATGCAGTTACTAGCTACCGGTTTCACTAACGAAGTAATAAAAGTATCATCAACTTAGCTGTCAGTACATTGCAACTAATCTAAATGCCTAATTCTTCAAAGACTCTTCTGCTTTAACGTGCTTCTGTGGCTGGTGAATGCTTAGCTTGCCCCAGCAGCGGCTGCTCTATGCTATGATTCTGGCTTTTAAATGCTAGTCTGTGTGTATTAGAGCAAAAAATATATAAAAGTTATGGTTTTTGCCAAGATGTTGTTTTTTGAAATGGCCAACTCACATTTTTAAACAGCAACATCTCTTTCAGCTATGCAAGGCAAAAGACTTAAATTTTCTGAAGAGGGAGTTGGCAGAAGTTACTCAGAAGAGTATGGCTTCCTGGTAGCACCAGAGCTGATGCTGCTTGCTTTATGCATTTCCCAGCAACACTGATTTTTGAAGAGTTATACATCAGAAGCCAGAGTCTTCCTTTCTTATTCAGCAGTCTAAACCATTAAGTTAGAGTTTAATATGTAGAAAACACTAGAGAGACAACTGTACATATATATAGAGCATCTACAGAATAAATTACAATGATCGAGCAATCTAGAGCGCTGTGTCCTTCACTCTAAATTAGAAGAATGGTGAGGCATGGCATCTTTGAAACTTCTGATGGGTTCCTATCTTAAATCAGTGATAATCAGTGATTGTGCCATTGTGATGGGGGTTGGACTAGATGATCTTTCAAGATCCCTTCCCTAACATTCTGTGATTATGTGATGAATTTTTCTTCCTATGTATGCCACAGAAAAATATATAATAAAAATAGTCTCTCAGAAGGACATAGTAGTTGTTTATAATGTCCACTTTCTGATTTTCAGAACCATCCAGATTTCAGACAGAGATTTGCTTCTTTTATCAATTGGTTCAGTTTCAAGAGTTCTTTTTGAGTCTGCATATATACACAGTATTCCCAGCTTTAGTATTTTGCTCTCTGAATTCAAGTGTTACCAAAGTCATCTTGAGTTCAGATATACAGCTCCCTCCAAAAGCCATCTGCTCTTTGTTCTAGCCTAGTCAGGTGTTAATTTGACTTCACTTGACTGTTCAACCTTTGAAGTTCCTGAACTCATGTTTCCCTCAGCTTTATTTAGCCTTATATCAAATTTAAAGCCTTGTCAGATTAACATTACTTGTTCACATACACCAGCTCCACATTTTGGAAACTCTGCCAAACTGTAGTCTGGATCTTTTGTTTTCTAACTTACTTCCCGTATTGTTTTGGCAAGCCTTCGTGACTGAGAACGTAGTGTAACATTTAGTAATTTCAAAACTCTGAAATTATTTTTCAATACCAATAATAACACCTTTAAAAGGTCAGGCAAAACATCTTAACTCCTGATTTTTTTTGTGTTATAACTTGGCCCAGTTCCCAGCCTGGACAGGTGATAGTTGTTGCAAGTAGATCCAGCCACTAAATCCTATCTCTCAATCCTATCTGCTTCTAAATTCCCTGAACTGGGAGGGGAACAGGAGGAAAGGAGGAGTGATGACTTTGGGTAGCTCTGAGTCTTCTGAGCACACTCGAAAGTACAGGCCTGGAATCTGATGTTCATTCTACCTGGACAGTATGTCCTTACTGGAGCCTCTTCATGCTGGACAGACACTGGAATTGCAGAGTTCTGCATTCTCAGGTGCTTAGATTCGTACCCCAGAAGACTGTGGGTCTTCTGTCTCTGAAAAATCTCTGATTTTTCAGAGACAAACGAGTAAAATAATGAACATATGTACTAGGAATTCTTAACTGCAAGCAATTTATTCCTTTAAAATGAATAAAATTGGAAGAGGTTTGGCAAGCAGCATCTGGAATGCACCTTGCTGATCTTATTGGACTGGAGAGCAAGTGGAGATATTCTGGTCAGTATCTCTGGGTAAGGCAGAACAGTTCACACACTCTCCTCTTTCCATCTGATCTGTTGATTGTGAAGAACAGAGCCCTTGGTGAGTAAAAGAACCATCTGTTTAAAATGTACTTTTTCATGCACTTGACTGAAATTTTTCACTGTCCAGATCATTGATCCCAGTAGTTTGTTGAGCTTCTCTGTGATGCTGGTTTGGAGAGATGACATAGCTTGAGAATGAGGGTATTGATGAAAGGGGAGGTAGAGGCAGAACGGATGTGGGCCATGCAACAGATACACTGTGCCTGAGCATCTAACAGTTTCACACTTCTAGAATTGCTCCAGTAGTGCTAGAGTTTCATTGCACAGTCAAAGCCTTACCCGTACAAACTTTATGATTCCCCAGCGGAGGTGGTGACTCAGTGCTCCTGTTAGACTTCTCTGAGGGAGATGACATGTGGAACGCTAAAATCTGATGACGTTTTGTTTCCAGCTAGGTATCATAGCCTACCAGACAGTTTCTAATGCAGGGTGAAAATCATGTTAGAAGTATTCAAAAACCTTTCCTCATCATTAAGAACCTATAATTAACAAGATTCACCATCAGAACTCATTGGTAAAGGTGTAAAGTCTCAGACTTCTGAAATGATCTTAAATAATTCTATTGGGGAAAATCTTGTAATAATGTTGTTGTTTTCTAATAAAATTGAATTCCTAGTCTGAACTACATACTTAGCTGATGTGAATTCTGACTGTATTTTTCAGTATGAGATCAGAACATTATATATTGGATGAGAAATTCAAAATGTGGTGCTGACACAGAAGGGGTAGGACCTTTGCAGAGTACCCTCACAACCCAGTATGTGGCTTTCCCTTGACTATGGGCAGAAGTGCTGACCTCTAGTGGCTTCAAACACGAAGCTGTAGGAGAGCTTAATGCGGTTTGATGGTGGCTGAAACTTATTTGGAGTTCCTTGTCTTTAACATCAGTTTCTGTTTTCAGTAGGGCCTTGCAGCATGAACATTAGTGAAAATTATACTGCCTTAGCATTTTTCTCTTTGAAGTGGATGCAGGAGTTTTAAAGGGCTGGGGGGACCCTTCTGTATTTGCCCTAGAACCGGAGGCATCCTTGACTAGGAGATGGCACAGGTTTCAGAGAACCTTTGGGCTGTCTGACATGACGAAGGGGAAATAATATTTCTTTTTTTCCACTTCTTCTCACTCTTGAAGGGAAAGCCATCGATTTCCATTCTTTTTACTCAGGGTGATTTTCTCCAAGGTTATTTGATGCTGTGCATCAATTTTCACAGCTGCCTGAGGTTTATGCTCCCCACACAGCAGAGCAAATGAGGTCCTGGTGTGAGTGCTTAGCCTGCAGGCTTTGGCTAGTAATTAATGAATTTCACCTGCTGTCACACACAGAGTATTTGGAAGTATTCAAATAAGGCCAGACTGACTTGCTGTTCTTTACTTTGTTTTAAACACTGCTCGGGTAGTTTCATTCAAGTTTTTTGCAATGCATTCAAATGAAATGCTGCAGAGATGCACTGAAATTCAGATTTACTACTTTTGTGATTTCACATACTGTCCCTAGACTCCTTAGAAAACTATCCAAGAGCTTCTAGGCTTAGTGTAAAATTGTGAATAGATCACAGTGTGTGTGGAAAAGGTCTGTAAGACTTGTGGGGAGCATTTAATTTTCAGAAAGCAAGATACGGCTATGATGTATAGAACAAATTTGTGCTTCTTTGCAAGAGTTTTGTCTTTCAGCCAAAGAATTTACACACAGCAGCAAAGTTGTAAGAGAATAGAAATCAATGATTCAGTATGAAATACTGAGAATAGAAATCAAAGATTCTGTTAATCCTAATCCCCCTCTCCCTGTCTTCTGGAAAATTCATACCATTTTGATTTCCATATTTTACTTTCAGGGTGTCTATACTTATGCCTAGGTAATCTTTGCTGCTAAAATACGGCTGCAAGCAAAAGCTGTGCTGCTGGCATAGCACTGCCCGGCTCTGTCTGGGACTTCATGTCTTTTCACTGCAGTGCAGCACGGTTCAGAGCAAGCAGGCTCTGCCATCGCACACCATTTATGCACCAGGATTGGCATTCTGAATAATCTTAAAGGAAACAGCTGATGACTGAGCCACCAGTTTGAGATTCCACTGTAATTCTTCTCTAAGATTTTTCTTCTTTTTGGGGGGGGTGAGGGAAGGGAAGCGGGGAAGATGATGCTGTAGATAAGTATGCTAGTGGTGCTGCAATGACGTAAAAAAACACTCCCTCAAAAACCTGTGCCAAAGACATGATTGCTGAAAAAGAAGAAATACGAACAGCAGTGCAAGAGTGAAGATAAGGATATAACTTGATTTAGGCTGCTAAAATTCTTTAATACCAGGTTTCACCTGTGATGGAATACATTATTCTTGCTAGAGGGTTAAACACTTTGTCCCTCATCTCAGCCGGCATTTATGGATTTCCAGGTCTGCCTGCTGAGAAGTAAATTAAATATGTAGCTGCTTCTCACCTTTCCTCTGTTGCTGAACTGATGGAAGAGAATTTTTCTTGCCAGTAATATAGGTGATGACCATCGCTGCTGAGATTTATTATTTTTGGTATAAAGAAGGATGACAAATCTCCATTATTTCCAGAGGATTTGGATTTCTGAACAAAAGGATAATAGGCATGCTTCGCTTCCTTAAAGCTGTGTCTGGGAAATTGGAGGCATAGCAAGCCTGCACAAACTTTATAAGCATGGCTGAAAAAGAAAGACGAACTGCTTTAGGATGTCCTTGAAATATGATGTTGGATGGGTTTTTTAACTTCACTTGGAAGGTTTGGCTCTTTTTCTGTCAAAAGTTGCCCTTTGCATGTGCTGTTCAAGATCCGTTAAATGTCAGATGGAGGTTAGGAAGCCAAGGGTAACTGTTCTAATTTTATGTATTTATAATCACTTATTTCTTGGGTTACAATTTCTATTAACCTTTTTTTTTTTTTTTTTTTTAAATCTGCAGCACAGTTGGCATATATTGAAGTGGTTACGTGTTAAGCACTATTAAAAGGATATATGAAAAAAAAAACATTTAATTGAATGCTTTATGGTAGATGTTTGTTTAAGTTTCCTTTCTACTTTATGCGAAGATTGAATATATGTAAACGTGTTTGCCTGTAGGAACATGCACTCAAAGGACAATTACAATTAGAGATTTTTGTCTAAATTATATTTTCTGGAATAAAAGCATATGACTCTATTCAGTTACACGTATGACAGTGCCAGAGGCAAAGAAACAAATGGAATTGTTTTTATTTCAAAATACTCTTTTCAATGACACGATTATCGTAACATGTATAAGCTGCAGAACACTGCTGAAAATTTCTGTTTTGAGTTAATATAACAAAATTATTGTCTGTCTTTACCTTCCTCCCTTCCCCTGCTCCCAGCCATGCCAGCTTCTCCATCGTTACATTTTTCAGCTGTTTCCAGAACCTGTATGTACCAGCCAAGAGTAATCCCTCATTGTCAGTGTTTTAAAACTGCTGTTGATTATTTTTTACCCTAATTTCATATACTAGGTTTACAAACTTGCTTTCTACAAATGCTTTCTTAGGAAAATCAGCAACACTGCTAGCAGCGTTTATCCGATGATGTTCACATTTGCCCCTTCTTTTTCCTTTCCCTTTTCCTCCTCCCGCCCCCTGCAGGAGCCCAGTACCAAACGGGTCAAGCCGCTTTCCAGAGTTACATCGCTAGCGAGTCTCATTCCTCCTGTTCGAGCCACGCCATTGAAGCGGTTCAGCCAGAGCCTTCAGGTAATCGCAGGCACTGCGGCACTGCATTGAACTGCCTTGCTGAAAGGGAACGCACACGCAAACACACGCACTCTCAACTTCTGCCAGGGCTGGCACGGGAACGTGATGCATGCACACAAACCATTGTAACGTGCCAAACACGTTTAGGCAATTTAGGACTACAGAGCGATTTAACTTAAGAACTCAGAACTCTCACCACAAAACACTTCTCTACAAAACACTAGTCTACCTGTAGCATAGAAAAGTTGTTATACTGAAGGATTACAACTGCTTTTTTAAAATTTGATGAACAGGATTTTCCATGACGCTTTCTATTAATTTCGATTATTACTTTTGGTATAGTTAGTCATATAGGACTGCTAAACTTTCCTCTGTGAACCTTGACCTTACCTAAATAAAAGAGTTAGTGAACAATTGGAAAAGTCATTTTCCAAAGCCGATGATGAAAATGAATAAAGAGCAAGCAAATTTTAAACACAGTTTAAAAATAAAATTATTTTATAGTTGCATTTTATATATGATAGATTAGGTGTGTATTATTTAACACACAGAGGTTAATGGAAATTTAGTTTATAAAATATGTGTGCCTTCACACCTAAAGACTGCAAAATATTTGGGTATTGAACTCCCGGTAGCTATCAGGAGGGGCAAACATCTGTGAGCTGCAATACTGCTGTGAGTCTGGCCTAGAAAGTTAGACTGTTTCCTCTTTAAAACAGTCTATAGAAGAAGGTATATATACGATCTAAAGAAAATTATTTAACAAGCCTAATTTCTATGAACAGAAATAGAAAATTATTAAACATGTTACTTGCTTTAACTAAGCTAATTTTGATTATTACTAAAGTTGTCTTTTAAGGAGGAAAGAAAAAAAACTTTACAGCTCTGAGTTTTATGACAAAGAACTCTGTTTTTCTATAGTTGTAGTTATCTAGAAAACAGGTTTCTTTGGTTTTCTTGTGTTCAGTTCCTACGATTTTTGAAAGTGTAGACATCTGGATAGAAAAACCACGTGTGTGAGGTTGGAGGAAAGGCAAAATGGCTGAACTCCGCTTAGTCTGGGTTTGATTCAGAAGGTGTATTACAGCGTGACTAGAGCAGAGATGCCTGTACTCCCTGAGGTGTATAAATCTCCTCCATAGTCTGCCTTCAGGAAAAAATTGTCCTGACTCCAAAAGGACTGCATTAGTTCCAGTTGTGAGGAGTGTGGAAAGTGAATTAATTTTTGGCTAAACTGCTTCTGAGCACGGCGCTTGCCCTTCCACAGCCTTAGACAGCTGTTGTTCTCATTTAAGAATCTATGCGCTTCTTCTGTAGTTGGTATGTTTGAGATTGAGTTGTCCAGTACAGTATTGTATTTAATAAAGGTTAATTTAGACTATCCAAGATGAAGTATCCTTTTGTGCATGGACTGGCAGGTTCCGGACATGAGAGCTACAAAAATGTGTTTTGGGGCAATGTTTTACAAAAATAGAAGAGAAAACAGTGGCTTTGTTGCAAATTCTACTGTTGGAAACATTTTGATCTTGCCTTGTTCATGCTAAGAATATATTTTAATTAACTGTCTGCTGCTAAACAGATTAAACAGTGATGGTATTCATACCATCTCCTCTAAGTAACCATGTGCTTGGAGGAGCTGCAATGAGAAGTCAACCTGTATGTTCTCTAAATCCTAGGTCTGAATCTATTTGCAAGTGTTGAATGCTGGTGATGTCTCTTACAACTTTCTTCCTAGATGGCTGTAAATTGACTTACCTGATTTTCTCAGCAACAATAGAACAGGAGAAAAAAAGACTGACTTTCTTGTGCTCAGGTGCCTCATTTGGAATTATTCAGAAACATTCTGGGAAGCATGTATAGCTGCTTTTACTTTATGATGTGTTGACATAGCTGTCACTGTTCCTTGTGGAACAGTACAAAGTAGGTTTTATTTTTTTTTTTCATAGTGTAGTACCTGTAAAAAGAAAAAAGTGTTGATTGCTCTTACAGGGTAAACTTCTGTGTATCCTCATTGTTAAGCTTTTCCAGTCAAAACCTATGTTTCTTCTTGCATTGCTACTAGATGTTCTTTATCTGTAAAATGAAGAAAACTATTATCATCACTACAACATCCAAAACAAACTTCTTCCTCTGGAAGAAGACAAAGTGAAGCCAACAGAACATCCTTCTCAAAAGACCAGTCTAACGACATCAGTAAAAGGAATTAGAAATTTCTTAATTTCTTTTACAGCATTTCCAACAAAACTTCTTATACATTCTTTCTGAATGGAAGATACATGTAAGAAGGGAAAAGAAAAGTTTATTGTGCATAATTTTTCTTACCTCTATACATGTAACTTTTACATTATATTAATGGACTTTCTGCAGGCCAATTGAAGAGAAACACTTCTCTGAGATCTGAGTAGTGTCTTTAAACCTACATTCTTAGCAAATTTTCATGTTCTGTGTATTTTATTGATTATGGAGGTATTTGATTTTTTTTGTGTGTGTGTCTTACTATGTTTATTACAGTTTTCCACGTTATTATCAATACTTTTCCACAAGGATTCTAATTAACAAAACACAAAGTCTCTCCGGATTTCTTTCTGGGTTTTTCTTAAACCATTTGTATGTGACGTATTGACTGTGACTGTTCCCGACACATAGAGCACTGTAGACTGACTAATGCTGTTAGCTTCATCTCTGACAGAGTCTGTATATCTGCAGGATACCAAATGCTAAGCAGGTATTCTTATTTGTTTATCCACCTGGAAAACCATTTTATTTTCATAGCTGTATTTTCAGTCTGCATCAAGCTAGAGTAATGATTATGATGATCTGCTTGTTTCTGCTTGGTCTTATTTACAGCTGTGCTGTTTGGCTTAAAAGCTGTTAGTAAGATCAGAACAAGAACTGTGGCTGATGCTGAAGAGAGAAATTAAAGTCTGGCTAGCATCCTCTGCAACTTCAGGTTTCATCAGTGTGTCTTGAATTGAAGTAGGGAGTCCAAATTATTTTTGTCTGTCTTGAGACACTAGAAATTAAAAAAAAATCCTTAAGAAGAAAACGCTTCTTAACATCAGTTTGAATGCTGCGCTTTTGATCTGTAGTGCCCTCTTCCTCATACATGAAGCTATTTGCTTTACTGCAGCTGAAATTAAGGTTTGTTAATTGCATGAATTGACATCAGTAACACAGAGACCCTTCAGCGTAACAATCTTCTAACAGCCAGTGGCAGCTATTGCAGTCAGATAAATACAGTAAATAAAATCAGGGGTTGTGGCTGGATTTCTTCCCACATCCTTTAGTTTTTGTAATTGTATGAAAATTTTAATAATCCCAGATGGGCATAATTTTTAACCAGTATGCTGGACATGTGTTTTAAGGAAGCCAAAAACTAGGAAGATATTTTTAAGACTGGAGATGTGGAAATGCTAGTTTGACATTCCTAAAATTCCTTTATGGGATTCTATCATGACTGGTTTGGCTGTTCTGTTTTCTTTTGTTTTTCTTCACTTCGTGGCAAGTACCCCAAAGATACTATCAGAGTATCTTTAAACTTGATTATAAAAGTTTCTGGTAGAACTTCAGTTTGGGGCTCGATTTCACTAAACTGAAACGAGTGATCATTTGCAAAAAAAAATAGATAAAGTAGTAGAACCGAGATGTGGTACATTTATCTTATTTCAGTAAAATTGTCTAATAGTTTATTATTTGGGGAATATATCAGGTTTACATATCATTTCTCCTCTTGTCTGTTAGAGCATGGATGATTCAAGTATGCTTGACTCAGGGGAGAAAGTATTAATTTTAGCGTTAAATATTATTTCCCTTGTGATACATTAGATTGTCTCCTCATGGCTTTACAAACCAATTTCTAGGTGTGTGCAAAGGAGAAGACAGTATGTTACAGTAAGCTTGGATTTCAAACTGAAGTCTCAGATTCCTGGCATAACTGGATTTCCATGTACCAAGATAAGTCAGTCAGTGGTTTTGCCTTTGTTGTGTTAGCATATAAAAGAAGGAAACATGCCAGACAAAGAAACCACTTGCTCTCAAATGGCAGTTAGTCCTTTTTTTAAATAACACCTTAAAATCTTTCTGACCCTTTCCACTAACAAATACCCTCAATCCAATGTTACTGATTAATATGAAGTACAGTGTGATTTGTATGGTTAATTAATAGCCCGATGTATGAGAGAACTCAATTTAATATATGCTTACTGCGTGCAGGTGGCAAAGATGCCAAGTAAGCAGAATTTGGGAGAGTTTGGTTTCCTTTTGAGTCTGTTGGGCTTTTCGTGCCCCTTCTGCCCACTGGAGGCCAGTGTAGGACCACAGAGAACAGTATCATGCAGCAAGTGTAAAGAAACATTACTGGCAGTGGGTGTGAAAGCTGCAGAACACTGTATGTCATTTCAGGTTGCTGTTGGGGATGCATGCCATTTTATAACATTATACATGGCTTTTTGTTAAAAGTTTTCAAGATCAAGGCATTTACTTTAAAAATCAGTCTGGTGCTTTTCATTCTAAGTACTTTCTTTACGCTACTTAAAACCCTCCTTTAAGAAAACACCACCGCAAACAAAGGTGGTTGCGTATGGGAATGCATGGAAAGGGGCTTTCTACCCTGGGTCATGGAATGACAACCGTTCTGCTTGGCTGCATTCTCATGGTTGGTGACTTGTGGATGCAACACACCTGCCTCTCTTCCTGAATCTTCCCGTTTGCATGTGAAAGTACTGGATTCCATGATTCATCATTCTAACAAGTGTCAATGAAGCATGTAATTTCACGTGTGTTTCTTAATCTTTCAACTCTTGAAAGAAGACTAACACGTGACTTGCAAAGTTTTGGAAGGTTGGTATATATACCTATGTGTTTATTTTTAGAATTTTGTTCAGTTCCAAGTAGGGCTCAAAATGGCTTCTGTTGAAAGGCAGAGTTTTTATTCATATTATATCTTCTATAATATTTAAAAAACACATTGTATTTATAGGATCTGTCTGCATTTCATGGGCTCTTACCTTCAGAGGAGAATTTCAAATATCGTACTTGGCATATGCTGCTTTCAACCTGGAAATGAATAAATTAATTTTGCTTTCGATATTCTTACCCAAGGCAATTGAAAGACAATTGTGTTATGTAAGGCAGGTTTTCAATAACAACAAAAATTTAGAGTATTTCAACAACGTGAAATACTTGAGGCACTTCAGAAGGACCTAAAAAAGAAGCCTCTAGTTTTAATGAAGCAAAAAAGGAACCTTTTCAAAATAGCACAGTGAAAGCATAAAGTATCCACGCTTAGCCTGAACTCATTTCTAAGAGTCTGCAGGCAAACAGAACTCTCAATCTCACTTAAAATTGGACTTGTTTTTATTGAAGTTTAAAACCTTATCACAGATACAGAGATGCTGGTACACATCCTCAGAGTTTAGAAGGTCCAGATATTATTAATAAAGATTTTTTAATAGTAGAATACAATACTGGTACTTCACAGTTTGCTATTGCTGACACTGTTTAACAAATTTCTTCAAATGTTAAGCAATAAGTAGGAGCAAAGGGTGTGAAAAGAATCTGACTTGTTGCTTGTCAGAAACATTAAGATAGGAGTGTTGAGAAGTTTTATTTAAAGATAATAAGCTTGTTTTTTTCTTTCAGTCTGATATCCATTTCACACCTTTAATTCACACACGTGAATGAGCTTCTTCACCTTATTTTACATCTGAATAGGCAGGATGTTACCAGTTGAAAGGATTTCTCCATGTATCAAAATCAGTTTGGTCAGTTAAAGAGATATAGCAGTCATTATCTAATCCTGCTTATGAACGGATCAGGAATTATTATCTTCCATGAATCTGACAGTTTACAAAAAACCCCAAATAGTAGTACCATCAGGTATCAAGTCACTAAGGTAAGAGGAAGGATTTTGAAGAGCTGTCTCACTTTAGGAACGCTCTTCATCTGATAGCCTCAAAGCAGGACCTATTGTTTCTCAGTGCAGACAACTTTGAACAATCCCACCCCTTCCCCAAAACAAACAAAACTCAACAGCACTGTTAACTTTCCGTTGATACACAAGATGAGTTTAACTACCAGATTTTGCTGTCCTAGCTTTCCAGAATTTCTGTTTAACAATTCAGTCTTTCAAAATGAACCAAAAAAGTATTCATACTATTTTTGTCCCTAAAATTTGCATTCATTCTAATTTTTTAAGTGTTAGGGATCTAATGAAGCAGATGTGTAATGCATGGATAATTCCTGTCTGTTTACTGAATTGGAACTTTGATCAGTTACGTTGGATTAGTGTGGGGGACCATTCTGCCATTAACCCTGCAGTTCATTCTTGTTCCATGGGATATGAATGCATTGTGTAGTTTTAAATATGTCGAGAACAGGACATGGACATAGTTCACTGAGGAATGGAAGCATTCGTCTTTCATGAAGATGTATTAAAATAATTTCTCTTACATTCCCAGTACTACACATTGCTATTAAGTTCACAGTAAAAACTAATTAGATAACATTTGTTTGTTGTACAGAACTATGCATATAAATTCCTTATGAAAAAAACGTGTAATGTATTGTTCTCTCAATAAAAACTGTACTTCTATGTATTTCTAGCGTTCTATCAGTTTCCGTAGTGACAGTCGCCCAGATCTGGTCAGTCCACGACCATGGTCTCGAAATATGCCCCCTGCTAACACAAAGCGGAGAGACAGCAAACTATGGAGCGAGACCTTTGATGTTTGTGTCAATCACATGCTTACATCTAAAGAAATCAAGCGTCAAGAGGTATAATTTTTTTTTCTTTCCGTAAATTTCATGTTCAAAAGTCATCTGTACAGCATGGAGCTGAGAAATGCTAGTAGGCATTAGGGTAGCACTTGAGGCTTTCCTGAAATTAAACAGAATGTCACCATCTCAGCTACAAGCAGAATTCCATCCCTAGTGCTCATAATTCAAGCTACAGTAGATAAATGTATTCTTTTTTAAAAAAATCAGATCATCACATTTCCTTAATAAAAGTGAAGTTACTAAGATACATTGTACTGATTGGCTGCATGTCTGTACACCTTCTGTAGGACAGTTTCTGTAGTGATGGTTGATATTTTGATGTTTAATTTTGTTGATCTACTAATGTTGAGCGTGCTATGTCAGGAACAGGTATTCACCAAGTGATGCGTATGCAAAGAAATGCACAATTATTTCCTTTGTTGGGAAAGAGTGTCTTTGAGGAAGTTTTCAGTGATAGAGAGATGAAATATTGATCAATCGATGTATCTTCCAAAGAAGAAAAGAAAAACAAACAAAAAAGAGTACATCAGTGGTTTTAATGTGCTGTACATGACAAATTCTAAATAGTTCATGTTGTGGCCAGTGACAGAGCTCCTGCAGCTTCAAGAATTTTTTTCCCTAAAGAAGTTTCTAGCAGTATCAACAAAGCGTCTAACAATCTCTCTGAGAATACTTCAGGGAGTGAGTCATAAATCAAACAACAGTAACACCAAGTATTTCTTGTGCAGATTTTAACATTGTACAAGAATTCATAGGAAATAACTTTTTAAATTGAGAACTTCAAAGGCAGCTTATTGAGAAATAAACTGTAGAAACTGCTTGCATAACATAACAGTCATTACTGTCTTGGGGCAGAAGCCAGAACCCTTCATAGAGCCCAAATAAATGAGCTGTATTCCAGGAAGTTTTGCATGAGGGTTCTGCTTTCTATGGGTTCTTACCCCACGTGCCTCAGCGGACTGTCAGAACCGCTTCCATGCGGGCGCTGTCGGTGAATCCACACTCGGGCAAGCCCTCCGTGTGTGCAGTGCATTATCAAGCCAGGAGAATCTGCTCTAGATGGAGATGTTCTTGCATGACTTCTATGCTGGTTGAAAGCCTTGACTGTAAAGTTAGTAATTCGAACTGGCCAAAATGCTGTTAACTTTTACTGTACCCTAGTTTAGAATGAGATCGTGCAATAAGTACGTACAGTGGTATTTTGATAAGCCAGTGTATTAGAGTGGTGGTTATTTTTAATCTGCCAGCTTTGAAGTCTTGAATCTGCTTCAAGAAAAGGAACTAACACCAGCCACCAGTTAAGTAGAGCTCAGCCTTCATAACAATAATTGAACTGCTACCAAAATCTAAGTGCTCACTACCAAAGAAATGTTTTAAAGAAGGATCTTTGTTTTATATAGTAGACCACCTAAAACTTTTACCGCTTCATGTGTTAAAATGGAACACAACAATTTTCTATGCAAAGAGTTAAATAAAGAGTTAAGATGTAGTTGAGTTAAAATATCACACTGAAGATAGCTCCCCCATCTGGAAACATGTCCATTTGAAAAAAAATTTAATTCCGTGACTATTTCAGATAAGCATTTCATAAACAATCTGATAGATAGCTTTGTTTTAAAAAACATGGCATGTGATTCTGTTGCTACCGACTGAAGACTTACTTTATGTTTGGAATTAGATTTAGCAGAGAAATCCTGCTATATGGTATTAAGACAGTTGTTCACAATATCACATCAACTCAACAAGTTGGGTATAGACTAAATAAAGATAATTCATAGTATTTGTGTCCCTTTTTACAGGCGATCTTTGAACTTTCCCAGGGAGAAGAAGACTTGATAGAAGATCTAAAGTTAGCAAAAAAAGTATGTTTTTTTTAAAAAAACCTCAAAGCAAACAGTATTCATTGCTTCATATCACTTTTAAAATAATCCTTGCTTTTTATAATTGCTAAGACAGTGAGGGGGGAACCAAAACATATTTATATTTTCCCATTCTTTCTGAAACACTTAAATGTACTGCTTTGATTTTTTTTTTTTTCTTTTAAATATGGAATTGATAGTTTAATATTTGATTATAGCACTTTAAATTATTCTCAGCAATTAGTCTGTTTTTATTTCAGTGATATCATTTAAAACTCCCTGTATTTTTCAACTGCCAATGATATATTAATTACAGAGCTCCCCTTTTTTCTTCTCAGGCTTATCACGACCCAATGCTTAAACTTTCCATAATGACAGAGCAAGAGTTGAACCAAATTTTTGGAACATTGGACTCTCTAATTCCTCTACACGAAGGTAAAAACTCAAATATTGTCTGTGTTACTATTGCACCCGGATTTATAGTCTTCTGGTCCATTAAGTGAAGCTCCTCTTCTTTTTTCTTTTTTTTTTTTTTTTTTTTTTTTCCTAATTATGACCAGATCTTCTTAGGCGACTTCAAGAAGTCAGGAAGCCTAATGGATCAACAGAACATGTTGGGCATATCCTTGTGGGCTGGGTAAGGCAGAGTTTTTAATCAATTTAGTTTGGAGCTGAAGCACAGTTTTTATCAATTTCCTTCCTATATCTAGCATAACATGTCAAGAATAGATTTTCAAAGTATTTTTAAAAGCTAAGGCACCTATTTAGAGAATAATGGAATATTTTGCCTTTTCAGAGTTTTTCCATGAAAAGACTAAGAGTAGGATGTTGTTTTTAAAGCTTTTGCTATTCAGGAGATGAGCAGTATTTAATATGCTTTAAATAAAAATCAAGAGTCAGACTAGAGTTTGTCTGATCACTTAAGTAATTGCCTCCATCTATATTCTGGTTTACTTAGGGAAATGAAGCTTCAACAGTCACATCGCGTAAGGGCATCCTACCGTTATATTTGAATGTCACTTTATTACAGTCAAGGTAACAGGTAGTTGTTAGTGCTGTCAAAGATAAAATTTTCTATTATATAAATAAGGCAGACAGGGATACAAGAGAAATGCTATTGCTGCCCAACTAAAGAAAAAGTTGGTAAGTTCACTTTCAGTAGCATCCAACATTAACACTGAAAATAGCTTTTGTTAGTTTTGTTGATAAAACTGCTCATTATATTAAAAAAGATCTATTTTTAAAAAGGATTTAGATACGTGGTAAGTTTACTTGTAAGTACATGTAAGTAATAAAATGTAGTGATTGGGTGATAACATATTTAGCAGCTCTTTGTGAAACAGCGGCCTATTGTAAACAAGAAAAGCACGATCACTACAGGTACTTAATGCAGATTGTTAATGATAAGCTTGTCAGTGTTAAAAATTATCTCTCTTCCTTTACATAAAAGTAATTTTAAAAATATTTTTGTTCTGATGTGTTTGAACACCAGTGAACTTCTCTTGGTCCAAATATTGCGAGTCTAATTTCCTTTGAAAATTTTATATACGATTGTGTGTTAATACAGCAGTTTTTGTAAATGGATATCTTGTTTTAATCAACACAAAAATTAGGGCTTTTTTAGATTTCAGGCACAGTTCTATCATCTTTGTTTGGTCAGAGTTCTTGAGAGCGATACAGGAATTTGGCTATAGAAGCTTGCTTATCTAGAAAAGGCCAGATTTGGGAGTACTCGTTCCTAGGCTTTTATTGCTATTCATAATTAAAATCCGACTTCTGTGTTCAACTATTGCCTGGACTATGAAGTGCTCAATCTTAAGTCATGGACATTTTTAATCCTTTGGAATAATACTGGAGATGTGTAGGAACTAAAAGATGAGCTAGTGCTTCTAAATGATTGAAATGATGAACAGGGTGGCCAGAGGACCCTTATAATCCTTACACATGTTGGAAACATTATCTTCAATAAATTGTGAATAAATCTCCGGCTAAAAGATTCTCAGTATGAATTTGGAGATTCTGAATCACTTGAAACTTCCGATGTAGCAAACTGTGCTTTGTTTCTGCTCCAGAATAATTTATTCCTTTCTTCAGCTTCCATGCCTAAACTCCTATGATAGCTACTGCAGCAATCAAGTAGCAGCCAAAGCGTTATTGGACCACAAGAAACAAGATCACAGAGTGCAAGATTTCCTACAGCGCTGCTTGGAGTCTCCTTTTAGTCGCAAACTGGACCTTTGGAATTTCCTTGACATTCCAAGAAGCCGTTTGGTTAAATACCCATTACTACTCAGAGAGATTTTGAGACACACACCAAATGATCATCCAGATCAGCAGCACCTTGAGGAAGCTGTGAGTAACTCTTCAGTTTGAGGTGTTTTTCTTAGGAGATTTTAGCACTAAGAGACACGGTAAAAGATAGAAATGCTAATATTTAAACAAACAGCTGCAATTAATCCAGTACGTACCTAGCCCTGCTTGCCCTTGTCCATTTTGTATTTACCTTTCAATGTCATTTGCCATTCTCATCTAAGTTGGGTAACGCGGAGATTTATCTTCAAGCGTTAGATCATTTTAGTGAGTTTATTCCCTGGTTTGCAACCTTACCTAACTTCAATCTAGATTAATTATCATCTGTAGGAATGTTGCTGGAATTTGCCTTCACTCCATTTTTTTCTATTTGGAGTAGCATTGCACTTTCTGAAGTGAAACCAGAGAGATAAGTCCAAGGCTTTTAAAACTTCCTTGTTCATAGAAAGGGACCTGATTCAGGTATTCTGAGAGGTATCTAAGATTTCTGTTCTTTCCCGTATAATCACATACACACACATACATAAATAGATGGATATAAAATCCAGTAATATGTACACACACGGAAATGTATATCTGGGAGTAAATGACTTCACTATAGTGGATTTTTTTAAACACTTCTAAATTAATGAAGAAATACATATCATCAGTGTCCTCCTGCTTTTGAATAGTATTTAAATAGAAGTAAATGTAGTTAATATTTTGAGGAAAAAATTTATGATTTGCCTAGATGTGAATATTTTGTATATTTTAGTATTTGTTTGCTGAAATATGATAGCCGTGCTTTTTTTGGCAAGTGCACGTTTCAAAACACATGTACCTGACCACTACTTTCTGCTGTTCCTTGCCCAAATCCCTTGCCCAGCTCAACTTCTCTGTAGTAAAATTGGAGAACTGTGGTTTAAATTCAAAGCTTGGATACTCACACTTAGATGTAATCTCTAAGTTATATTTTGCCCTTGTGCGTATTCTTTTAAACCCAAAGAAAAATCATAAATATCTCAAAAGAATTCTTCTGCTTATATCTAACGTTTGCTTTTCTATATAATGTCAGGTAATATCTTCTAAAAACAAAATAATCTCTTGAGTGCTTTCTTCCAGTACTTTTATTTGGTAACTGTTTAATAAAATATAATCAGGATTTTTTGCTTGATATTTCAATAGCCTTATATAGCTATGTAAGTGCAGAACACTATTTATCTCTGAAGTGACGTATTTCATAAATATATATTTGCCGAGTTAAATTAGGCAACAAAAATTACTCTATGTGGTTGGCTCTTAACACTGTTAGGCTGATGAAGTGCATTTGTCTTCCTGTTTGGCAATCTGCTGTGAGCACACTGAGCCAAGCTGCTCCCTGACGAATGACATGGGATCAGCAGATTCTTGAATTCCCTGTTCGGGTGTGTACGTCTCAGCCCATTCTCATGCTCCACCTCCCGTTATTTAACAGAGGAATTTCATTGGTCAGAGCAACCTGTGATCATTATTAGAGTTGCCTAAAATCAACAGAACGTCACATCCACATGCCCAATTAAGGAGCCGTATTTTAAGCTTTGGATAAATTGATCTCCAAGTTCTTAAAGATTGCATTGTATAAAGTTCAAGATAAGAAGTGTATTTTTATAGAAAAGACAATTTTTTCTTTTTAATGATTTTAAAGTAGATAGGCAAGATAATTATGACTCTTAATTGTAAAACTGTAGGTATATGCAAGTAGTGGAAGTGTAAAATAAAATTAATTTACTCTATTTCCTGAGGGTAACTTTCATAGTGAACAAAAGTTTTAGTATTTTGGTCTAGTTTCATGTGTTACAGGATAAGAATCTTGCTAGTTCTTCTGTTTCTTGTTGTCTGATACAATGCAGCCATTTTCAGCTATTTGTCCTGTGTTGGCACATTTCAGCTGAGAAAAATACATTTCTGATTGTATATCAGATTTTTAAGCCATTGTTAGAAGCAATGATAAAAACAAACTGAAGTGTCTTTGTACACTGTAGTCTGCTTAATTTTGTTGCTAATATTTATATGCCAATAGACTGGTCTGCAAAAAAATCCTGAAAAACGTACTGTAAATTAAAATATATTTTCCTGTAGCTACATTTCAAACTATTAAGAGATAGCTCTGAATACTGGACTGCCTAAAGCTCATGTGTTCTCATTGTTTTTCTGCAGATAAATATAATTCAGGGTATAGTGGCTGAAATCAACATAAAGACTGGTGAATCTGAATGCCAGTATTATAAAGAGAGACTTATTTACCTTGAAGAAGGCCAAAGAGACTCATTGATTGATAATTCACGAGTTGTATGTTGTCATGGTGAACTGAAGAACAACAGGGGTGTGGTAAGGAATCAATATTTTGTCATAAATAGCTTTGGAAGATACCTTTTGCATGACAGCTGAGAGAGCTGTGAGTATACATACAGAAACATCACCCTCATATAGAGGACGTTTATAAATATTGATAATTATAAATAATACATTTTTTTTTTTATAGCAATGAAATATCTTTTTCTGGAGATAATAAGCTTATATGCATCTCTGTCTCTTAAAGGAACCTAAGAATATCCTGACTTAATTGTAAATCTGTTAAAATTCTATAAAACTTGCAGGAAAAAAAAGCAAGAATGAACCACGTTTTTGGTCCCAGAGACATGATGGTACTGTCTATAATGACACACAAAATATATTAACAAATTATAAATCTGCCAAAGGTTGTGGTTATTAAGAATGTTTTACTTGATTGTTTGTTGAAGTCAAAGTTAATTTGTTGACCAGAGAAATTTGGTATTTGATACTGAAATTCCACTCTCCAGGAGTCTGCAGTATTGATAAGTGTCATAAGCTCAGCTTTCAGTTTTCAAAAAAAAAACCAACCCTAAATATCTAGATAAGTAGACATATCTAAGAATGACTGGTTTATCTTCTATTATTTTTTTTCCCCAAAGGTTAAATAGAAACACCATGAAATTTTGAATGGACAAACAATGAAAAATGGTCTTTTTATCATTAACTGAGCTTATTAATGTTTTCAAAAAAAACCAAACCCAAAACAACAAAAAAACCAAACAACAACAGCAAAAAAAACCAAACCAACCAAACAAAGCAAGCAGGATTCTAAATGCTTTTTTAAGCACTGGGACCGGTTCTGTGTAGCATGCTTATGCATCCAATAGGAGAGTTGTGGTTCAGCATACAGTTCAGATGGAAAAATGCAATGGATGCTGTTTTCTGGTTCATCTGATAAAGATCAGGCAGGCAGTTAATGTATAGCAAAGTAGCAGGAAGAAATGGGTGATTTTCATCTTTCTGGTGAACTTTATTTATTCTATCCATGCTACCACTGCCTTCCTTTGGTAGCATAACATTAAGTATATGATGAATTATTTTCAATTTATGAACCGTATTTAAAATTCCCCAGCATTTTGAGGAGATTTCCCCACAGATGTATTTCTTGAATACAATTGACAGTATGGGATATCTTTATGTTTGTGCGTTTCTTTGATTTGGGGTGAAAAACAGATCTGTATCCTGCTGTTATCAGTCTCCTTTTCACACCTGCCATTACAGAGCATTAGCTTTTGCAGAAAATAATAGATCTCACCATTGAAAGCAGTTTCCTATGACTCCTGCTAAAATCAGCTATAACAAAGCTTTACATTATGAAGAATCTACAAAATTTTGTGGATGATAGTTTGAAAATTAAGGTTCAAAATAAAAAAGGTATTTTTGCTGTGCATTTACAACATTTAAAAAAACAAACCAACCCTACTTAACAATCAACTATCCATACCTGTATATAGGGCAAATATTTAATCTCACACATTTTTGTTTTCTTTCATATTTCATTCATATAAGAAGGTAGCCAAACTGAAACACGTAACGGATAGATTCTTTACCAGACTCTGCACAGAGTTACTGTTAATACAAAAGATGACAGCCCTGCAGAATAAGGAACAAACAAAAAGTTTAGGTGTATGTCCTGCAAAGACTTAGAGATACACAAGTGGAGAAAATTTGACTATTCATGGACATAAAATGAGGCATCTGGAAAAACAGAATTAAGATGGACTTTTTCAATACTGGAAGACTGCCGAGGCATAGTGGGAAATGTTTCTATTATAATTTACCTCTTTCATTAGTGTTCTGAAAACATGAGCTACTGAAAGATGGGACAGTGAACTAAATGGATCTAAAGATCTATCTTGCGTTGAAACCGCAAATAATGCATCTATTTAGATTTAGTCAGGTCAACTTTATAAGCAAAGAACAGTTACTCGCGATTGGGAAGAAAATTTTGGCAGTGAAAGCAAAAAATTCATTTCAATGCATGATATCAAGGGAAATGAATTTAAAATTTGAGTTTGTTTATTATTGGAAGCACTGGAGATTGCAAAATGTGAGGAGGAACATATTTAAAGATAATCGTGACTTGTGCCACCTAGGAAGAAAAATAATTTGCTGAGCTTCAATCTGGTTGTGAGCAGCATGTGGATTGTAAAAAAGATTGCTCATAATTGTTGAAAATATTTGGATGAATAAGATTGCCTGTTCCTTAGTAACACCGGCAGTACAGTAAAGTTAAAGTAGGTGTCAGAAAGAAGAATGCGTATAAATAATCATGCTGCTGTAGAGAGCTTTGAAATGTCACGCACATGTCAAGGCCTCAACAATAAAAGATTAATTAGAATTGTGCGGTCGCACCATAGGACTTTTAAATAGCCGGAAGAGAGGAATCCTTATTTTAGCTGTTGAAAACACAAGGTTACAATGAACTAGAGTTTAAATAAATTTGGTTTAATGATGTCTAAAAAAGGAATAATGCTTTATTATTTATTAATTAATAATAGAAACTGCACGTCTTCCTCTTTGAAGAAGTATTGGTGATTACTCGAGCTATCACCCATAATGAACAGCTCTGCTACCAGCTGTATCGGCAGCCAATTCCTGTGAGGGAGCTTGTGCTAGAAGACTTGCAAGATGGAGAGGTGCGATTGGGTGGATCCATACGTGGTGCTTTCAGCAACAATGAGAGAAGTATGAATACATTTTTTTATTTGCTCATATAGGATCATTATAACCTTCAGAAACCTGCCCATGAGGCATCAGAATATTTTCTCTAAAATTCACGTTATCTGTATCCCAACACTTTTTATTTTAATTTTTATTTCTAACTGGTTATGTTGTAACTTGCTTCTTTTAGATAGTTTCTCAAAGTTCACTATATTGATTTCTTTACACTCCTGCTTCTGTATTGAATTGAGAAAGGGATTATATGTAGAATGTAGTGGCAAAACCAAAAACAAGACACAGTATTCAGTGCAGGTTCTGGAAATCTGCTTTTCAGGCAAGTAAGAGCAGAGGTGTTGAAGTGTGTGAGAAGCCTTAATCCTGCTGATTCACTTAAAGCTTTATGGGTAGGCTCATGCATGGGAGAACCAACGTTAATTCAGAATTAAGAAGTTATCAGAAGTGCTTGTCCTGTTCTTTCTTCTTCACCCACAAAACAAGTAAAAACCTACACTCTTCTCTGTGGTCTGATATGATATTAGCAGGAAAACATCATGAAGTCAAAGATTTTGCAGATTCTTTTATTTTAATATACTTATTTGTTCTAAAATCAATTCAGCCATAGTATTCAGTCTTTTGCTATGTATTGTTTCTTTCAGTCAAAAACTTCTTTAGAGTCAGCTTCAAAAATGGATCTCAAAGTCAGACTCACTCACTCCAAGCCAATGACTCCTTCAACAAACAACAGTGGCTTAACTGTATCCGCCAGGCCAAAGACAAAATTGCATGTGCAGGCAAAGCTGGTGTGCTGAACTCGGAAGCGCATTTTCTTTTGTCACCAAATGGAAGCAGAGTACCCCAGGGAGAAGCCACGCTCGAGCAGATGGACCAATCAGACTGTGAGTCAGACTGTAGTATGGACACCAGCGAGATCAGCATTGACGGTGAACGTATGGAACAGACAAACTCTTGCGAAAATGAAAAGCAAATAGAAACCAATGTTTGACAAGAATTTACAATACATGGAAGAAAATCTGTCTCTTACCTGTACAGTATTTGCATTCCATACATGGAACCATTTGGAGAAGCACTTTTAAAATATTTTTTCGTGACAATGTCAATGCAGTCCTTGTATCGTACCTATGAGTGTAGTACTGTAACTGCCAATCTGTATAAGCTGGAATTTCTTGCAACTCATGTCCTGTGATGATATTCCATAAACATAAAAGGTGGATGAGAGAGGTACTTGACCAGTTATTCTCAATGTCCTGCTGTAAACAGAATCTCTAAACTACTGTTTATATATGCATTACATAAAGAGTCTTTTTCTAATTTTTCAAGTACTTTATTTGCCCTTTAATGAGGTAGCTGAAGATGTGGACTTTATATGGGAGTTCCAAGATGGGTATGATGATAGTAAGTTTTCATAAAGGCATGGAACAAGAAAATAGTTTCTTGGAAAAAAAAAAAAGAAAAACATCTTGCAACAACCTGTCTGAACTCTTGTGGTATTAAATCAACAAAAACTATAAACAGTGGGCCATGTAACCAGTGAGTCTTTAGGGATTCATTTTTCAAAATGAAGCACTGTCCTAAGATTCAGCAACTACAATCTGGTCAGTTAACATGGTCAGCCTAGTGCTATGGTTTGTTTATCAAAGCATGTAATGCTAAAAATAATCAACTAAAAGAAAACAACAAAAAGCAATCAACCAAACCCAACCACAACTCTACAGCCAGCACTGAATTAAATGAAATGCTGAGAATACTGGGTGTTTGTAAATAAGCTGGTAGTTTGCTTTCAGTGCCGTACATACATATATATATTTTATGCCAAACAGGATAAGAATGGAAAGAAGCTTTTGCTTGTGAATAGGCCCTCTTCAGCATTTTGCACTCCACTGACCTCCACTGTTGGTTTTAAACCACTAAACTGATGTTAAAACATTTAATTTTCTGTAAATGTCTGTTTACAATTACATGTAGTTGGTTTTTAAACTAAGTGATGATTTTATATAAATGATGCTCTACAAATACCCTATGGGATTACGTAGAGAAATTTTAAACAAAAGGGAATTACTTTTCCTTCAGGATGTATTACATCCTTTACATTTTTCTCAAGTTTTGTTTTAAAGGTTTTTGTTGCATTCAATCTCATGCTGTAATTGGAAATACTACTGTGTTTTCTGGTGGCTGATTTGATCTACTCATTATGATGAGAAGCAGATGAGTCACTTAAATGCAGTCTAAAACAGTCAGTTCAATATCCTGTTACTTTTCAGGAATCCCTGGGTAATATTTCATTTCTTAGTATAAGAAATAATGCCAGTTCTCTGTGGCAAGCTATGAAAATGACATTAATAAAATGAAATGATCCTTGATATTACACAAGATAACCTGTGGAAAGTACTTGTAACAACAAAAGTAAGTTATTGCCAAAAACATTCTTCTTGTGTCCTACAAGTTTACAGAGAATGTACTATGCCAAGTATCTTACATATATATATATATATATGCTGATGTGCATTACAGAATTCAGTGTGACAAGATGATAAACAATATAAAACAAGGTATTTTTATTTTTTAAAAATTGTCGTTTTTACTCTATAGAACATATTTCTGTATTTATAGTTTTTCAAAAAAGTCAGTTTTCTTTTCTGTTTCAGGCTTTGTAATTTATTTCAACTGCTTCGTTTTTAGAGCTGAATTGAGTATGCTGGTGAAGATGAGAAAGGAAAAATTTGCAAAAGAAAAGACACAGGAAAGTATATTAGATGATAAACCATTTTCATAAAACCTGTTCAGCAAAATGTTTAAAACCACCAAAAAGCATGTAAATTCTTCAGATAGAGAAGAAAGAATGAATGTGTGTATTGACTTTTTTTTTTTTTAAATAATAGCCTTAAACTTTTCTGGAAGCATTTCAAATAAATTACATTAAACCATTTTTATTTTTATTTAGTTGGTTATCTGTGCAAGAAAACTACAAAAAAATTCAGTGGCGCACACAGTGAAGCTTCATATATGTGACCGATGCTTATATTCTGATTGTAGTGGAAGCTACATATTTGGATCTCATTTGCTAGATGCAAAGTCGTAACAAAAAAAAAGTGCCTGCACTCAATCCAGTACGTTTCCCAAAGCTGTTTATTATATAAGCCATTTAGTAAGTATGTAGAACGAAAAATTAACATCTTGCCATCAGTCTCTCTTTTGCCTGATTTCTTGTCGGTCATGTCTCTACTAAATATATATTGGTCCAAACCATGGAGATGATTTTTTGGATATGTAAAAAGCAACCACCCAGCCAGTGAATCTCTGAAAATTAACTTACTTTTATTGTCATTTAGCAACCCTCTTAACAACATGTTCAACACGCTGCAGTACGTCTGTTTTGCTTCATAGTTGACATGCACTTAGCTACTAATTTGATCTAATAAAGTTTAATTATTTTTTTTCCAAATCACCTTGAGGAATAAGCCTTCTGGTTTAAGAATACTAATATTCTGGATTTGATTACCTTATTTTTGATTCTAGCATTTTTAAAATGCCACTGCTTTTGAAAGAATGACTTCTTATTGCTGTGGGGTGGTGGGGGTATGTGTGCAGGGGAAGCCTTGGACAATAAACTGCACCACAAAGGATAGGTAAAATATAAAATGATGAATGTAAGAGGAAAAGTAATGTAAGTAAGTATGTCAAAGTGATCATCATGGTTAGTAATCCTGGTGTCAGCAGAATAGAGTCTGAGAAGTTGCAGCAGTGAACTGGCAGATGTACTGCAGCCGTGCAGTATTGCATAGGCCTCTGCGTGATTCTCATGCAGAAAATTGCTTTTGATTTCTCAGGTCACCCACCATTGCAGGTATAGTGCTGCCACTGAGGAGACAGTTCAAAGCTGTGTGGCTTTTATATTGGATCTCTAAGGGATCTGGATCATTCCTGCCTCAGATGGAAGAATCTGAGATGTCAAGAGCTTCCAAGATCCCCATGAGGGGGGTGGCAAAATAAGGAGAGGACCACAGGTGCTGGATGAGTTCTAGTTCCTCTAAATCTGAGGTAGGAGTACTCTGGATCTCACAGTCTGCGAGAAGAGCGAGTGATGAGGTGCCTTCCTCTCAAGATCAGGAAGTCAGTCTGATATGGCAGTTTCATGACTTTTCACAACACTCGGCAGCCTCTTTCCTCTTTTATTGCTGGTGAGAACAGACAGTAAGTGTGGTCTTGGCTTGTAGAAAGATCTGATGAACCAGAAGTAATAAAGGTAAAAGCATAGATTGTCTTCACTAAGAAAGAAAGCTTAGCAAAGAAAATGCCTTTGGAAGTCTTCGCATGATTTGAGTCTTCTGAGACTACAAAAGAAAATTTAACTGCTTGTGGTCTTTGGTTCTCTAGATTTGATCTGCAGCACTGACAAGAACAATGGAAGGATGAAGACCTATTTCCTGTAACACACAGGTCTGCTACAAGACACCAGGAGCACTTAGTTTAAAGTCTGTGAAGTTCAGTGCCAGGAAATCAGTTGGCAGAATCTGGTTAAAGGCTAGGCCCAAAGTTGAACTTCAAGGCAGAGTGGTGGCGAGTCACTGGTGACTCTTACCCAGCGTGACCCACCTGAACCAGGGATACAACCTTAGGAATGCCTCTGCAATAGTGGGAACCAGGTTTCCTGAGGTTTCACAAAACTTTTAGACTTTGAAAGATACATCAGAACTTTTAAATATTGGCTTAACAGATTGCTCTTTTTGAAAAAGCTGATGTCTTACAGTGACGCTGTCTGGCGCTTAACAGTCTTGATTTCCAGGATGTAACAGAGCCAGAGACTGAGTTCTACATGTATGGAAGATTTGTTTTCTTTTGAATAGGGTTCCAGGTGGCAGAAAGGACACTTCTTCCATATTTAATACTTACTCCTGAATACTGATTTTAAAATACTGTAATCCGTTCTACAGGTTGATGCTGCCATCTACTGGAAATAAGTGCGTATTTCTAGAGCTGATTCCATTAAATTTAAAATAAGAAATTATTAATAATTATAAAATGAAAGTATTTTTTAAAAGAAGAGTAAATATTTTCAGATTTCCACCTGATGATCACAAATTTGTTAGAAAAAAAGTACTAGGTGAATTTCTGCTACTAATCCCTGGCTTTACAGAGACAAGTCAAGACTGCTTCCCCAGTTTGTCTCACCGTTTACTATCATAGGCATATTTTCTCCATGGCTGGTAAATGATTCTAAAGCTCTTTCCAAATATGTAAATTGGGTTTGTCTCTGAATTTTTTGAAGGTACCTCTTTTTGCATGGCCTATGAAGAAAGTTTTAACGATACAGTTCTCCTGTCTTTGATTTCCTGACACCTGAAATTGTCAGCACAACATTAGCACTTGAGCATTTGAAGAAATGAGATGTGTTTTGCATCACTAGAGTAATTTGTCAAGTAAAATAGTAAATTCTAGTTATTTAAATTAAATTGTAACAATATACTCAGACTAAATAATATTTTGCATTTCTAAATTTGCTTTCGTAAAAGAACACTGAAATAATGTCTGGAACAAGTACCCAAGTTTGTTCCTTGAGTATGGAGCCTTATGCCACCTGCCATTAAAAATGTCTTTTATTTTGTATCTGTTAATCTGATCTAAATCTGTATTACTAATGTATTACATATAATCTGATTTCAACATCAAAGGGATCTGCAGCTGCTTTGTACTTGGGTGGGAAACCACTCGGTGCAAGGCAGGGAGTCATGGTTGAATGCTTGGCAAATACTAGAAACCACAGAAACCAGAAATTAGAAAGACAGTAAGGTGACAGATTTTATAACCTTTTTTTTACTTCAGAGTATTCAACTAATCTCTTCTGATGGTGATTTTTCACTGAAACTGTTTTGTGAACTGAGATTCTTGCTACCTATTTTATATCTTTCAGGATTTAAGTTTCGTAGTAGTACAGTGATTTAGAATGGTTATCAAGTAGTACTTAGTAATCTTTGTGATGATCTCTTACAGGATTATGTTAATTAATACATAAAATATTTTTGTGAAACTCCAAAGAAGTGTCTTTCTAAGGCAAGTGGTAAATGAGGAAAACTTCTTTGTAAGTTCTTTGGTAAATAAGCAAGACTTCATACGTTGTCCGGATTTGTTACAATACATGCTTATGATGCTTGTTTTTCTTGTTATTGAACATATCTAAGTACGTTGTAAATATATGCTTTAGCGTATTTTCCAGTATTTGTTGTGAGAAAAAGTAGTAGTAAGCACACTTCTCACAACTGCAGGGTAATTTTACTAGACAGTAGTTTCCTACTCTGTTTTGTAGTCGTTTCTTCAATGCTTGTTGAATTTACTGGCTGTATAGTTGATCCATACAAAGTGGCTCCATTCCAGAATGGCTGGAATACAATGAAGATGCGCAATTTAGACTCAGGGTTTCTTCTAAAGTCTTTGAAATCTTACTGTCGTACTCACTGTCTGTGGATAGGTCTTCATCTAATGTGAACAATGCATCAACAGAGTTATAACTCAAAAAAGCAAAAAAATCAATGTCATGTGTATATGTATACACATGCTAAAATCATGTTTTTCCAAGGAGAAAAAAAAAAGGTGCATGCTTACTTCATCTATGCATATTAACTTAATGGCTCCCGGAAGATGTAATTTTCTTCTGAAAATTCTTTCACCCTGCTGAAAGCATAGGTACATTTTTCAGGAATTCTTTTGACATGAGAATAGAGAGTATGGTTAGAAGGACCTACATTAAACAAATGTGAAAGGCAAGACAAATTTCTTCCAGGAATGCAGACTTTACAACACCAGTGAAAAAATCCCACAATGTCCCCAGAGAACTTCCTCCTGTACTTAACTCCTGTTGCTAGACAGTTGATCCTAACATTTAACCTAAATCTCCTTTGATTCAATTTAAACCTCATCCCAGTCACCAAGGACATAGAGAACATTTTCATTGTCTGCATCAGCATTTTCCATATTTGATAACCATTATTTGGCCTCTCCCTTCTAGACAAAACACCACGATTCTTGTGGTCTTTCGTACAATGGTTTAGATTCATGCAGCACAGAAGAATTGTTAGATATGTTCCCAGAAGTTACAGCAAAGAAGAGTATGTGTAAAATGAGTGAGGACACCAACTTAGGCAAGCAGATACAATCATATCCAAACACTGATCAACTGAGCTAGATGTACACAGCTTGGAAGTGATTTTAACAGCTTTGCCAAGGCAAACTTCATTAAACAGGTTGGCATGCTTGGAGATGTATTATGGATAAACACACAGAGAAATAACTCTAGATTGGTATTTCTGTTTTGGTTTTTTTTTTTCCTGTATATGGAAATTCTATTTGAACAAGGTAAAGCACAGCAAAAATATTCTGATAATATATGGACTCATCTGTAATATTCTCTTCACCACCACCGAATTCTCACAGAGGCAGAACAACAAATTCTCAGCGAGACAGTCTTAATTTATCCATAGGTTGAACTCCGCATTTGTGGGTTTTATTATATCTGGATAATTTAACACTGTTTCTGGAATTAGAGCTATGTTTGGTGTTACGTTTCTGTAATTTAGGTAAATTAGAGTTATAGATACTAATTACCCTATTTAAACTTGGCTGGCTCCCCAAAGACTTCTGAGAAGAAACTAATAATTATTAGCTTATCTTCTTTTAACATCCTGGATGCTACTGTTAGCACCAGACCATTTGTGAGTTGGTAGGTTACTTACATTTTCTGACTGACAGGTAACTTAAAAAGAGATCAATAAAATAAAAGAGCTAAGTTAAAATATTTTAAATATTTGTTTCTTGCATAGAAAAAGACCTTTGCATTTAAGCTTGGTAGCTGCTTTAGAGCTAACATAGTCTCATTTATCAGGATTTAAGATAATTGTGAGCCTTTCCAACAGTCACACCAAAATTAAATTAGGAAGGTTATTAGTTCAAAAGAAGTTTATTCTGGTAAAAAATCATTTAATAATCCAACATTAGTAAACTACAGGTTACAGGTGCTAATCAAAAACTCACTCAGGACTCCAACAACATTAGTNTAGGAAGGTTATTAGTTCAAAAGAAGTTTATTCTGGTAAAAAAATCATTTAATAATCCAACATTAGTAAACTACTGGTTACAGGTGCTAATCAAAAACTCACTCAGGACTCCAACATTAGTAATCTACAGGTTCCAGATGCCAAGCAGAATTAAGTACTACACTGCTCACTTAAGCTTAACTTCTAGAAAGGAACTAACCCAAAACACGTTTCACTTGCCAAACAAGATGAGGGTTCTCAACCTCAAGGAGTTACCTCGGGTGGTGTCCCAATACAAGGGTCCCTGCCTGCAAACCTGCTGCTCTGCGGAGGACTGACTCAATATGTCTTCCAGCAGGACCCCATTTATACTCTAGTTGAATTTGATTTGTGGTCAAAAGTATGGTCTTGTTGGTCTTCACTGGCCGAGAGTCTTAGCTTCTAGCTGAGATGTGAGTCTAATAGCCCGTTGTGTAACCCTTGTGTGACCAAAATCAGCAGATGTTGTGGTTACCCAGTGTTAGCAGACATTTGCCAGAACAGGCAGAGTCAGCAGTTGTTTTTGTATTTTCACTAGAGTTAGCAAACCTTGCGGTCTTTCTTCATCAGAGTGGGTGCAACTGCCACACAGTAACTAGTATATACATTTGTTCAACAACTACAGCACTAGTAGTACACTTTTAACAAAGAAAACAAACTGTGAGCTTTTAATGTTTTGCTAGTTACTTACGAAACTAAACATTTTTATTTCCTAAGCACCGCAAGAATGAGTTATTTTCAGCAGGCACTTTTTAGTTTAGTGCATTCCTCAGAGCTGCCAAAGAAAGGTCTTTGCTTTGGCTTTCACATATTCACACTGTTTGTTGTTTGTATGTTTTTTTTTACCAGAAGTTATAAGCCTTGCAGCCAGGGTGGCAGAGGTGCATAAATGTTAACTTTCTGATTCAATACTGGCCTCCAGTACAGGTGCAGGATGGACAACATGAGGTAGCAACACCTTAAAGTTCCGCAGAGGAATCCAACAAAGCTTACCTGTGAATACCTAATAATGGTGTAGATGTGGTATGTCATTATTTATTGGTTTGAAATATCAGTCATTGGCATTAGATTTGAAGCCTTGATTTTCCTTAAAAGCTGATTCACATCCATGATCAAAAGGATTACATGCACTCTCCTTTTAATTACAGGATATAGAATAGACCGAACAATGATCTTGTCACAGAGAAGTCATTTGTTAGCACCTTTCCATGTTTTGCATATCACGCTCAGGTCCACAAATACAGGATTATTATCTCTGTAGGTAACCAAAACTGGTAACAGCTTCACATTATTATTCAGCTCTGGCACTGAAAGAAAAAACATGCTGCATGTAACTATACCAGCACACTACTTCATTAGTTTCCTTAGCAAATCTGCTGGGAAAAACAGCTTCTGACTTAGCTTCAATAGCATTGAAACCGTTTACAGTATCTGGTTTCACTGCAGTTGAAAAATTGCACTCTCTGGTGTATAAATAATGGGTGTGTTGTCTTAATCTGTATTCTTTCTCTCTTTTAATGATGATATATTATAGTTGCTTTATTTTTGAAAAAGGTCTAATAGTTCGTTACTTGCACATGCAGTTTCTTCTTGTTGAAGCTTGCTTGCCATTTGTAGTTTTACAAACAGCTATTGCCGCTTTAAGTACTTGAACTATAGAACCTGTCTTTTCTCTGATCCAGCATGCACTTGTTTAAACATATAAAAGAGGATCGAGTTCAATTAAGTTAGACAATTAAACACATATAGTCTTTGCAGTAACACACATTTCCTTTGCAATTTAACTCTGTCCCATAAAGGTGTAACAAACCATACTGTTAATGTTTTAAACCGATTCAGTAAGAACTACTGCTCTTACCCCGTCTTTGTGCAAAGCTGTCATGGCTGTTTTAACTGAAATGACTCCTTACACTGAAGACGTGTTAAATGCCAGAACAGAACAAATTTTTCGGTGTTTGTATCCCCTTCCCCAATAAACAGGGGAAGGTAGGTGGGGGGTGGACCAAAGGGAAGGTTATTTGATGCTGTTCTAGTTCATCATGAGACTATCCAACAATTTTGTTAAAGTGTATTGAGATTTTTCTGGCTCTCCTTCCCGGTTAATAATTTATTTTTATTCTTCCAAAGGTAAATGTTGTCATTTTGCTCTAAATGCGAGAGGAAGAAGTAAGAGCTGGCACTTTTGGGCGCTGCTCCTTTTTGTGGCTGGAGTTTGCCCGGACACCTCGGTGAGCGGCTCGGCTGCCTTGTGGGAGCGGGGAGAGCGCGCCCTGCGCGGCTGGACCAGCATCGCCCAGTCCACCTCCTGCCAGCGACCGCAACCTCCCNGCCGCCGCTCGCTCCCCGCCGCGCCGCCCAGGCGCTTGCGGCGGTGTCCGGAGCTCGGGCGGGCGAGGCTTTGCGCCATTATTTATAACGTGTGCCGCGGACCGATTGGCTAAGCGGGCTGCTCCGGGCCCGCCTCCTGGCGGGGCACGCTGCCGCCATGTTAGAGAGCCGGGAGGGGCGGCGGGGCTGCCACAAAGCGAGAGGGCGGAGGGGGAGCGATAGCGGCAGCGGGCGGTGCGTGGCGCTGGGGAAGGGGCAGCTCGGTGGGGGAGGAAGAGAAGGCGCGGACTGTCGTGCTCTCTTCTCGGCGATAGGAGTGAATGGCGGATGCCGTGATCCCCAGTGGTGGCGAGATGGAGCCGGAGCAGCATCAACGGCCGGAGAAGAAGAGCGCGGGCCTCCTCGGGCTGGAGAGTAATAGAGCAGGAGCCGCTGAGGACACCACACAAAATGGCGGACGCTCTGAGAGCAGTAGCGCTGGGGAGGCGCTGCTGGTGGCTGCTGTTGCTGCAGAGGACAAGGTCCCCCCGCACCTCAGCATCACTAGCAGCAGCCAGCGCAGGAGCAGCATCTCAACGGCAAATGAACAACAACAGCAGCAGCAGCTGCCCAGCGGTGTGTTGGGGGGGCATCCCCCTCTCCCTAAGCCCCCAGAAGACCTGCCTGTTAGGAGGAACTTTCAGATCCCCAGGAAGAGCAGAGAAAAGAAAGGTTGTTCCTTCCCTTTCCCTTCCTTCTCTCCCTCACTCTCCTCTTCATCTTATTCATTAGGCAGGCTCTTTATGCACCTCACACAACTGCATGCGAAATCCTGCGGGTGTGGAGGAGGCTGTGGCATGACTCGGACTAGCGAGGCTGCTGGGGATAAGATTTTTAGTGTCAGGCTTTTACATTCTTTCCCTACCCTTCTCTCTTTTCTGTTTCATTTTTATTTTATCACCAGGAGGAGAAAAAAAAAACAAAAACAACAAACCAAAACAAACTCAGCTTGAGTTTCAGACTGTTGCTTTAAAAGGATGGAAAAGCTGGATGCGATCAGGGTGGGCTTGAGTGTTGATCCTGGCTGCGTCTGGAGATGTGCGATCACATGCAGAGAAGATGGTTCTCTGAGACACGAACATGGAGAGAAGAGAAGATGGGGTTCACTTTTCTGTTCCGCCTGACTTCCTCTCTGCAGGAGAAGGGTGTAATCCTGTTTAGGGTAGACTAGCGAACACTGAGCAGATTTGTTCTTCATTGATGATACACAGAAGACTTCTTATCTAGTGAAAATTCCTTACTTTGCAGGGAGGAAGCACACATCCCACATTCACGTGCCTCGCCCTGGAAACATTCCTCTTCCAAGCATTCAGGGTTTTTTTTTCTTCCTCTAAACCCTGTGGTACTTGCTTTTCATGAGACTCCACTGGCTTCTGCTTATCTTTGATTTTATTAAGTGGTGTGGAAGATGTCTATTTTCTCCCTGAAACTTACCTCAGTTCTTGATGGGATCGGTAGCTTAGTGCATATCACAAAAATATCTGTTCACATAGACTTCTAGTTTTTCAGAGAAGAGTCTTAACATCTAACTTCTTGAAATGCTTTCTTCTGTAAGGAAGAGATGAAGGTAGGTTTATTTCGTTATCCAGTCTTTCCTTTTCACTCCATCGATTTTTGGCAGTAATGTTCCTTTTTCCCTTTCTTCCCTTTTTTTTCCTTTGCCACCCCCTGAGAGGGGATACAAGTCTGAGAGATTCATTGTAAAGAGGACCGGGTTGATTTGGAGGAAAAAAGTCTCTTAATATTCATCTGACAGAAAAAATGTCTGGATAAAACATGGTACCTCTTGCACTTCCATCTGTCAGTCTCAAACGTGGTTACGTTTGAATATCTTTAAATTTAATCTCTCAGAAACGTGTAGTACTAAACCAATGACATTTGAAGTGTCTTTCTACCATTTGCTTTCAGTGTGTATGAAAATGTGCAAAATACCTTTTTTGGTCGTCTAATTCATCACTTGCCTCTGAAGAGCCATCTTGTGTAAAAAGTTTTAGAATACGTAGTTCAAACATCAGGTTTCTGTGGCTGCTCGAGTAGAAGGGAGAAGCCATTCTTACCTGGCTTCTGAAAGCCACTTGCCAGTGTCAAGGTCATTTGACCTATTGTCAGTGGCTTATCTTTTACTGTACTTGTCTTTTTTTTCTTTCCCTTTCAGTTTACAGAAAGCTGCTTGGGCATTTTAATCATACTGGTGAATAACAGTTTCCGAAATTCTCAAAATAGAGCTTTCTCCATGCTGTCCATGGCACTTGCGGTCTTACAGTTGCCGGCGATTGCTGATTGTTGGTCTTGCCCCATGTGATACCGGAGCACGAAACGCTGTGAGAGAGCGTGTCACAGGCAAGACTGATAGAAGTGGGCTAGCATTAAAAACTACCAACGCGGTCTTTGACGACAACCAAATTGCTGTTGAAATTAAACTTGGCATTTGAGTAATCATGCAGTTAACTTAGTTCTGGAACTAAACTAGAAGATTAGCAGGGCCTTGACCATCTGACGTTACAGCAACACAGTTACAGCATGTTTCATACCAGTGTTCAAATGCATCTTGTTAAATTTCAGAATAATTAGAATATGGTTTGTCTCTCTCAAAAGAGGAGTCTTGTCTAGATTCTGAATTCCAGCATGAAAGTACACAGAGGAGCTTTCTCCATCTTTCCTTGTCTTCGAATTGTCCTTGTTTTGCTTTTTAAACCTCCATTTTATTCCTGGACATGCGATCCTCAGAGATAGCTGCTGTCTTGATTGTGAAGACTCATCTGTCATATAAACTATAAAATCCGTACAGGACGACTTTGTTATTATGGTGGAGTTACGTTTTTTGGTCATTTTTTCTTCTTAAGCACTAAAATGTGTTTTGGGAACAACTTTTGATTGTGAAGCAATTAAAAAATCTGAGAAGCAAAAACATAAGGAAAAAATGAGAAAATGTAGTATTTAGCCTTTCTGGAATTTATCTCCACCTCTATTTGAAGACTAATGAGGGATTGAAAATCAACAGAAAGAGCCTTGTTAACGTGGAGAAACGCATCTGGAGGAAACTTCTTTAACTATGGTCCCTTGTCACAAGACAACTTTTTCTCTGATTTCTGGTTTTTTCCTAGTAGAAGAATCCAGGCAATCAAACTGTAAGAAAAGTTGGCTCTGAGATTTTACCAATTTTTTTTTTAAGGTGTGAGTGCATTTGTTTTCCCTCTTTGAAGTGCCGTGAAAGTTTCTATTTTATTGGTACGTGCACTTTAGTAATGGTATTAGCTCTCTTGAGGACTGTAGCCTGTTGTCACAGCCTCTTCAGATTTGATTGTCAGATCTCAGGTTCCAAGTCTGCCTGAAACTTCAAAGATCCTTTTTTAATGTGACGAGGAAAACTAATTTTCAAGATAAAGCACTGGAGGAGCATTTTTTTAACTTGTTGAACTAACTTTTTGAGTGGTCTTCCTGCCAAAAGACAATTCCAAAAAGCGTGCTCAAATGGCAGCCGATGGCTGAAGGGGTTGTTGATTAAGGTTGGACATTTGTTTCCATAGTTTACCAAGTTAACAAAACTGGTCTTTCTCAGGCTGAGTGGAGGAAAAAGGTCTTGCTTTTATCTTTGAAAGTCTTAGCAATACTTCCGTGGAGGTCTAGGTTGTCCCTTTTCTATTTAACAGTATTTGATGGTTCATTTTGCCTTGTCTTTTGTATTCTAATTTTCCGTATCTGATAGAGATAGGTATCTGCTATTTCTACATGGAAATTTCATTAATCAGTCCTTGAACTTGAGAACCGTTTAGACCTTCTAAGAGCAAGAAATTTTGGGCTGAAAAAATCATAAAAGTAGCAACATTATGGTTCATTAACACCACAGACTTTTGGCCTCAATCTTAAAAAACTGAAGACATAAAAAAATCGTGCTTCTCAATGGAGTTTTTGTAGCAGGAGCGCTTTGTAAAGAGTGCTGGCATTCTGCCAACCTAACTGATACTGGGTAATTATTTATCTTCACTTTAAAGGTAGTTCAGGATTCCTTAAAGAGAATTCTTCTGTGGTCTTCTTCACATTCTGACTTTAAAGAAACAAAACAAAACAAACCCAAACAACCAAACCTACTCCAAACGCAGTTGTCTTAAGTAGCAGAATTGGACAGGGGTAAGGGACTGAAAGCCTCTAAAAAATTAATTACATGCCTCCAAACATCCAGTCTAATGTCCGTCCCTAACCTATGTACTGTATTAGCTGAACTGAGTTTTCACCTGAAGATATGTATGTATGTATTTTCCAACACACTGGGAAGCAATGAACAAAACCGTTATTTAGTTATTTTTACTTAGGCAGAAGAAGCCAGCAAACCCCACAGTCATTGACTTGTGTGTATTCCAAGGACACAGAAGTTCGTCGCTACGTAAACCACTGTTTGTTTTACACAAGTCGGTAAAGGTACCACATACCCACATCTGATCTGTGCACACTACTGGTCTTTGAAGTGACGTATGACTAGAGATAAGCGTCATAATTTCATCCTTTGCCTGTGAATTTAGGGTTTGGTGATTGCTTTACGAGGTCTAGTTCAGTACTTTTCACTTGCTTCTGAACTCCCTTTAAGTGAGGTTCAGGCCCTTCTATGGTGACGTGGCGTTAACCTTTTAGAAAGTGTCTGTCCTGTAGCACTAATGCGGAGATGACAAATTGGAAAGTATTGCCTTGCTACTTACCTCAGTAGGTAATGTCTCAGGGGTTTAGTAAGAACCTGATGAAGCCTGCAATGCCTCAAGCTCTGGAAGAATGGGGAAGTGACTTTGAACCTGTCATAAAGCATATGATGAATGTATTTGAGGAGTTGTACTTGGAAGAATGTTTACAAGGTGCGCTCTAAGAGAGTCGTCGACTGTTGTCTGTGTAGTTTATCTGAAATTCAAAGTGAAGTAACTCCCCACCCCCCCGCCTTTTTGATTACCGTACTGTCCTGCACTCAGTTTACCAAGTGTTCCTTGCTCCATCCATCTTTTGGCAACTCAGAAATGGAGTGTGATAGATTGAGAATTAGCAGGCAGCCCCTGAAGGAGAAATGCTTAGTGGGTGCTGTCAGATTCTCAGTCCATAGGTCTGTTGAGAGCTAATTGTGTAGTCATTTATGTAGGCTCAGCTTGTGTAGGCCCTCTCCCGCTGGGGGACTTGCTGTTCTTGGGCAAGTGTGTCTCAGCTTGCTCGTGAGAACTTTTTCCAAAAAGCAGGAATTGTTTAAACACAAATGGGAACGTAGTTGACGATATTTGAATGAATGACAGGATCTTAACATACTAATATGCCTCTTCCTAGATTTGAATCTGGGAAGTGGGCAAGGCATTCTATGTGGTTTGTAGTCACGCTTTCTAGCTACTCCTGTCGAGTTTTCTACTTGTCTCTGCTCAAGATGGAAGAAATAGGCTGGGAGGGAGAAGGGACAGGGTACAGTAATCACTGTTAAGGAGACAGGAACTTTGGACAAGCAGTTGCCATTGGTAACCTTCTGCCTTAACTGGTCCTCTTAGGAAAGGAGCAGGCAATATGTGAAACTCATGCACCGCAACACGAAGGTTTGATAACTCCTTGTCTGAAAGATCTGCGAGGTGTTTGGGGATGGGTTGTGACAGGAGGCGCTTTCCCAGTGCATATATCTATAGTAGGCTTGGTTTATATTTTACTAGTAAGTGTTTCTCTCTTCAGTACAAGTGCATTTAATCTTAATATTGCTAAGTTGAGAAGTGCATTTACTGGCAATTATCTTTCCTCCCGTATTGCTGTCAGCCTTTCAAGAATGAGGGCGTTGTTACTAAAAAGAATGTTATATAAGAACAGTTTCTTAATCACTTTCATAACTTCCCCTCTTGAAAAAGCCCTTACTGTTCCTGGTGTCAGAATCATCGCTTTGCTTTAGTTGATGGCTGTGGTGGTACATTATAAAATGTGTATGTAAATTCAGCTTTTACTATATAACACAAGGTTCAGTTTACCTTTAGAATGTTTGTTTTATGTTGAGGCTAATGCAGTAGATATTGCTTGCAAATGAGGAAAAAATTGCTGTGTAAATTTGCTACCATATTATTTCATGAAGTTGAAGATACACTCTAAAGATGTAATTAAATTTAATTTGCTGTTAGAGTAATTGTAGATGGCCTTCTGTGTGAGACTAGTACTGTTGTAGTTCATTCCTGACTATTGCAACTTCTAACATTTTCAGGTTGTGGTAGCTTGGGAGTTTATTTTGGTAGGGAAAAATAGGCTCTCCTACAATAAGAACAAAAGCAGTCTTAGAAGTATTTGCTGGCCATACTTAGTGTCTGAAGTTTGCAAATACCATAAAAATACTGCATTTTTTGTGAGTGTTTTGGAAGTTACCCTGAGGAGAAAAAGACTTGCCCTAGAGAATTAGTTCAGTTTGCCCAGGAGTATTATTTGTCTCAACGTTACTCTTGAAATCCCTGCTCAGGTTCTCTGCTGGCCCGCTCTCGGGTTGCTTTTTCTGATCCCTTAGTGTCTTTCAATACCCAAATACAAATAGGGAAGCCTGGGGAGAACACTTCACTGTGCGAACTTAGGCAAAGGTTTGCCTGGGAGGTGGATTTGTACAGCAAAGGAAGGGCTTTCCTTTTAAAGCAAGTATCATAAGGGATAAGACCATAAAGCATTAACACAGTCAGTGTGGGTTTTAGTAAGAGGAGTTTATTTGACTTCTTTAAGACAGTGGTGAATTTATTCCTATTTAGCCTAATTGCCATAAGCGAACGAACAAAAAATACATAATGGTTCTAATGAGAGGCTAAGCCATAAAACCGTTGTGATGGTTTTTATTAGAACACTTTGTTCCTGGTTCTTAATGAAAAGACCTAATAGTTTAATTAAAGTTCTGAAAGTGTAATTACTGTGTTTTGCAGTACACATCAGATGTTTTCAAAGGGTAAATTCAGACTTAAGGGGCTTCCCCTATAAATTTCTGAGAACTAGCTGTTCAAGAGTAATCTTAAAAAAGCATAGACTTTTTTAAAAAGATGCTATAATTTTATGCAACTTAAACTTTATAGCCTAAATTCCATCTCTTTCACATATTTTAGGTGTTTTATATTCTAAATTGAACCATGAACTATTTGTCTTAGGTCAATGAATTGGAAAATTTTGCAACTTTTTTTCAATTGTGTTTTGGAGCTTATTATTTTCTTTCTTTTTCAGCACTGTTTCAGCCAGTAACTGTAGGCTCTCGAGAATTTGAGGATGTTGTGAAGATTCTACATTCATCTTACTTGGAACCCAGTTCAGTGTCCAATTTTAACTACAAGAGAGCCAGCTTAGTTCATAGTGAACTGTTGGAAAAGGAAGTGAGTATATTTGTGGCTTCTCTTTATGAGTAAGTTACAAGTCAAATGACATTGAATGTTTTTTCTCTGTGTCTGGAGGCAAAGGCTTGGAGATTATTTCCTACTTATGTGTTTGATATTTCATTGCAAACTCATATCCCCAAAAATATAAGCAGCCATTTTTTAGGCAAGTTTACTACTGCATAGACAGAAAATCCTACCCTCCAGATACTCAAAAAAGACTAAAATAAAAATCGTGTATTAGGCACTGCTTGTCTCTGTACATTTTTAGTTTTCAAAAAATTTCTTAAGTGTTCCTTTTTTTGTATCTTTAATAACCTGGAACGATGTTACAGTGTCATACTTGAAAGGCCTGATGCTTCATATGAAACTTAAGATTAAAATATTTTTCTGATGCTAAGTTTACGTAGTCTCTGTAATTTTGATTTTCTCCAAGAAGTAGCTAAAAATGCTGATTACTTGAATTAGTAAGTGGAGCAGCTTACTTGAAGTGCTTCTGCTGTACCTTACCTGGTGTCTCCTAAATCCAGCCTTGGCTTTCTTTTGTAATTGCGAAGTAAGTTTTCAGTCCTAGTGCCAAAAAGCTTCACTTATGGAGTAACAGAAAATATAATTGGTTTACTCTAATTATTATCCTGAAACTGTAACTTAAAGTCTGAAGCATTTTTTTTTTTCTGCTGCTATGGCGTTTATGATTCATGGTTACATCTAAGGAGTATTGCAGCTGATGAAAACCACCTCAGTAGCAGTGAGGTGCAACTGCCAAAGTATGTGCACAACATGAGAGATAATGGTCTGTCTCCTAAAAGGAGAAAAAGGCTCATTTATAGAATTTCAAAGATGATATGGAAGGCATTGAGCTGGATGCTTCTAGATAATTGTGCTACAAAGATAACATTAAAACATTACTCCACATATTTGTTTGAAAAGTGTCTCTTCCTTAAACATCCTTAAAACAAAGAAATCAATCTTTGGGTAGATTAAGCCAATGATGTCATTTCAAAATTGCACGGGCGTAGTTTTAAAAAATTTAATTGTAGCATACTGTAGTCTCATTCAAATTATCTTTTTATCATTTCTGTGCATTTCGATTTGCTGATACACGTGGAGCCTTAAAACATTGACACTTGAATGTGACAGTAGTAGTCATCTATGTGTGTTAAGAACTTTCTGTAATAACAGTTCACAGAAAAACGCAGAGAGCTGAAATTTGACGGTCGTCTCGAAAAAGAGCTCTCTGAAAGTTACGCCTTTCTGATGGTTGATCGACCCCAGGTAAGAAAACAAAACCATAGTAAATGCTTTCTCATGTTTTTCAGTTAAGAGTGTTTTTTAAACTGCCTTTATTGACAGACTTGCAAACCTTTAAGTTATTTTTGCAAAATTCAGCACTGGAAGTTCTAGAAGGATGGGAAAGATGTAATATGTCACCTTTTAAGTCCTTTATTGTCTGCTGTTTAAGGTGCTCCATTTATGTCTCTGTAAAGTATCTTCTCTGTGTTAGGCTTTGCTTTATAAATGAAAGGATAGACTTTCTGGATGGCATGTGGGTTTTTATGGGGATTATGTTTGCGTTGTTTGGGGTTTTTTTCAATTGAAAAGGAACGTTGCTTGTTTTCATTGCGATTGGGTTTTGGTGGTTTTTGGGGGGATCAAGAAGAGGTTACCTTAAGGAGGAGGTAACCTGTGATGTTAGAAAACGGACCTTATCTTTTGTGCCTCTGCTTTGATCATAAGTTTTTAATGAAAATGCTAGCAAGAGAATTTCTGTGCTTTTTCTGCTATTCTGGAGCCAGGCTTTCTTACATATTCAGTCATTTGGCAGATTTACTTCTGGTTNAGGAGGAGGGGGTTGGAGTCATTCGTTTGTGAAGACGCTTGTCCTCCAAGCAACCTCTGTATGTACCAGAGCCCTGCTTCCCGGGAAAGGCCAGACATTGCCTGCTGATGGGAAGCAGAGAATAAGATCTTGTTTTGCTTCGCTTCGCGCACGCACGGCTTGCTTTTTGCTTTTTTTCCTATTAAACTGCCTTTATCGTACCCTATGGGCTCTTCCCATCTTATTCTCTTCCCCCCCTTGTTGTGCTGAGGGAAGTGGGGGAGGAGTGATAGAGTGACTTGGTGGGTACCTGGTGCTCAGCCAAGGTCAACCCACCACACACAGTTTAACAGTTTTTATAGCAATTGAAACTAGTCTTACCTCTGGCTGATTTTGTAAGAGGGTTTTTTTGGGTTGCTTTATAGTTTTTGGTTTAGATCAGTCACAGTTCTGTAATTGTTGTTTCTTACTGTTTGTTCCATTCATATTCTGGCTTTCCTTTTACACTTGCTTAAAAAAATACCTTCTTTTCAGATCCAAAGCGTATGTGAAAAGGGGCTGCAGGTGGGCCACTCCAAAATAACAACTCTCGGCAGCCCTTCCATGGGTAACTATCTTTTGATTGTATGTGCTGGTATTATTCAGCTATGATTGGCAGACAATGTGATGCAGTTGTGTAAACCTTCAGTCCTTCTTCTATCACTTACTGCAGGAACATCACAGCTAGGTATTTTTAGCAAAGTAGGTTGACATGAGAACATTATTTCATAACTCCGTTTTTGTCTAGTTCATCTAATTCCTTTCCCAAAGGGAAGACCTGATTCTCATTTTGACATAAGAAAAAACAATATATCCCAGTATCTCGATATATTACCAGTAAAATTGAGAGGCCAAAGAACTAATGCGGTCTATGGCTGTGTGCCCCTCTGGGTTTGTACGTACATATAGGCATGTATATGCATTCAGACGTACCTAATGGAAGTAGTAGCGCAGCTTAGTATAGATTTGGTTTGAAAGTCCAAGATGCAAAGTTCCTTTTGCAAAATTTCAAATAGAAAAGAAATCATTTTGTCATCCTCTGTAAGAGTAATGTAATACAGAGGTAACAATGTGAGGGTTGAAAGCAGAATGGATTCAAGGAGGAGAAGGACAAAGGTACATGAGCATATAATTTTTTACTTTTTTGGCCTGTAAGAGTTCTGGGCCAGTTTCTCAAAGCAGTTAAATACAGACTTGGAATGAGAGGAACCTGAGCAAAATGGGTGCTTTTCTGAGTACCTGAGTTTAGTTACAGTTGTTTGATCTGAGGTAATCAGTTGGACCAACAAATGACAGAGTGTGCCTTAAAATCTATGAAATTCTCGTTGGAGTGTTGAAAAGCAAGAAATTATGTTACCTTTCCATTTGAGCGTTGGTTCGCGATTCCAAACTAGCATATTTTTGTTAACGATGTAGGATGAAAGATGGCTGGAGATAGCCGTGTTTTTCTGCTTATGTCCACATTGTGAAGTGGGACCTCAGCTGTTGAAAAACTAAAACACCTGAAAGAAGTGTCCATAGAGCCTTTGGGCAGGGCTTGTCCTCTTGGTCCCAACACTTTCAGTAATGTGGCTGTGCTGCTTTCAAACTGAGCTGGTCTCCATGTTCTGCTGTGGTGTTTCATACCACAGTTGGTGCAAGTAAACGTTTGTTCTGCTGTCATGACGTTGCAATTAGTGAACGTGCCCTCACCCTTTCTTGGATCATACTGCAAAAGATTGTTATGTCTTTATTGTTGGTTGTACATTGAGCTTTAATCCTGTGCAATGCTTCTTAAGCTTCTAATAACATTTCAACATTCAGCATAACGTGGGGTTTTTTTATACTCCTCTCAGGTGTATATATCTCCAGGTATGCTGATTTATTGCAGCCTAATCCTCTAGAAGCTGGAGCAACTGGAGATGTGATTGTTTTTAAAATAATAAAGGTAAATTTATCTTGCTTATTCTTGAAGGATTTTATTGCTTACTAATAAAATACAGTTTTAACCTGACTGATTCAACTTCCATTTACACAGTTATCTGCTTATAGAGAGACTAGAATCCTACCAGATTTAAATCTGTGTTGACACTGAGCTTAAGTGTAACAGACTTATAAAAAGCGAAAACATCTTGGTTTATATGAAAGTGTGAAAATAATATACTTCTATAAATGGCTTTTTTAATGGCCTGTTTTTATTTCACTGGTCTTACTTCCTTTGGTACTTGAAGCAATCTGCCAGTTTTCAGGAAAGCACTTGTGCTTACAATTCTTCTGCTTTATTACAGGGAAAAATGAAAAGTATATATGACCACATTGGTATGAAAGCAATGGAGTCAACAGTAAAGAGCGCGTTAGATCCAACACCAAAGCATGAGTGTCATGTTTCAAAGAATGCAAACAAAGTAACCTCCTTGTTGGCTTATCGAGCCTACGAACTTACTCAGGTATAGGAAAGTTGAGCCTGTGTTACCTTCTTATGTAAAAACTTTATAAGCCAAGCTTTTGAAAAGATGGAGATAAAATCACTGAAGATAAAACAGATACTGAGCATGTCCTGTAAAGCTGCAGTCTGTGTGTGTTTAGCAGCAGCCCACAGATGCCTGTATTAGAAATTACAGCACATCATGTCAGACTTTCCTGTTTCCCTTTATATATACCTGGACCTGGTGGAGAAGATCTCCTTCAGAATAGGATGTAGGTGGAACAGGAAATAGCTAGGGAATATGCATGGGAACTGGAATGTAGGCTGGAGAGGAGATAATAGATGGAGTTTCAGTGTAAAAATAGGGCATTGTGTGAGACTCCTAAAAGGGAAAACATTGGCTAGGAAAGAACAGGATTTTTGTTTTTTTCTTCTTCTTCTTTTTTTTTTTTCCTTTCTTTTGTTTCCTTTAGCAAATTCTCGGGTTTGAAGATGGTGAGAGAGGAAAGAATAGAAGCAGTTCCAAGCATCTCTGTTCCTCCAGCTGTTCCATCTCTGTTACTGCATTAATCTTTTGCAGTCAGATTACTCCATCAAGTCCTTAGATATCAGGGTGGTTACTTAAAAGCATTCTCTTCAGTCTTCTTTTGACTTCTGTAAATCAGAGCTGGGCACTGAATCAAATGGTTAGAAAATGAATGTATGTTTTAATTTCTCGTTACAGACTTGTCTTAATTAATATTTTTCTTTAACATTAAAATTTTGTGACTGAACTAAGGGTAGAGTCCAAAACTCACAGCAGTATGTACTTTCCTCAGTGAATTTTTTTTGGTTAAGTGACCCTTACCTCATCAAGAATATGTTTTCAAACAAATGTTGCAGAGTTACTTTCTGTTTATTGATTAAGTTCTGAAATAGTGTCCATCCTGTCAGTGTTTGATGAAGGAGGAAGGAGAAGGTGAAAAAATTACCTTGATTGTATTATAAAGTACATAGGAGAATGTCATTTAAGGGCTTCCTTAAGTGTCAGCTTTTGAAGAAATAGGTTGTTGGTAAAAGGAGCATAAATGCGATTTATGATAGTAACTTACAGCTTTTTTTATACACCAGTTAATGTTTAGCATAATGGGTTTCAAACACTCTCTTTGTTTATTGAAATATGAGGTATATTTTGTAAGCTAATCCTATGAAACGAACTACACCGTTCAGTGTAGAAAGATGATGGATTGTTAGTATATTTGTAAAATACAGATTACCAGACTTTAACACTGTTCACTTCTTTTTCTAGTACTACTTTTATGAATATGGCTTTGATGAGATAAGGAGAAGACCAAGGCATGTTTGTCCTTATGCTGTCGTTTCATTTACTTATAAAGATGAAATGGTGCAAGTACCAAAATTCTTGCCGCCATCAAGGTAAGCTAGGAAATGAGTTTGGAAAAGACTTCACGCGGCATGAAGAATTCGTAGCCCTTGACTTAGAACTGATTTAGATGAGCAGTGCTGAAATGAGTGGACATGTCACAGGAGCCTAGCATAATAAATACTTCCAATGCAAAGCACGAGGTGACAAAACTGCTTTTATGCAGCAGTGGGAAGCAGTTCTGCTGCTCTTTTCACATCCTCGCTTTCTGCCTGGGAGGAATCCATGTATAGTGGTTTTTTTTCCTTAACTGAGGAAATTTACAGGCATAAAAATATTCACAGCATTATTGTGCTTGCTATTCTGAAATAGTATTCTGTATGCTTTGTCACGGAACTTCTTTCTGCTTGCGGAGAGAGTATCTGTGAACGAGCGGTTGGTTACAGATACTGCCTGATACCTGTGCTGATAGGAAAGGCATCCAGATGTTGGGACCGTATCGTAGTTACCAAGATATCTAAAATAGCACGAGATGCCCTAGCAGTGATAGCCTGAGGTTAGAGAATGAATTCTGAGTGTTATTTTGTTAGATTGTTAAAGTATCCTTAATAGAAAATTTAGTAGCCAGAGTCTGTTTCAAACTACTCGTTCTTTCTTTTTGTTAGATCAAACAGCTTCAACACAGATAGAAGTACAGGTAAGAAAGAATTGAAATTTATTGGTTTTATGATATACACATGGCAAGTTTTGTACTTTTTTCCCTGTGTAGTTTTATTTGTCTTGAACCGGCTTTATTATGCTGACTGTATACCTGAGTTTTATCCTCTACCATACTGCTTGCAGGCTTCTCTTCCTAATATTGCATGATCGCACAGACACCTCAATGTGTGTCGTCTTTTACCAGAACAAACCAGACCTCAGCAAAATCAAAAGCCTTTTTCCCCCTTCCTTTTCTGCTTACAGTGTAGTAAGAACTTACCTTCTGTTCCTGAATGTCCTGTTCAATGGCACTTCAAATAATATGATCTTCTCTTCTGCTTTTTTTTTGAACCTATTCAAGCAAAATATTAATATGTATGAAAGTGGTTGACAGTTAAAGGTAAGGAAAGAGGATATCATTCCACAGATGTTGGCATCAAGGGCATGTTTATATAGACAAGTACAGGTAACGTACCAACCTCCTTTACTCTGCTCAGAGCAGGTCAAAACAAGATAGGATTGTAAACGCCCTTTCTGTTTACCTTTTAACTTACTATTTAACATATTATTGTCTGGTTTGCTGTTAGTATGAAATTTTCCCTGAAGTGCTTTTGGAGATTCAGTAGCCTCTTTATGGCCATTTCCTTTCAGTCCCACCTAGCAAGTGATTTCACTTAGTCTGTCTTTCCCTGTCTTAATTTAGATAAATCTAACTTTACACTATGGAGGGGACAGCTTTGGAATAAAGGCAAACTTTTGTGCCATGTTTCCTTGAAATCAGCAGCTCGTCCATTCCTTCCATGCAAGCTGTGAGTATTACCATTTAAAGAGTAAGTTTAAAATACTGCTGTGTTAAAACTTTCTAGTAGAGACTCGTGGGTTTTGGATGCATTCAGATGACGCTCTAAAATACACATTGATAAGATGTTTTAAATGTGTCAGATGAGTCTCTTGAGTCCTGCGTGTCGAGAGCTTCTTTTAGTTGATGCATCTTTTATTATGTTTGTTTGTTTACTGTTTTGTTTTGTTTCATTTTGGTTTTCCTTTGAAGTGATGTGCACTCCCTTTGCAGGAATAACCACCACTGGCTCACAGTAGGCCACAGAACTGTTTTTTTAAGAGCATGTATTTAATACTTCTTTTTTGATCAGTGAGGGTAGGACTATGGGGGAAAATAGAGGTCTTTATTTTCTTTTTCTCTCTCCCCACACTGTTCATCTCCAGTCCTGAGAAGCTTGAGGTTGAGAGAGTTGTGAGCATTGATCAATTGAAGAAAAAAATTTCTCCGGCATTGTTCTATAAAGAAACTTACCTAGGAGCAAAAGAAGGTAAATGGTTCTAGATTTTTTTTTTTAAATTCAGAATTTTTAAAAGTTTTCTGTGCTACAGTTTTGTTTCTTTTTTCCTTACCTTTCTACCCTTGTATCATGTCAGTGTTGAAGAACGGCATGTACAGCAGCCTTTACGAAGTTGTGGAGAAGTCCCGTTCTGGTAGTCACTTGGAGGGTTTACTTCAAAAACTAGAGAAAGAGAAACTTGTGAGTGGAACAGATTTGACTATTTCTGTTTTTAAAAATACATTTGCGAACTGTTCGTTGACGTGTACTACAACATCCATGATCTCGCTGGAATTCCTTAGCTGGCATGTGCTTAAGTGTATTGTATCAGGGCACCTGTCTACCCAGGATGGAATTAGACAGTAAGCGAGCACGTCTTGGCTTGTTTGCAACTGTGTATTTTTGCTTGAAAATAGGTTCTTGTGAAACCACTTCTGGACAGAGGATTTCTTTTTCTTCTTTCTCCTTGGCAAATGATGTCCCCTTATGGTATGTATACTCTAGAGGCTTGGGGTTTGAGTTGGTTTGGGGATTTTTTTAGGGGGGTGGTTTCTGAGTACTAGGTTGTCTTTTGAAGCACAGTGATTGTCTTCTCAACTGTTCTTATTTTCTTGTGTTCTAGACCACCAGAGTGGACGGCCCCGCATGCTACATGCATTGTTTCTGTTTCCAGAACCGAGAGGTATAACGAGTTCAGGTAAGTTTGAGAGTGTTGTGTAAGTGCTCATTTAAATCTAGTTCATATTCTGTTGAAGACTTTGTAGTGTTATAGCCTGTCAGTGTAAACTAGGAATGCCAGTTTGCATTGGTTATGGTCATGGTGATGGTCTTCAAAAAGCGTTCATTTCATCACTGAAGTAATTGTCACACTACGTGTTTTAGGTTTATTTGTTCATATTTGAGAAAGTAAAACTTTGTTTAAATTTCTTGATTGCATATTCTAGTAGAACTGAGCATCAGCATTCCAAGAGATCTATGTACTAGTAATAGCACTGCACTTTGGAGGTTTGAGGACTTTCTTTAACCATCTAAAACATCAAGAACAAAATGTCTTGAAAGCCTTTAATGTACCTGTAATAATTATTTTGGGGTTTTTTTTCTTCCATTGGATACATACCAAAAACTGAGTAAATGAGCAAAGAACATACTGATACAATGAGGTTATAAAAGATGACTGAAAGGATTTGGCTTTAGTAGACCTTGAATGCTTTGGAATGAGACTTCAAAGTTAATCTTCTAGAGTTGAAATGAGCAGTAAGCAGTGCTAGTAGCAGAGGGCCGGCCATTTTTGACCTGCTGCAAGTTAGAAGTGGCACCGGCAAAACACAGCTCTTTCCAGGCAATTCACTTTTACCATCCTAACTCTTGGCAGCTTCCTAGATTCTTATCTCTATATTTCATATTTTAATAAAACTCTTAAGTTTTTTCTCATTTAAGTAATGATTGTGAAAATTCAATCAGTTATAGATTGAGTAAGAGTAGATATAAGATGACATTTAGAATGTATGCCTGCCAGTTCCTTAAGAATATCCTGGTTCTCACTGCTGTGACATTTCAAAGACTTGTAAGCTCCAGTTTCTTTCAAACACAAGGTTAATCACTAACTTCAGTCTTCGTGGTGCTTAAGTGGTTGAATGGAGAAAAATTTCAGCCTGTTATTTGAAGGGACAGAAGAGTGTGAATAATTAAATGAAATTTTTAAAAAAAGGATATAACTTAAGTGTTTCCTTGAGATGCTGTTTCAAGGATATAGTAAAAGGATCTAATGGTTTCCCAGGACAGGGAAATCTTGCTCTTGACGCATGTTCCTATCGCATCTTTTCAGTTTAGTGAGCTTGCATTTCTTTGCAAAGAAATGGAAAAACTCATGCAGGTTTCTGCTGAGTTACCAAGCTGAACCCTTTTATGGTGAGCTTAGAGGCAGCACAGAGAATGCATGGGGACTGCTCGGGAAGGAGTAATGCTTCCCCTGTTTCTTGCAGAGAGCTGCTGGGCTGCTTCTTAGTAAACCTTAATAAACCTTTGAAGTGGTTGCCTTCTGACAGGGTCAGTGAAGCGGTTTAAATTGGAACTGCTCTGTGTATCCAGGGTAGGGGTTACCACAAAATTATCAAAAAGAGCAGTTCATCATGACTATGAGTAGCTTGACTTTTAAGTAGGATTTAAAGCTGGTTACCTCACCAGAAAAATTACTTTCCTGGATTTGGGATTATTTCTCCACAGTCATTCCAAACTGTGTTTCACCAAATATGCATAATGCAGAATATTGCTAATTCGTCGTTACTTATTTATAGCTTTATGATTTGATTTTAATTGTGGATTCCCTTTTCTCCTATGGCAGCACAAAAAAGTGTTCCATTTGGAACACAGAAAAATTCGGCTACCGTGGTTTTGCACGAAAATCAGGAAATCATTCCAGAATTCACAAAGTTTATTCAGTCTCTACATTTTGCTTTAATCCAGTCTCGTAAAGACGCTACTGCAGATTTCAATGCTGTTGTGGAAAAATATATAAATGAGTATTTGAAAAGATGCTGTAGTGGCCCTGGAAAATTCAGAGAATTTGTATTATATCGGTATGAATCACGGTTGGATGACAAAAAATTTCTTTATGCTGCTCCAAAAAATAAATCTCATATTGACACCTCCTTGCAAAACTATATTTTTGGTTGTGAGGCATATCAACTACCTGTTTCTAGAGCTAAGGAACTGATGGAGGGAAATCGGAAACTTCAGCAGTTCAGTCCCGTCTCAGATTATGAAGCCACAGAAGAAGACTCTGATTTTGCCAATGCAAAAAGCGGAAAGAGAATCCGTGCAAAATACGAAGCCACCGCTGCCAAGCGAAAACTGCCTCATTCTGGAGATTATGATCCCGACAGACTCAAAGACCTTATTAACTTAATCCAGTGTAGGAAAAAAAATGTAGGTGGAGATTCTGATTCTGAAGACGTTAGAAATAAAAGTGGTCTGAAAAGGAAGCTGGAAAAACAGTCTGAAAGTTTGCGGAAATACTTAAAAATGAGTGAATCTTCAGAGAATAATTGTCAGTATGAAGGTAAGAAAACCTTTGTTTACAGTTGCTCTTTAAGGTTGTAACTCAAAGCATATTTAACATTTACTCTTTATTGACTGAATATTTTTTTTTGCGTACTGTGGGTCTTTAATGTGTGGTGGTTCATTTACACATTGACCTGAGATCTATCAATAGAGATGAGGTTTATTTTAATGTAGGCTGCCTCTTGCTAGGAGAGTTGTCGTGGAAGCTGCTTCAGTTCTGCCTCTTCAGAGGGAAGGCAGACTTGCAGAGTTTGCTTAGCTCTGGAACTGTCTAATACAGAGTACTAAGTGGACATGATATTGTCGTGTCTTTTCCAGTTAAACTTGTGATATTGCTATAATGCTTTATGGCTCCCATAGCCTATATAATACCTAATAAATTTAGATTGGAGAATTAAACTTCTGAGTATGAGCACAGTTAAGATTTGACATAGGCAGTTATGTCCTAGTGTAGTGGGATAAAGGAAACAACCTAATAGTATTAAGATTGAATTTTTCTGTATATTAAACTACCTGAAGTTTGGATATGGATAATTATGACCGATCTTATTGATACTTAAGTTTAAGATCTGCCAAAAAACCCCTTTGATTTCTGTTTTCGTGACCGTTTTCTCAAGGCAATGATATAGGCCTCCTTCAGAGGAGGGAAAATTGAGGAGAAGGGTGGCACAAATAAGAGGCAGGTTTACATCACACACCAGTCAGTCTCATGTGTACTGAAATCACTCTGGAAGATGAACAGCTGATTTGAGGAATAAGTTTCCCTTTTGAGAAGGACAAAAGATATTTGGCGTGGATGGATGGAGGAGACAGAGGCTAGGCTATGCGCTAGATGTTGGGACTTCTTCTTGGAACTCTGTGAACCTTTAGGGTTATTTTAATGTAATATGTGTGACCTAAACCCCCATAATTATTTATCTGGGGGAGATTATTAGCTTTAGAAACTGCCCTTTCATCAATATCTACCTTTTTAATTTGTTTTGGTAAGAAAATAAATGTATGTGTACTGTATGAATTGATGCTAAAGAATAAGACTGGGGGTATGTAGATGGTGTTTGGGGGGGGTCTGGTTTTGTTTTTATTTTAAAAATTAGTAATGCATTACTTTTCCCCTCCTCCCCCTCCACTAAGGGGGCAGAACTTCGGATTCGCCACACTCTGTTTTCTCACTTAATACTGGTCTTGGTGGACATGATACTGACTTGAGGCAGCAAGATGTATCCGACCCTGCTGTTACTGACACACATGGCCTCATTAAACTGCTTTTAGAAACACTAGCTAGTGCAGGACACTTGGATTCATCGCTGGCACGGTCTGTAAACCAAGCTTTAGGATTAAGCACTGATGAAATTGAAGAAGATGTGAGACAAAAATATGAATATGAATCCATTCCAGCACAGGACAAAGATGATCATGAGTTTCCTAATACTGCTGAGGCTGAAAATGTTAACTTTAAGGACCCACAGAGCCCAATAATGCTGGAAAGTGATGCAGCATGCTTACCCTACCCAGTTGATGTTGATCTACGGCTTTCAGCTAATGAAGTGGGCCTTGAACACACACTACGTTTAAAAGTAAGTGAAATTGCCATGTAGGTACGTGCGGGTAATGAATGTGCTATTTTCATAAATACTATGAGACCGAATTGAAATAAGCAGTGTTTTTTCAGATAGGTAAACATAGAGAAGCACTAACGTTCTGTTAGCAAGAAAGCAAAAAAAGTCAAATTGTAATCTGCATTTGATGGTTTGGAGGGATCTTAGACGTTATCAGCAGGTGATGAGTAGTTACTCTGGAGCAGCAGAGTGAGAGCGGTTTCCTTTCACTGCTGGCTGTCTCAGCTTCAGAGAACAGGTTGGCAAAACTAAGTTGATTGTCATTGAAACTGAATATGATTCATTGGTTCTGGACTATTATCTTAAAAACAAGCGAAAAACACCAGTGGCAACAGTTTACTTTAGCTGACCATGTTAGTGACTTTTTCTAGTGACAACGCCTCAGGGTTTAAAAAGTGATTCTTACTGCTTTACAGTCGTCAGGCATCCTTTTGCACTGATTGTAGTTACTGTGCCAGGCCTGGGAATTGATCTTGGTCTGGCTTCTTCAAACTGCATTCTCTCTCCTATCTAATAGTAGCAGGCATTTTGTCGGGCAGGAAGACGCCTCTCACTTGTGTGCACAAGTGAGGATCCTGCAATATTTATCTCTTCATCTTGTACTGTGGAAAAGCTGATGGGCTCGTTCCTGTCCCTCTAACACTGCCCGAGGAAGAAAGTGTTAAGAAATGTGCGTAGAGGAAGGTCTTCAATGCTCTGTGGGATATTAAAGATGCTTGGGGGATTGGCTTTATTTGGTTTTGGTGGGAGCGGCATTGCAAAATTCTGAACATCTAGGCACATGCCTGGTTCCCTTTACGTGCCCTCTTGGCGCAGTGATATATGTGTGTTCCGTGCATTTTTCATGACAGCATGTAGCTGGCAGAGCACCCTTTGAAGAAGGCTTGTGCTCAGGTTTCAGAGCACCTCAGCTGCCTGCTCCATCACATTACAGGCTGCTTCTATGATCTCGGTTACTGGTAGTTCTACACAAAGCCTGGTTTCTAAGTCACGAAGTAGGAAGGAGTTTGTCCTGCCTGCAATCTCTGTGCTGCTTTGCTTCTAACTTAATGATAGATCATCAGCAAAGACATCTATCTCAGAAATTATCAAATGGGAAGTGAAATACATAAGTGCCTCAGGTAAACATTTCCAAGCTTGACTTGACTTCATTGATGGCAAGATTGCCGATAGGCTGGTGAACTCGGCTGTATTTTTACTGTCAGCTGTTTAGGATGTAAAAGCTTAATAGTAACCAAAAAAATACAAATTTGAGCTGAGGATTTTTATTGTTTTTTAGGAAGCAAGCACTGGAAGTGTATGTAGTTTTGAAGACTACAGTCTGTGTCCTAGTACACCTATAGAACACGTTTATCGCAGGCAACATTCCAGCTCAAATAATACAGGAGAAGTTGGAATGCACTGGAAACTTATTCCAATTACGGGTAAGATGAGTTTAACACTTATGTTGCTGCAAACAGTGAATGAAAACATGTTCTAAGGGTTTGTACCTTTTATAGATCACATTCCTGGGTCACATGTTGGTACATAAACATAGATATACATACACACAGCCTACGCGGTTGTTTCTGATACTTGATTGATACAAAAATCTGATGGATGAAAACAGGTACTAGTGGAGAAGGTTGCTTTGGGTACACACCAACATGATTCAGACATGTGAATTATCTGGCGAGGTACATAACTGCTTTGAATTCAGTGTTTGAACTTGCCAGCTTCTGCTGAAAGACTGGATGTGCGGATAATTTCTACTAGTAATTGAGAAGAGTAAAGAAAAATGTATTCTTACAGCAAGCAGTCAAATTACTGCTTCAAGCTTTTCTACTGGGAGAGCTTTGAAGTCTTTGTGCTTAATTTTACATCTTAACTTACAGAAGAAACTTCCTCTACTCCTTGATGAGTCAATAGTGTCAAGTCTTGGGAGAGCATAAAACATGGATTTGAAGGATGTAAAAACAGAGCTGTAGGAATAATAGAGCTCTAAATTCAAGGCTACGGTATTTTTCGATGACAATAGTGATGTAGCTTTTAAGTGTTGAGCAGCTCAGGAAGAATGAGATACAGAGCATATTCTTTGTATCTCAAACGAGCTTAAACTAAGTTTACTCTGTTAACATCATAACTTGGTACTGAGTTTTTCAGAGTCTTAACATTAACAGACTTGCGTACGCAGAAGGTGTAGATAACAATGAAGGTACAGAGCAACAGAAAAAAGCTTCAAATTGATGCAATTCATTGGAATAATCTGATTTATATCTGTGTGTAGTGCTTTTAGAGAAAACTAGAAATTTGGATTGTCTCAAAGTGTTTTGAATGATGGAGAAAGAACGTACAGCTTCATTGATCAGGAACATAAAGTAGAATCACATTTCTGGTTTCTCTTTATAACCCTAGTGGCATAAAGTAACTATGAGGTGATACTATCACCTTGCAAAAGGGATGATGTCAGTGGCTGATGTTTTCCTTTTAGTTCTGGATGAGTGTGATGAAATTAGGGACAGAATATGACTTGTTGCCTGACGACAAAAGTGAGTGCATTCCAAAAGAGCACTAGCTTTCAGAAACCATCTATACTATTTTGGTTATTGCTTCTGTTGCAGAAACCTGGTTTTCTGCCTGCAGCTTATTAGCTTTAACCATAACAGAACACTTAAAATTAACAACCAAAAACCCCTTCCTTTGAAGTATTTATGGAACAGATACAGGTATTTCAGTATCTGTCTGACATATCTGTGTGTAAATACACCATTAATTGCAACTAAGTGTGTTAAATTTTGTTTAAAAACAAACCCATAGTTTTGAATGCGGGTGGTGAAGAAACAGCACTGCAGAGGTTTGGATTATGAGGCTTTCAGCACTCCCTGCAGCATAACCGATGCTGTTTATCAGTAATCACCATAAGACTCAAGTCTTAACTTTTTAAGCAAAAAAACTTCTGTTCTCGATTGCGAGATCAGACACACAGCTTGCAGTTTGCACTCTGATGCCACAAGGTAGTGTGTGGCTATTATAAGCTTTTTGAAAGTCTGAGGACTAAAACCTAGCAGCAAATGAAAATGCTGGAATAATTTGCCACCCTGCTTGTTTTCTAATTTGATTTTTTTTTTTTCTTTTGTAATTAAGGCAGTTTTTGTTACACTTAACTATATGTTATCTCAGGAAATAGTGGTTGTGTTATGTTACTTTTTGAGCAAGCTTTGAATATTGTTGTACCATCTTGGGAGCTAGTAAATTTTCCATGTTTCATACCTCAACAGACAGTAGCACTTGAGTCTTTGGATTTAGGTTGATTGGCGGGCGGGAGGCACACCACCAGGGCTGTTTTAAAACTGTGTTTTGGTAGTTTTAGTATATCAGTTGTGTCTGACTTTGAAACATGCTATGATGCTATTAACTCTTCCTATATAGGTCTGAAATCACCAGAAGAACCACTGGTGTACTTGCCGCCAAAGGATGCCTTTCCTAACGACCCCCGGGTAATAAATAGACAACGAAGTTCTGATTATCAGTTTCCATACTCTCCATTTTCAGACGCACAAAAGGGGACAGCGGAAGATGGACTTTATACAAGACAAATGGAAAAACTTGATGATCAGTGTGGGTTAGCAGATCCCCCTTTTACAACTAAGCATTCCATTAGTGCAGTAATAGAGACCACACTATTAGAGGAATACAATCTCTTTGCAAGAAAGATTCAAGAGATTTTGCAGCAAAAGAATATTGCCTATGTTAGTGGTGTGGCCACACCGGTCTTCTCTGCCCGAGAGAGGATAATGAGACTTTCTGAATATATCTGTTTACAGGCATCAGAGGTTTCTGTCCAGGAATACATAGAGACACTGAGTGAAAAGTTGAATAGCGTTATTTTGTCGTCTTCGTGCATCAGGCACACTCCACCAATTTATTCCAGTCCTGAATCAGCAGAAGTGTTTAGTAACACGGCACTGAATCCTCCACCCGACACGTTACCTGTTTGCAGGGACTCTGACACAGCGTTGTTATCGGAGCCGTTGTGTAATAACGTGGCGGAAGATCTGGATTCTAATGAGCAGCATTTGCCAAGCTCACACTTGGTGAAGGAGGAAATAGATCACGTGAATGCTAAAACAGAGGATGTGTTGGTATCTGATCAGACCTCTTCCAGTGGTGATCCGATGGAGCCACCGGAAAAGACACAGAAATCACCAGAAAATGTAAACATTTCAACCCAACCAGCCTTTTCTGATTTCATAAGCCAGTTAAAACCTGAAGTATTCAACAGTTTGGTCAAAATTATTAAAGACGTACAGAAAAACACTGTGAAATTTTATATTCATGAAGAGGAGGAAAGCATTCTCTGCAAAGAAATCAAGGTAAGAATGTAGCCCTTCAACTTCTATAGCGTTAAAATGAGTACCTTTCAAATCAGAATGTATAAAACTGGACGTGCAAACATAAGGTAGTTTGCAATTTGTTTCAGAAAGGTTGAATTGTGAAAGTAGGCTGTTCTGTCCCATTTTTGCTTGAGCTCCTGAGGTAGTCTTGCTTATATTTAGCTTCTACGTAAGTCTGTTTCTTACAGCTGGGAAGCAGAACAGGCTGTAGTTTGGTTCTTCTGAAGATACTGCCAGGGGGGCAGCCTTATGGAAAAAGGTGACGTGCAAAAATGTGATAGCTTACCATTTTAGAATATACGAAAATCTGTGCGTGGGGCTTTGGGCTTTTTCTCTTTCCTGACAGTTACTAGTACAAGTAACTTTTGGAGATTATTGCTCCTTTGTGTTTAAATGTGTAAGATGAAAATTGATTGTAAAATAATAAAAACTTGTGGCTTTGCTTGAAAACTGACATAGTTTTGATAGACTGTCAGTTGGCCATTTGTGTTTGATTCTGTAAGAATCACTGACTTGCTGAAACAGCTCATTTCTGTGCTGCTACATCCTTCTGATTAATGGATCAGAAAGACAAGGAAAGCAGTCCCTCTGAGATTCATTTGGCTGGAAAACTTACTTGACGTGGTCATCGTGTGGGGCTTGTTTTGGCTGAACTACCTATTCACTACTTCTTCACCATCTTCTTTCTGTGTGCTAGGAGTATCTTACCAAGTTAGGTAATACAGAGTGCCATCCAGAACAGTTCCTGAAAAGAAGAGCTGCTTTAGATAAGCTGTTGATAATTATCCAAAATGAAGACATCGCCAACCTCATCCATAAGGTATTTCCCATAAGCAGATGTGTCCTACAGAAAGCCGTTGTTAAAATATCGTGAGACAAGCTCATTTTGAGCAAGGCTGCTTTCTCGTAACGACACTGCATTTCAAGGGTGGCCTGTGTTTAGTTGCTGTTTGAAGAAACAAAGGGGTTGTGGTAAACGCCCAGTCTTGTTCCATCGTAACCCGAAACTTCTTACACCTCCACATATGTGTTAATGCATTTTTATTCTTAGTAGTTGTAAAGTTGTACAGAGGCCTGAGTGGTTCTGCTTCTAGTTCTGCGATGTGGTGGTGGCGAGTCAAGGCAGCTGTCAGATGCCTGTAGGTGTTCCTGACGGCTGTGTCTGTGCTTCACTTCATTGTCTCATTCCCGTGAGGTTTTTGAGAGACCACCTCTCGAGACAAGAGAAAAACACAGTAATTCTTTGAAAATGTGTTTTGATGTCTGATACTAGTAAGTAGGAAAGTTCTGTAATTCCTTTGTTTTGTTTTGTTTGTATGATCATTGGTATGCATCTCTGATGTGTAACATTTTTAAACAGATACCCGGCTTAGTAACTTTGAAGAGGCTTTCTTGTGTCAGCTTTGCGGGTGTCGATAGTTTGGATGATGTGAAAAATCACACTTACAATGAATTGTTTGTGTCCGGTGGTTTTGTTGTGTCAGATGAATCTGTCCTTAATCCAGAGTCCGTCACTACAGGTAAGTGATGCTTTCTGAAGCTCTAAAACACAGACCAAAAAAGCCTAACATTTTATTATACGGGAGAGATGTCCTATTCGTTGCAGCGAAGAATCTAGTCTTCTAATTTTCAAGTCTGCTCTCTAATTTTTGTGATTTTTTGGGGGATAGAACTTTATCTAATTCAGACTCTTTTATACCACAATGGCCTTTTTGGAGAACATGTTTCTGGGGAACATGTGAACGCGTAGATCTTGTCTTTTTAAGTTTGTGTTGAGCATATAGTTCTGTATATGGAACCTTTCATTCCTTACTCAAATCCAGAAATAAGCTAGAAAAAAAGACTGAAAAAGTACACTACTTCTTTATCTGGAATTGAACTGGTAATGAAACGGCCCGTTTTTTCAAATGGGTATTTTAGCAAGGCAGGGCACGTATGACTGATTTCAGGTTTTACGTCAGCAGATACCGTTGTTAGGCATCTGACCTACAAAAAGCCGCTCAGTTTTGGAATACTGTTGTTCGCTCATCTGCTAGGAACAAAACCCGAAGTACAAGGCTAATGTTCATAGTTGTGTAACTACACTTTGATGAAAATGGAAAGAAGCTTTTTATATATATATATATACTGAAGCAGTATTTTCAATTCACATACCACAAAGTTTAACTTCTATTCAATATCTCCAAAACAGATAAACTAAAACAGTTCTTAAAGTTTCTGGAAGATCTCAATACCCCAGATGGGAAATGGCAGTGGAAAGTCCACTGCAAAATACAAAAAAAACTTAAAGAGCTGGGGAGGTAAGTCGTCTTCAAATACCAGTTAAAATGCTTCACCTTTAATTATGCTCTCCAAAACCAAATGAAATAGAAGTTACTCTTATGTTTGTCTTCTGACTTAATTTTAATACTGAAACTGACCTGAAATCAAGTCCCTTTTGAATAGTGCACTTCTTTTCCCCATTACAGAATGAATACTAATGCCCTGAGTCTGCTGACCCTGCTGAATACCCATCAAAAGAAGCACTTGGTCGAGATTCTGTCTTACCATAACTGTGATTCTCAGACTCGAAACGCTCCAGAACTAGACTGCCTTATTAGGCTTCAGGCTCAAAACATACAGCAGAGACACGTTGTCTTCTTGACAGGTAAAACCAAAAGGTGTGAATACTTCTCTCCCTCTTCTGATAATAGGTGCTAAATATTAAAAGAAAATCTCCTTTTATGTATTTAGAAAAGAGCCTCAAAACACTTTCAAATTATGCTGATAATGGAATAGTGGTGGCTACAGTTGATGACTTCATGCAAAATTTTAAAAGTCTGGTGGGGTATCACAACTCGGTTACTGAAGAGAACAGCCTTCCTCCCTCTGATGCTCACAAAAGACAATCAGGTAATACGGAGCACGCTGACACTTTTTCTACCCAATTCGATGTGTGGGGTGGAGGTCGCTGAGAGCGCGCTGCAGCGGGCAGCAGAGATGGCAAGGGAAACCCAACTCTCAGGCTACTCTTTTTTGTGTATTTTAATGATGGGGGACAAGCAGCTGGGATGGAGCACCAGAGGAGAGCTTAAGTACAGACGTGTAGGCTAACAGGGTATGCGAGGAAGTAGCCGTACGCCAGCGTGGCCTTAACTGTCCGCTTTCAGGAAAAGGGTAAACTCCATAGCTTTTAGAAACCGGAACAAAGGGACTGAGATGTCAGTAACTGTACTCCTTTAATTGTCTGATCAAATCCTCACCTGCTGTATAACTTTAGATGCTGTTTTGACATTAACCCCTTTGGAGCTGGGAGTTGGGATTTCCCAACACTAAACATGAACACAGTGCGCAGAAGCTTTTAGCATCGGAGTAACTGGACGCTCACCCAGCCAGGGGGTTAAGTGTGTATGTTGAGTAAATGAACAAGAGTGGCAGAAGACCAAGACTTAAATGATTCTGGACTTGCAGACCCGAAGTGTAACGCTCTGTGAGTAGTGTATAGCTTTTCTAATAAAAAGTTTGTATTCCAATAGAATAGGACTTTCTCTCTTTTTTAATGTAGTTCTTGTAGAGAGCGATGAAAAGGATGAGGAGGACATGTCTCTGGATTCAGGGGATGAAACATCACAAATAGAAATCTGCAATGATGCCTCCAAGTATGATACTCATTTGGAAGCTTTGCAGACAGAGGCCAAGGGCTCACATGGAGTAGATGCAAAAGCAAGCTGCTTACCCGTTACCGAGTTATCTCCTGAAGCACAAATTGGCTTGATGGAAAAGGCTTCTAAAACTGACTTGGAAGAGACACAACTAATTACTCCACTTTCTACAGCATGCTCTGCTGAAGGAGAAAAACGCAATTCAGTTGAGCAAACTCCTTTCAATAGCTTCCAAGTTTATAGTAGACAATTAAACATGTCCCATCAATTCAGTCACTTTAATGTACTCACTCATCAGACTTTTCTGGGAACAACATACCCTATTTCTTCCGCAAGTCAAAACCAAGAAGGAGGCAATTATTTTCTATCTGCTTATAGTCAGAGCATGGAGCCAGAAAAGTCATCATCGCCCAGTGCCTGGGATATAAATAATGATTCTTCCAGGCCATATTCAAAACAGAAATAAACTCACAAGTCTCTTTATAAAAAGTTGCTGTGGACTTTTCTGTTTCTAAAACGGTGAATTAACAATTTCTATTTTATCCTGGAACAAAATGTTTCTTGTCCTTTATCTCAAATGTTTTCTTGTCTTATTTAAATCCTGATGGCCTGTACCTGTTGGAAGCATCTGAAAATTGAAATAAATAAATATATTTTTTAACATTTACTTTACTTGAATTATCTTGTTTGTTGGCACTTTTTATGTTTCTACATTTGTATTTGACCTGTACCTGGGCTTCAGTTTGAGGTCTGTTTTAATGTAAAACTGAATGTTTGCCTAAAATATGTGAAACGAGTTGGTTTTTTTTTTAACTGTAAGAGTATCCAAATCACTTTTCTTTACATAAATATCAAAACTTATGTATTTATTTGACACAAATTTTGTACATATGTTTTTACACAGTTACAAGGCAGTGTAGTTATTTTAATGAGTATATACTGGATTTTGGCTAAATACCTCAAGTAAAGTAACCAATGGTGCAGTTCCATTACAAAAACAAAATAAACTCTTAATGCACAAGGGACTTGCTAACACATTGCAGTGTCTGTGGTTTTTATATGACTTTCAAAGTATGTGGGAAAAGCACTCAAACTTTATTTCACAAATAGCAATTATCTTTGTGTGTAATTTTGATGCTCTGTGTTTATTCCAGCGCCATCGGAGTGATCTTACACCTTCTATCTTGCCATTGTCATTACTGAAATTACTGAGAGAAGGATGATCCTGGGTTTAATGACTGCAGTAGTTGAATTTCCATAAGAAAAACCTCAATCCTCTCCCACTTCAGCATGATTACTGCTGCTTTCCTTTTTTCTTTCTTCCTTTTTTTTTTTTAAACTAGCATTGTCGTAAGTACAGAATTTTATTCATTTTGTAATCTTGTCCTTTTTAATTTCACATTATTTGAGTTATAAACTTCTCCCCAGTGATTTTTTCCAATTGGCTCACTTTGTACATCATCTTCTGACTCAGGCTTCTGAAAACAGCAGCTGATAGTAAAGAGCTGTGGAGTCTCCAGCCTACCTCTGTTACTACACTGCTGGTTTTGTGCGTAGCAGTACTCCTGACTTGCACCTTTACTGCTCTTGTCTTCAAGCTGTTTAAAGTCCTTTTTATTTTTTTTCCTTTTTCCCTGTTTGTAATTTGATTTTAGTGCTTTTATGTAGGATGTGTGGTTTAGTACCAGATGACAGTGTTTGAAACTACAGGACTCTAAATGTACAGAATTATAGGCTAAAATGATAGCCTTTAAAAACCAACCACCACAAACCCATAGACTTCTCCCTAAAGTTGGACATCTTTCCTTCTGTTAACAGCTGTTTATTTAAATTAGGAACAAACCAGTACTAGACTAGTGTAGCTGCTGTTACCCTTCAAACAGATCATCTTTTTGTAAAAAAAGAACTCCCTTTCAATCTAGCAATAAACTTTATGGATTTTGCGAAGAACTGTTCCACCACCTACACCATCAAGTGCAGCTTCTCCCCTGCTGTGTGACTCGGCACCCTCGTTCCCCTGGCTCCTCCTGTAAGGCACCCTCACCTTACAGTTGCTGCCGGGAGCGGTCTGGCTTTGGAGGTTCGGGAGCATTGATCACGTTCACCACAGAACAACTACCGTGAATTCAGGTTCGTTATTCAATTCTGCCATAAAATGCTGCTATCCTGTTTCAATGGAGAGGCGGGGGAAGGTTTATAGTCAGCACTGCTGTGGTCTTGAAATGTGGGTGACTTGACTCCATTTGTGCTGTTGAAGCCTAAAAGGGGTCTGAATAGTTAGATACGAGCAGCTTTATATAGTTCAAAAATTACCAACAAGGTCTACCCAACCCATTCAGAGTATATCTTAATCTTTTTATTTATCAAAATACATACACTGAGTTCTACAAAAACCCACGTAACATTTTTACCCTGTGTTTTGGTGGTCTGTATTCAGTGGCCGCGTGTCTTCACACAGCATGAAGACTGTTCTAAATAGACGCACCATCGTTAGTTTAATGTATCTTCAATATGAAAACATGACCCTGTAATCTATCAAAATTCACATAATTTAAATCTTTCATTAAAAAAAGAGACAGTTCATAATTATTTACCGTAGCAAACAAAGTGCTGTGCACTTACATTTTAAGAATTCACATGTATACATTCGTATGGACCTCTCAAAATGGCAAATTAAAGTTCTCTTCTTGAGCTGTAGCAGGAATGAGAGCAGTCTCCAGCTCCTTCTGCTTCTGCAGGAGGCCCTGAAATAAATGGAAGGTAAATGTGAATGTTCTGTCTTCCTTATGCAGCCTGAATTTATAAAGTGACACTGTTTCATAATTTAAGGAAATTTGCTTGTTAAAGCTCAATGCTTTTTAAATATACAAAAAAAAAAAAAAAAGGGGGCAGTATATTATAATACATTCAGTACAGAGGGAACTCAGGATTTCCTGTCTTCTGCAGAAGCCAGGGAGCGTGACTGAAGTGGAAACCAGGCCACCAGCTTTTAGTCTTAACAGAAGTTGTGCTCTAAGCTAAATGGCAGCATTACCATTGGGACAAGAACAGTGTCGCACGCTTTAGGCTACACCTGTGCACTCTCAAAAGGTGAAAGGGCTCCTGCTTTGCTAAATGCTCTCCAAAGTACTAGAAAATGAAGAAATCCTGTAAAAAACCTGGAAGTGTATCCCTGTCTAGGTGATAAGCAATACATGATACAGATCCGTCAGTTACAATCGTGCATTTAAAGTAAGTATTTTTACTGTGTTAGTAGAATCATATATATCAATACAACTGTCCCCTTGGGCTCTATCCATTTTAGTCCTGTCAGAATTAATGTGGGACTGTGGAGGTTTTTATAAAAAAAGAAGTTAGAGTGGTATTTTTCCTCAGAATTACAAGGCCGCACTCGAAGTTCAGGGTTATAGGCCGTTGGCACAGCTCAATATAGACCTAAGGCAAGCCAGCAAGCACTCCAGCTCTCGGACAAGGTATTCCCGGTGGCTCAGAAGTGGCGAGAGGTCCTGCAGAAGTGGCTTCAGTCAGCAAGGCAGCCTGTTCCCCTTCACTTTGCATTCTTCCAAAACCAGCCACTGTGTACTTTCTGTCACCTGAACTGCTTTTTAGTAGCTTATCAGCAGTATCTGCTAGTAAAGGGTCAGTGGACTTGTTCAGTCCCTTTGTCAAGGATTACTTTTATCATAGAGTGGGTTTTGTATTTAGTAGCCTGTTACAAAACAAAGGCAACCCAGAGCTGAGGTGAGAAACAAGTAGCATCAAAATCTGGAGTCTTATCACATGATTTGGAGAGGTCATGAAAAGGGTCTGGAAAAAAGTAATCTGAAGTAGCTATACGGGAACAAGTGGTGACACCTTTCTTTGCATGTCCGTGGCCAGCCTGCTGGTGGCTGCTAAGATCGCTTGGCCACTGTAGGCTACAACCTGGCGGCAAGTGGGTTGATTGACTTAGTAAAAATATGATGATATGGGATGTAGTGACTGTAGCTGGGGTTTTGTCCTTTCAACTCTGGACTTCAGTGGGGAAAATAAGTCTGTTGATAGATCCTATTACTGCCGTCGCCTGAAATACTGGCAGGGACTTGCCATCTTCTAACAAATGCAATGACAGCACCGCCCTCCCTTTGGCAGAGGCAGGCCCTCCTCTGCCTTGTTTTCACTGGTGTCTTCCCTGGGTCAGCCAGTTCAGCTGGACTGTTACTGAAACAGCCCCGCTGTTACTTTCTATCGCTCTGCTTGGGCAGCGGGTATTACAAAAGCTAAAGAGACCGGTCAAATACGCTGTGAATTCCCCCAGAGAAAAGAAGGCTAAAGAATGGCCAAATCTGTTATGGGCATACGTATATTCTGAAACTATCAATCCAATTTATATACGCATATATGTATAAATTTGAAAAACAAGACTAGATTATCTTCTCAAATAAAGAAGTAAACTCTGCTCTTTAATCTAAATTACATTTCATACAAAATACTGCATTACTCTGCCTTTCACAGTGAAATAACTGATGCAGACCAGGTGTCCTCCACAGGCCTATACAATACTTAGGTATACAGGGCATACCCAAGTTCAACAGTGAATGGTCTAAATGCATTCTGAAATATACAAACTGTTAAAACCTGTAGTTTTAACTTTTTTAAAAGAAAAGTTAAATCTCCTCCAGAACCAAGGTCCACTGAAAGACAAAACATTACTTTTTAGCTACTGTAAAGATCTGAATATGCATCAAAAATATCCCTAAGCTCCTGTCTCCGTTGCCAACATGGACAGTATCACCTTAAACCTCTTAAAACACCCCTGGCTTTTGTTCACCCCGGCAAGGATCACTTTGTGCTTTGACGCTGCCTTCACTCTTAACCGTTAATACCACTCATGAAACCTCAATTAAAAACATTTCACAGTTGTAGATATTTAACCAAAATGTTAATGAGCACTGAGGAAGCCCAGATCCAGCCAAAGCGATTTGAAAGCCTTTAGAAACTGTCACCCTTTCAGTGTTCTTGGGTTGCCAACTCAGTAACTTGGAGAGAGCCATGACCCTTGGTTTCCACAAGGAATTTACCTCCTACTGATGCAGGATGTATGCCTGGCAGAACATCCTTCTAAAGCACTGCAGGTAATTCACAGTGTTAACTGCTGGTAGTTCTGTTGTGCTTCTCTGTCAGATTTTCTTCCCTTTATTTTGATCAGTTATGAAAATTTTCTCCCTCAAGGCAAAGTAAGTAGTGCTGCTAGCAATAAAGTACTTTTAGTATGGAGCCATTTAAACACAAGGGAAGCTACCGATGCATGTTTATCTTATCCATTTAATTCTTGAAGAACGCTTACCTAAAAATAAATGTGTTTGGGGTTTTTGTTTTGGTTGGTTGGTTTTTGTCTTGCAGTCCCCTGCCAGGCCATATAGAGGCATAAAAGGAAACTGTGATTGTTCAGACCTGCAACTTGAATCTGGTTTGGGCCACACCTTGTTGCCAACAGGTGGAGTATCAAACTCACTCATGTTTTAGTAACTAGACACCTGACAATATTTTCACTGGTATTCTGACTCCAATCAGGAAAAGAGGTAACTCCACAGTTACCAGCTATAATTTTCTGTGCTGCTTTAATCTGCTGCAACATGGCGCCTTAAAGACAGTTTCACCATATTTAAAATCCTTCTGGCAATCCTGTACATCTAGTCGTTACCAGTAACTTACTTTGCATGTTCATTTTGACTTTATTGCATATATACACCTACACCTTTATCCAACAACGTTTTGCTTACCTGGCGTAATTCTGACAATCCTTTGAGAATTGCCTGTTGTCTCTCTCTGCTTTTAACTAGATCAGGATTCAGAAGAGGATCTCTAACATGATCGGAGCTAAAAATCTGTCGTGGTGTTCGGTAAGAATCTAAAAATAAATGTGAATCATAGACCATTAACAATATTCTTTATCAACTTTATGTAAATTTTGAAGCAGTAGATTTTTACAGCTTGTGAACATTGGGCTAGGGTGGCTATCAGATTACAATCCCTATTTTTAAGTCAAACAACACTTAGATTACTAAACCTAAATCTATATGCAATAATGCTAGAGAAGTGCAATCAACTTCATTAAAGGCAAAGAGACAAAAAAGACAGATAAAAAGAAATTCTGTTGTTTTTTAAAATACCTTTTTCTGGTTTTGTTTTTTTAATACAGAGTATCGTTCGGTTGCGTACAGGTTTCTGTACAGTGCTGTGACACACAGGGGTCACTGCAAAATTCAGTAAAACCAAACACCAAATTGAATAAATCGTAGCACTTTGAACTAAATCACTAACGTTTCTCCTTTTATACGTGAATCAGTACACAATACGTGTCAGTACCATTAAACTGTTGATACTGTGGGTCCTGTGTTGAAGGTCTAGTCACTGGTGCATCTGGATCAAGATAATATACTTCATTTGTTCGAACATATGGAATAAATTGTGAAGATGGAGGTCTTTCAGCTTCTGTAACAGGAGGAGGGGAGCTCCTCTGCTCTGTACCTGTCTTGGCATTTTTCTCTCTTCTACTATTGTTATGCACCAGGAAATGAGACGCATGCATCTGGTTGTGCTGTACTTGGTGCAATCTGTTCTTAACTGCTGGAACAGGTGGTGATTCAGATCTGTATGAAACAATTTCAGTTACAAAAACAACAAAAAAAGCAAAAACTACTTAAGTAATGCGATTCATTTTCTCAAATTGTAGAGACAAAGAATCCTCAGGTGACTGGACTTTTGCTCATTTACTCTGCTTTTATACCTGCAATTTGTCTGGTTTTGTACATTTTTAATAGTAGGCAATTAGATGTGTCTAAATTATTTTTTTTAAAAAATTAAAAATTAGGGAAGGAAAGCATATCTATTTCACTATTAACATTTCATGAATGCAGAGAACTGACGTACCTTTCTTCATTCAAATTGCCCCTGCGTAATTGTTCTTCCTAGGAGAAAACCGAGAAAGTCAAAAGTAAAATAAAAAGCACAATGTTTTTTTTTAAGACGGGTTTGTTCTGAAATCCCAGAAGAATTGTTTGACCTGGGTTCAGGAGAAAGGTATTTATCAAAGACTTGTATTAAAGAGACTTGTAATGTCTGTGAACTAAATTACACAAAGAAGATTCGCTCCAAGTTTCTATGTCTTTGGCAGCTCTAAGTACTATCACAAATACTAAATACTTTCTAATGACCTTAGAAAGCTGCATTTATAAACCTAAAAAGTTCAGCCCAAGATAATGATAATTAAAGGAACTGTTGTGTTTCTAGATACATCAGTAGAAGTTTTCTGTTTAACTTAAAAATAGTAACGTATCCCATGCATCTTACGGTATCTGACAACACTCACTTATCTTAAAAATCTGCTTAAAATTTATTGCCCCATTTCTCAGGTGCAAAATTCTTGAACGTTTACATTGTAATAAGGGAAGCACAAAAATCTGATTTACCATTAATCTCAAATAACAAACTCAATTTAACAAATAAATAAATCTTTAAAGATACTTTAGTGAATAGTTACGTATTTTCAAGTACTTTTTTTTTTCTTAAATACTCACAGCTTTTAAAATATGTGTATCTAGTCACAGTAAACAAATGGCTAAAGAGGACTGAAATGGCCATCTCTTCTACACCGGGTTTTTTCTGTTGGAAGGTGTGAGAAAGTGAGGTGTTTATGCCTATGTATGTATAGACATTACATACAGAGAGCGAGCATGGGAGAGATAGAGAAGGCATAAATATATTTGATAGTATTTTCTTTACAGGAACTTATTTTTCCTAGCCATGAGCTGTATCAACACACACTTACTGCAAATGGAGAAGGGATGACTCCACTAAGAAGGATGCACTTCTGTGACAAGAGGGTGCTTCCTCAGTAATCCATATTCTTTGCAGAAATAAAAATTGCTTTCTTGAGCAGGTATTCCTATACCTCAGCCATCACCACAACATAATGACTGGGCTAAAACCAGCAAGTCAGTGATGTCACTCTACCCTGCACACTGCTTTCAATCAGGCTCCCTGTTTACACAATGACTCAATGATAATGAATAAATGAAAGAATTGACACTTGGGAAGACTGAAAGAGCAGTAAAAGTGAAGTTACAAAATCTGAATATATTCTTCTGATCACGCTCAGGAAAATAATGCTATAGTATCATTCTTTAAACAAAGGATAGTAATAGGAAAATTCTTAATGCTTGAGTTACGTAACTGAGTTCCCACCTGGGCAAAACTGTGTGGAGCAAGAGTCTTAAAAATACACATCATTGCTGTTAAAGACCAAATACTTGCCTTTCTGATTCTGTGTCCCTTATTCTTCATACTTATTTCTTCATGAGGTGAAGGAGAACTTTCTGAATAACCACCCTTTTTGGGGCAGAGATTCCCAGGGGTATTTCTTTCTACCAACTGAAGCAGCTCCATTTGTCGTCTTACTTTGTTTTCTTCCCTTTGTTTTTGTAGCTGTTTAGGGTATCTTGCCGAAGCTGGAATATATCTTTTCCCAGGCTGGCTTATGTTCCAGTCAGGTCTTTTCCTGTACTTTTCAGGAGGTTTAATTTGTCTTTCTTTTCTTGCATATTGTTCATATAGATCACTGTAAATGCCACCAGTCTCTTTTCCTGAAACTTTCTTTTTATCTATATACTGCATTTCCTTCTGGTATTTTTTGCTGTTTGAGGTTTCTTTATATTCTACGGAAATATCAGGCGATCTGCAACACACAGTTCTTTCCTCAGCTGACTCAGTGTATGCTGAAGTATTAAAGTAATCTAAAAAAAATTAAATTAGACTTTAACTCCAAGTCTAAGCTACTCAAATTACTTGTTTGACTTTTATATATGTATCTATCTACCATTACTGATTTTATTCAAAAATTGGTTGTTACAGTTTTATAATGTTTTTTATTATTTCCCATGTGAAAGATAAACAGGACCAGTAGAAGCAAGCTCAGTAATGGTGGTGGTGGTGGGGGGAAACAAGTTTGGAGAACAAAATCAAGTTACTGTAAAGCAAAATCTATGTAAAATGAAACTACAGATTTTTGAATGTAGAATTCTATTTCTGTCATGATATTCAAAGGTAAAGAGGAAAACACAGCTTCTATTTAGTTTCAGCATGGTGATGGTTTGGTCATATTCACAGCGCTACTGGGAATAACTTGCTTTACTAATCTGTGTCTTCCAATGGAGACATGTTCCTTTTTTAAATTACTAACAATCCAGCTTCTTTTTTTACTAAGAGGCATACACAGAAACATTATTTAAGTTGTGAAATCTCCAAATTTACAGTAAAATTTCTACCAGCACTGTTAAACCCAAAAATACTAATTGTTGCTTAATCCAACAGAAATAGAGTTTTCACTTCAGAAGTGATAAACTAATACATTTCTAAATATAAGGTGTAAAGTGACTGTAAATCTCCCCTGAATCTGCTCATTCCCAGCTCAGCTACAACATTAAAAAATGCGGACTAAGTTTGAGCTGGGTTTTTTAATGGTATAATACAAAATCAAGATGACTGGGAAGTATTCTATCAAGATGGATCCGCAATTCTGCCTGGGTATTGGGCAAGCTTGCTAAACATTTTATAGTAACTCTAGTTTTCTAATTCCAGAATCACTGACACTGGTTTTGCCAGTATTTTCAAGGATTCATTAGAAACCCAGCCCTGCTCTATACCAAACCACATTATGTAAACCTGTGAATGTTCACACTGAAGACTACTACAAATCCATGTTTAAATGCCTTAATAAATTTAGTCCTACATGGCTTGTGACCATGACTCTAAGCCAATGCTGTACTTCAGACTGTGTGATTTCAATCTGTATCTGGTAGCTACTATATAGACATACCATTTATTTAGAAGAATATAGTGATGTATTTCAATATACCCACATGCCTGTGACTGTCCAGATATTTCTTTCTAGTTTTATTCCATTCTGAATGACAGTGATTTGGCTCAGTTTCACAAATAAGCTGTTGTGTCTGTCTTGAGGTACATGAGAGTAATTAAATTTAAGGGCTGCATACCCGTCTGTACAGCAGTGTCTTTCCGAGGAGAAGTCTGCTGAGCAACATGACTCTTAATTTCACCAGAAAAATTAGGACTTTCATGTGAAATGCCAGTATTACAATTTTCGGTTTCTGTATAGCCTAAAAAGAAGTAAAATGATTCAATTTAGTAACGTATGTCCCATTTAAACCATGCTATCAAGTTATCAGACTATTGTGGTTTAAAACTCAAAGAAAGACTGAGAACTATGGTTCAGATTCTAACACTCCCTTTTCCACTGGAAATCTAATAGACAGAACTTAGGTCTGAATATTCCTTATGCACTCCTGATAATATCTTTATATTTCTTCCTTTACGTAATACAGTATTTGCAGTTTACTATAATACACTATTCTCCATATTAGTTAACACTGATACTTGTTTGGAAGGTAAATAAGCTGCAATGAAATTTGGTTCGTGAAGCAAAGGAACAATTTCTGACCCAAATGCAGACAGGAAAAAGAAAACAAACCAAAAGCTACTAACAACTTGCATGCAAACACCAAAGGAACAAGCAAACTGAATATGAAAATACTTGTACTTGCCACCACCAAGATTCTTCTGAAGTTTTGAAATGTCATGTCCCTTCTGAGCCAAATCTTGAATGAGTTGTTCTTGTTTTAATCTCTGTGCTAATTCTTGAGCTTTCTGCATTGCTTGATAAAGCTCATTTGTTTTAAGAGTCACAAGTTCCTTTTAAAAAATAAAAAGTAAATATATGTGATCATTATAGGATCATTTAATCCCTGTATAATCTTCAAAGTTTACAGATATTATTTTGGGTGAAGCTTGGTTTTTAGAAAACAAAAATTAAACTAGTTGCGTAGATGTAATATGTTACATATAACTTTTATGATTAATAAATTCAGAACCTCTGCTGTGATAATGAAAAATGTTCAATCCTAGCATTAAAAAGCAAGCATCTAGATACTCAAAGTCATTTTGATATTTATCTCTTTTCTAATAATTTTGTATTTTCTAAAATGCCATCTGACCTCAGCCATCTGAGACTTCCTGCATCATGGGATTTAACAGAATAAAAGATGCATGAATAAAAATAATTTAAAAACCCCACCTTCCTCCTACTTCCATAGAAAGGAGACAATAGAAGCCTCCCTAACAAAGGCAGAGCATTGCTAAATATGAGGGTTACAGTTTCCAGACTCAGCAGGTTTAAGACTGGGCCAAGGAAACTGTCATTTCCAAACTGCTATTATCATCTCACCCCCTTTTCCTACTGCATCTGCAGGTGGAAAGAACTGATAAAATAACCTGTTGTGAAGGAGCTGAGCCGTTGCAGAGAAAGATGACTTTCCCAATTTTTTACCAGTTTGTTCTAGCGTTTACGGGCAGATGCCCTAAGTTTCCATTTTAGAAAATGCAGAGGAATAGAGGATCCGTATTTCTGCAGGTTTTAGAGAAGGGTATGTTTTTAGAATCACTCTGTCTTAGGACATCATGGAATTCTGCTGCTGTTCCAAATGCGAAGCAAACAGCAATAGCTGCTACTGTGCCAAAAGGAAGAGAAGAACTATCAGACAAGGGTTTTAACCTTCTACAGAGGTGTGAATGTATACAAATGCAAAATTTGTACTTACCAAAGGTCAAAATGTACTTTTGGTTTAACTTTCATATGAAACAAGTATCTAAAGCTCAATAGTTAGACAAGGAAGCAACAGAACGTGAATAAATTTTATCATTACTCTTCCAGGATATATTCTGGAAAGTCTTCAATCAAGAGTGAAATCACATCCAGTCACAGATAAACTTCATGGTACTGAAGCATCTTAAAAGCATCAAGTTACCACCAACAATAACCGGCTCACGTACTTTGAGGTATTTTTTTTATTTTAAAATTGCATTTAAAAATGCATGTTTCTGCATTATTTAAAACTACAAATCCATTTTTGCCAGTTCTTATAATTTCTCTTCCTGAAAAGGCCCTCATCCAGAAGAAGAAATCTGCCTTGAACTTGTATGGTGTTACAAGTTTATTAATTGAGGAAACAGATTTTGTTTTCAGATGTCTAAATTTCAGATAGTTTTCATTTCCAAAATGAGGAGGTGTAGAACAAGAACCATTTTCCTCAAAACCCAGGATTATTATAGACTATCTGCAGTAACAAAAAGAGGAAATCTCACCTCCTTTTGTTTTTGTTTCAGCGTATCTTCTTCAAACTGTTTCTGCATTTGTTCTTTTTCTCGTGCTAGGCGCTGTTCTTCCTCTTGTTCCTCCCATTTTCTCTGCTCTTCTTCCAGTTGTTTCTTCTTCCGTTTTTCTTCTACCTGAGCCATTATTGCTTTCTAGTAGTACCAGGAAAAAAAAAAAAAGACAATTAAAAGGTGTAATATTGAAGTATTATAAGCTACTTCATAGAGTCATAGAGTAGTTTGGATTGGAAAGGATGGTTTAAAGGTCATCTAGTCCAACCCCCCTGCAGTGAGCAGGGACACCTTCAACTAGATTAGGTTGCTCAGAGTCCCATCCAACCTGACCTTGAAGGTTTCCAAGGATGAGGCACTGACCACTGCTCTGGGCAACCTGGGCCATTGTAAAAAAATTTTTCCCTCTGTCTATTCTAACTCTACATTCTTTAAGTTTAAAACCATCACCCCTTTTCCTGTTCCAACAGGCCCTGCTAAAAAGGTGGTCCCATTTTTCTTATAGACACTGTAGTATATTTATTCATATACTTCCATATATGTGCACAATAAATGGATTGGGACAAATAAAAAAAATAAAAAGCAGGACAACTTATTTCAAACACTTTCCTTTTAGTTTCTCACAAGAGAAATTTTTTTGAAGACCACCAGCCCCATAAAACAGTTTGAAATACTTAGAGAAAAGCAGAAGTATGTTTTTAAAAATGCTTTCATTTTTCTTGTGAAGAAATGGTGGTTTAATTTTCATCTTACACACTGTAAGCTAGTATTTTGATCTAGCAGAGTAACAGTTTGACTAGAACAGGCTCATTAAATTTATACGAAGACTTTTTTACACTGCGCTAGAGACATCATCATGCAGATAGACAATCAGAGTACCACAGAAGTAACGTAAATGACAGTAGATAAAAATCTAAAGATTCTTGGAGTATCTGTAAACATCAGTCCTCCTGATAACAGTGGAGAATGAAGAAAAGTGCACACAAACCTACCAGAGCTCTAAAGAGTGCACCAAAAGTTTTTTGAGGCAAGAATTCCATTATGAAAGGTCAATCATCTCTGCACAAATATTAAAACTGTAGAGTCTAACTGAATGAAATATCATTACATGTTTACAGTTGTTTAATCTGAAGCATAAAAGTCAAGTACCCCACAGGATTCTGATACTAAATCTCATGCTTTATTCATGAGACAACACTACCTTTCATCATTGCTTCTCATTAAAATAGTGTTAGACTTTAAAACAAAAAGTCTACCTGATGTTCTAACTGCTTCTGCCGCCACCTGTCTCTCTCTTCAATCTGTGCAGGGTCCAGGAGAGCTGTCATTGAACGGAGGAAGCTATGAACAAAGAAACGTGTAAATGTTTTTAATCATTAGAAAAGAATCCTAAAGCCTTCTTTATTAGAATCAGTTACATTTCAAGTACTGTTTTCATGTGGGGGTTCTCTCATTGTATTAACTTGCAGTTATGAAATTCATTTTACTAATTAAGAGTGTAAGGGTATTTGCCGTAAATTTTAATAATGAACAATGAAAGCACTTGTGTCTTTCAGAAGTGAAAAAACAGGTATTTCTGAAAAAAACCAATGCGAAAGCCAGATGAGTAAGATCCAAAGATCTGATTTAAAGAATCTTATTCATTTTATATATTTTTTTTAATTTCTGAGGAGAAATTTACTGGCTGGAAAGATGATTATCCTTACAAAGCTCACTCACCTGACTTTCTGACTGTGTTCCAAAGCACTGTTTTTAGCAGCTTTTTCTGCATTTCCCACCTTTAAGGGCATGAGGTTGCCTAAAGCTGCAGGTGAAAAAGGATGAATAAAAGCAGTCAGCTCCTTAGGGTCAGGTGACAGGTAAAGACTTTCAGGCTGCTTTTTGTACATTCCATTTAAGGGGTGTTGTGCATTAGCATTAACGTGGTTCTTTAAAGAATCAAAATGCATTGCCCATCTGTCATGCTCTTCAGCCTAAATAAATACGAAGCAACAAAAAAAATGGAAATGCGCTCAATTACGCTCTTTCTAAAAAGTACAGTTAACAAAACAGGTAATACACATTTTGTACAACAGGAACATTTGAAAAGCTCTATTATGGAGCTGCAATATAGACAATAGTTCATTTTCTAAATGGGAAAACAAAAGTGTCCCTGTTGCTTAAAATGGAAGTCAGAGAAGAAATCATACTGCTGATCTATATACCTGGTCAATCACCACATACTGCTACTATATTTTCAGAAAAAAAATCCCCAGAATAAGAAAGTGAAAAAAAAAAATTGGAAAAAAAGAAGTTCACATAGACTCAGGCTTTTTTTTTTTACATATTACTATTTTTTTTTATTATTCTATTCTGTAATTTTTCTAACAGCACTGAAAATTGCTTGATTGAGAGGTCAGTACCCTGTCCACTCTGCCATGCTCTCCTCCTGTTGTGTACATACTCTCTCTTTCTAGTAACATGAACAAATGGCATCTTTTAGACTGTTCTATGTTTACCCTCTCCATTTTAATTCTGCATAGTAGCAGAATTTATGTGCTTTGAGCAGATATTAATCTCTGACTTCCTATTTTCAGCTAGACAGGCTTGTGAGAAAAATAAGCCTTCTCTCAAATCTCCTCCACTCGCAGCAGCCACCACTGCTGTCCTCAAAGTGCTTAAAATTTTTGTAGAGGCAAGATACTGGTTTGAAGTCTCTGTACCACCAAGGCTTATCTTTTTGACTTGGTGTTGGCAATTGGGACATTCCAGTATTTCACTCATAAAAGATATTTACTCAAGGGACCTTTGTTTTTGCTATAGGTACCGAGGAGGTTTTTCTCTTCTGACTAAAAGAGCTGTTTCCCTGGAGAATGGCTCAAAACCTGTATTCTGCAGGAAAAAACCTAACATAATCTAACCTTGTAAACTTTCCAACACTCCTTTCCGTAAACAAAAATTCTCTTGTGTTAGAAAACTTTCACACCTTTTTTAAAAGCAAGAATATCATAGGCCAAATATCAAGAATTCAAATTAGTCTTCCTTCTGTTCCCTGAGTTTTGTTCCCTTTGAATGCTACGATGCAGAAGCAAGCTAGAGTGGTTGGAAAATCTACTTTACTCTTATGCAGTATGGAGAAGGGTTGAGAGTATAACATACAACCTGAAAAAAAAATGTTGAAGAAAATGAGATTAAGTGCACATTAACTTCCTTTCAAAGAGGCTGGAAGTGAGTTTACTGTTAGGTTACTCACTGGTGGCTGCAATCAGCTTCCCCAGCACATCTATCCAATTAGAAACTAAGGCAGCTAACGAGGAAACCTTTCACAGCTGTGCTCCCTTCACAGTTGCAAAGCTCAGTTTATAAAGGAAATTTGATTCCTTCAGTGACTCAGGAAACTAAGGCTTGTGTTGTAGGTAGGTATGGAACCAACCTTAGCAGCAAGGGGTTTTTCTGAGGGCTGGGTAGGAAAGCTCTTTTCTAGTATTATAAACCAAGGAATTCTAACTGAAGAGTTTTTGTCTAGGAATTATGTAATTGCTATCAATGTTTCAGTTGAGACTAAAAACTGTAGCTTTTTAATCCATAAAGCCACAGACTATGAACACCAAGGTTCTTGTTCACTAATAACAGAACATGTCATGATGGGAACACATCTCGTGCATGGTGAAACATATGATCCTGGGGTTAAAACTGTGTGCAGTAATTTGGAAATCTGGATTCTAGCAATAGTACAATCTCACTGCAGGTTTCTTTACTCAAAAGACAAAAAGTCTGTGGAAGACTGTATCATTATTGGGCTGTGTAAGAATGCGGAGTGGTCCACACTATTAGTAGCTTTAACATGTAAAGGAAAGAAATTAGCTTCTATATGAAGAACTTCCTGGAGTAAAAGATGTATTAACCAAATTCACCAATCCTAACAGTATTAAAAGTCTCTTCAGATATTCCACCAGCAAAACAATTATATTGTCCAGTTTCCTTCTACATCCAGCAAAAGAGACCTACATTCAATGGCCTGGAAAAACCAAGGGATAAAAAAGGTAAGGCTGTTTTCTTCAATGCTTTCTGGAAACATGTTTTTAAAAGTTTCATAAGGGTATATGCTTGTTAAAATAGTATTTCTAGAAAGAGGATTTGAACACCATGACAGACTGTAGTTGTCTATAACCTTCATTCTCTTTTCTCATCTCTTTCTGTCCTATGGACTTAGGGTGAACATGCTGGACATGCTGTAGGTATTACATCTTTGTCAATACTCCATCAGGTCTTTGATTTCATCTTTTAAAAATGTAGTGAAAATCTTCTTAGTCCTTAAAGTCCCTCTAAACCACAGATACCTTTGATAAATTAAGTTTTTCTTCTATTTTTCGTAGTTTAGCTTCTTCCTTCTGTTTGTCCAATTCTTCAAGCCACTTCTTCTGTTGCTCATGCTTCAAAGCATTAAAAGGTCGTTCCTGTGGCACAGCGTCCTGAAATAAGAGAAGTGCTAGTCTCTTCCTTGCACAAAAAAACCCCAGTACCTTGTCTAGCTACATAATGAAGACTTGGCAGAAAACTTTGCCTTCGGCCGCTAGGCATAACAGGGCTGTTCTCTTGCACACAAAACATACCAACGTAAGTTTGTAACTAGCAAGCGTCTGCTCCATAAAAATGCTTCAGATGTTAAATAAAGCAGTCTTTGAAAATTAACTTCAGCCTCTCACTCCAAAAAACCATACTTATATGTATCAGGAAGTAGGAAGGACTTTTTATTCGTATGGTTCACTGCTCATTCTGTGTTCCAGGTAGATTCAGTACCATGATCTAATTAGCAGTGATCAGTCTTAAGTAAATTCTAGATGCCATCTTCATTTTTCTGTTTCTGCTTCTTAATGGATATCTGTATTATTTAACAAACTCCAGTGGCACTGAGAACTTGCAGTGCTGTCTGACAAAAACCACTCTTCAGTCAGTGCCTACTAGCACCAGCTGAAAAACTATTTAACCTTCTGCCATCAATACACTTCTTTATAATCTTCTCTTTCTGATAGGTTCCCACTTCTCTATTTCTTTACTGCATACTTAAAAGCTAATTAATGCTTCATCTCACACCTCTTAAGTACTGTTCTTCACATCAGCCTTCAAAATGCTCAGTCCTAAAAGCATCACTATTTTGATAAGCATTCACTCAGACACAATTCTGTAAGTGGAGTAAGAAGGTGTGCTGAATTCTTCTGGTTTAAAACAACTATGGAAGATAGACATCTGTTGTCAATGAGTAAAAAAACCTGCACGCAATTTAAAAATCTTACCCCAAAAACAAATGGTGTGCAACTGACAGCTGGTAAGCCAGAATCCCAAGACTGCTCAGCTGGAGCACATGAAACATTCAGTCCAACTTTATCAGCCTCTGTGGTTAAAGCAGTTGTACTGACACAGTTTCCTTCAGTGTTAATAACCGAGTCAGCAGGAAACATTGTCTGCAAATCAAAGTGACCACTTGAAGACTTGGTTTGTTTAGCTCGCCTGTTTTGTTAGTATTAAATAGCCTTTAACATAAAATAAACATGTAAACTATACTTCTAAAAGTGGCTATTCATTAAAACTTCAACCAAAACTTGTAACTAAACATCTCATATACAGTATTTCTTAATTATTTAGATTGAAACAAATTCTTATTGGGCACAGTGGTAACTTTTCTAGGAATGCTGAATATGCCTCAAAAAAAGCAATTTGCTTTTGCTGTAATAACTGATAGCAAATACAACCCTAACTTCTGTCTAACTGCACTCAATTTCACTGGAGAAGAAATCTCATTTGAGTATAATACATTTATCTGACACAGAATTTTCAGAGTGACAGCTAACTTTTTAAAAGGCAGGTTAGAGTAAATGTCAAATTGCTATGCTCATTATTGTATAAGCAATCAAATATATGTGAGAGCTCATGAACAATGTAAACATATAACTGGGAATTACATTTGAGACTATTTCTCAAAACAGAAGAAGAAAAGATTTATACATTCTCGTTGGAAATCAACATGAAAGGACAGGAAAGGGTTGTTCACGATACAAAGACCTTAATTTGTGAAGCTACAAACTGGAGGAATCTGTAAGTGTGAAACTGGGAGCTCCAGCACTTCATGCCCTGAAATCTTAAAGTGACCACTGAAATTGAACCCTTCTGGATTCATAAAGAAAAGAAACCCTTCTGGATTCATAAAGAAAAGAAAATCTTGTATAAGTTAAACTGTTTTGGAACAGTGCTATGAATACTGTGTGCTCTTCTGTGTTTGTATCATCTTACCTTATCTGGGTCAGCTGTTTCCACTTCCTCTTTATGGATTTTATTATTGCCAGGTTTTGCCCAGAAATGACCCACCTCTCCCTCCAAAGTTTCTTTCAGTTTCTTCTTCAGTGCTACCTGTTCATCTTCAAAAAAGCAAACTCTAGTAAAGAGTTCCTAATACAGACATAAAGCAGTTAAAAAACAAACACCTACAAAACAAACAACAAAAAAAACCCACCAAACAATGCATGTCTCCCCTGTAATTTAGTTTGCAAAATGGACTAAAGAAGTCTGACCAATCATTCTAAACATGACTTTACTCTTAAGAGGACAGCGGCCGAGTCTCTGCCCAGAGATACAACTGTAATTAGGAAATCTCTCTGAGAAGACTACAAAACACTGAGGCCTTAACAGTGTCCTAGCGAAAATTTACCAAGCATAAAAATTCTCTCAGTTTTACTGTACCAGTCTAAGACTACTGTAATGGTAATTACTAAAACCAATGGAGCTATACATGGAAGCTACTGACAATGCAGAATCAAACCCTGAAACCAGATGGTCTACTGAAAACAAAACGCAAGACTCCTGCATGTGAATCATAGAAATCTTAACTTGTCAGAGAGAATTTACTACTGTGTTAAACATATTTTTTTCTACAGAGATTCCCCTTGATTGGTGATGAGGCAGGACTGCAAACTGTTTCAAGGTCAAAGTGATACATTCAGTCATGCTTGTAGATTGGGGTGAGACACTTCTCATTGAAAAACAAATGAATTTGTTAATAACGGCTATCAACTACTGGCAGAATGTAACAAAATTAGTAGCAAGCAACTCCTAAATATGAAGCATAACTGAATATGTTGGTTTGTGATAATACGTATTTGGTTAAGAAGTATGTTTGCAAGAATAAATATATAATCTTTGCATAAAATTCTGAAATTAGAAATCTTCATCTGCCTTGCAGAGTAATAAAACTATGTACTTTCCAATTTGTAGAAACTCCACTTATGTAAGTAAATTTAAAACAGCATAAGGTACACAAAGTTTATTGGCATCCTGAGTGTAATAAATCGATCAAAAATGCATTCTGTATAAGTACCTAATTCTTTCTTCCATTGGGTCTTTCTGAATTCTAGTAAGGCCTTCTCTCCTTCTCTTTCACCCAAGGTACTAAACATATCAGCAGGTTTCCATGAATCCTTTCTAGAGAAAAGGAGGGGAGAAAAAAGTTACCTAAAAAGCTAATTGTTAAAGGTAACTTTTAAATTGGTATTTATAAAGATTTTTACTGTGATTAAGAATTATAATACAAATCTTTACTGGACATAAAATTTTTGTAGAGAATACCATAGATCTACGTACATAACTTTCTGTCCTGGCTGTGGATATGCTTCTTGTTCCCTGTTTGAATGGGAGTGAGCTTCATCTGGAAAAGATGAAACTTCGCACGGTTTTTGGAGCAACGCTATTATGTTTTCCTCTGATGTCTCATTAGTAGCTGCTGTAGAATACAAATATAAAAAAAATATGGCCACTAAACGTTCTTCAGCATTGAGTAAGCCCTTTAAGAACAGCAGAAACTTGTGAATTTCCCACTATTTAACAAAACAAAAAAAGTACTGGAATACTACCAAGTAATCCTTAGTTTTTAGTGTTAAAATTATCAAATGTTTGGTTTCTAATAGTAACAGGAAATTTCTCATCCATACCAGCAAACAGTATTTTGTCCGAGTAATGCTTCTGCAGACTGCAACTAAACTTTAATTACGAACTCAAAAGTTAAACTCACATTTTGTTCTGTTTCCATGAAACTTATTCCACTATCAGTATCTTACCCATTTCCTCTTGTTTTTCATTAGAAGTCTCAGAGATGCTTCTAGTTCCTTCTTTCACAGTCATCAAAATCTGTTGAAGCTGTTCTTGTGTTAAACACACAAAATTTCTTAGTTCTTCAGCTGATACACGTGGGTTTTGAGGTTTCTGTTGACTTTTTTTAGTAACATTAGGATTCTCTGAATCAGGGTATCTGTTTGTGCTCTCTCTTTGAAAAATCAAAGAGTGATCTTTAGTTGTGGCTTCGTGTGAGCAGTGTTTAGTAACTTGCAGTTTTTCACCTTTTGTCGTTAATAAGCTTGATTGACTCCTTGGTTTTGTTAAGTTTCCCTGCTTGATACAAGCATTTTGTGTAGACCTCAGAACATGCCCAGTATGCCTTATTCTCAATGCCTGTTTAGGTGCTCTGGTTTTATTACCCATCTGTTAAAGCAATGATTTCACCATATATTAAATAAGGAAATAAAATTGCATAGGTAACAAATGAAAACAAGACTGAAGCAACAAATAAGTGTCATTTTTCTTCTTTGTTACATCAATGGAAACTAATTCAGTATAAACTAACAAACTATCTTTGAGTACTTGGAATATGTTGGAAGAGAATACAGCACCTAAATGTGAATATTTAAAAATGACAGTATGAAAAATAACCATGTAAAAAAACATTGAAAAGAATTAATAAACATTAATTCTGCTTTTGTTTAGTGTTTCACCATCCAGACAGTATTATTCCAAACTTGATTTTTTCATTCTGTACTAAAGTTTCATCCTTCTCAAGGTCCTTGCTGTGCACTTATCTCCTATGCATAAAGACCTTTTTTCTGCTTTCCTTCCCCAACCCACTGCATTCCAGTTTACTCAGAGACAACCTGTACAAGTAATTGGACCTTAATCACATTTCAGATCTCTATTTCACCAGAATAAGGCGAAATAAGGTCTCTTAAGGCTGATTTAGGTGATTCCTTGTCGTACTGTACCTTCTTGGAAAAGTGAACTAAACCATTTTGCAAAGGTAAATGTCACAGAAATTTTAATTCATCCTTCCTAAAGCTGTTATGAACCTGAGGAATCATAGAATCAATCCCAGATTAAAAGGGACCTGTAAGTACATATCTGTCTTTCATAATTGACTATAAGTATTTAGAGAGTTCAAATGTGTTCTCAAATTTCTGTGTAAGCAAATTAACTAGTTAATCTGTGTGTTTTACCAAAACAAAAAAAATAATCATTTTTCCACTTACCTTCACTGCAGGCTTTGATTTCTCTTTTGAGAAACAAACACAAACGTATGAGAGAAGTATTTAATAACAACTTCCTCCTGAAAAACAATCTTGAGAAATCAGTAAACTGTTATATTCACCTGATTTTTGATTTTTGTAAGGCAGGGGGAAAGTACCTTCCACATAATACCTGCCCCAAGTATTATTTTTTTTATATCGATGTACACACTTCAAAACTATGTTGGAAAAAATAAAATTAGATATATTCCAGCAACTATTTCCAGTTTTATATAGATCTAATAAAATTATTGTGCCAGTGTGATCCTCCCTGCTACTCATTCTGTTTCTCAGAGAGGCCTGTGGTAATGGCTTGGGTTTATTTGTTTGTTTATTGTGATTTTTTTTTTTTCAGTTTGTTTTCTGTGCTACATTTTTCCAAGATAGTCCCTGCATCCAACCCCATCTTGAAAATACACTGGCCCTGTCCAGCTAAGGATGCCAGCGATGGTTGTGAAAAGTGAAAGGTGAAACTTTGCTCTTTCAGAGGTGTTGCAAGGTTTTGTTTCCAGTAGACTGGTGTTCCTTACTGACTCAATATACCTGTAACACCTCATTAGACAGCTCTCTGGTAAATGCAGAAAATGAAATATTTAAAGGGCATTAAACAGAGAATTTCTGTATAACCTGACTTCTATGTACACGGTTAGGGAACATGGACTTGTGGTTGTATAGAAATTTATGTCTGACAAATCACAACAGAATTTATTAATGCTTAGTTATGAACATATGCTGGAAAAGTCTATCTCAGATGGTAGTAATGAGATCTGCCATAAATAAACTGCTTATTGCAAACAATAAATGTCAAACTGCCAAACACTAAAGCTGCTTTAAAGTCAGGAATGTGACTGCTATTATGTAATTCTGTGTAAATTAACCACAGTTACTAAGCCTCCTTTTCCTTAGTGAGTAAGGTGCTATGAAATTGCAGAAATTATCAAATTATGCCAGTCTATATGTAATAGAACTTAACTTTTTTTTTTTTAATGAATGGAGGGACAAGCTGTAAAGAGTCAAAAACTATTCCCAACTTCATTATCAAGCTGGTAAGAGGAGTTGTGAATAATGATGCACAAATATTCTTCCTAATTTGAAAAATATTTCAATAAAGCTCTGCTTCATGTTACTTTGATCTTCGGTTTAACTTCAAGAAGCTTTAAAGATTACTTCAGAGAAATGATTAAAAAAATACCAGAAGAAGCTAAAATTAGCCTAGGCTTTCCATCCAGCACTTCAGTTTGAAGCTTCAGTCCATCACTGCAAAATGAGAGAGAGAGAGGAATCTGAAATATTAAGTAATCTGGTAAGATTTTTATATTAATAACAAGGACACTCACAGTTAGTTATACCATTGTATTTACTGTTGGTCCACATGGTCTTTCACACCCCAAGCTTTCTATATTTGTAGGAAGTCATCAACAGAAGAAAATCAACGAATCTCAAAGAGGTATTTTTGTTACGTGATACTAGAAAATTTGGATTTGTGTGTTAGGAAGCAAATCTTCATTCTGAAGGTGCCACACTGTTTATTATTGTACGTAGCAATACACATGCCTCAAGAATTTAATACAATAATATAAACTTTGTGCTACAAAATGATGCTGAACAAGTTTCCCCGCATGCCAGAGCTGATCACAAAGAGGGGCTGTGTTCTGAAAACAGTCTGTAATTGTGCTTCCATGCAACAGTCCACATTTTAAAGTGGAACAAACACGATAAGGCTTTAAAGAAAAAGTAAAACAAAAAGCTGGCAGTGCTTAGGTGTATCAGTGTAAAGTATTCAAACGCTTTTCTTTCTTCCATGCATTAATTTGAGAAAAATCTAATTTTGAATATTAATCTTCATATAACGCTTACTGTCAAGCTATCTTTCATTAAAAAACATTAAAAAGATCTAACACATCTTAAGCGCGCACGCTGCTCTCTGATTCAGAGGGCAGCCCCGCAGTGCCCGAAAGCTGAAACTGCAGCCGCGCAGGTCGCCCAGGGCAGCCCAGCCCAGCCCCTCTTCGTCCTGGTCGCCGCGCTGCTTCTCTCTCCCGGCGGGAACGCGGTGCGTCGGGTCTCTCATCCCTCTAAACTGCTTTCTTGGAATCACAGAACCGTTCTGGTTGGAAGAGACCTTTAAGATCACCAAGTCCCGGCACTGCCAGGTCACTACTAAACCCTGTGCCTTCCCGCGGCCCCTCCCCGAGAGAAGGGTCTGTTAGCCCCTCGGCTTTGTCACGCCGCTCGCTCCCGTTACTTGGGCCTTAACGCTAAGCGCCTTAACGCTGGCGGGCCGCGGCATTCTCCTCAGAGCCGCGGCACCGGCCCACCGCGCAGGGGAAGGCCGGGCACATTCCCACGCCGTGAAGGGCCGCGGCGGTGGGAGCGGCCCCCGCTGCCAGCCTGGCGAGTCCCTTCCTCCTGCCTCCCCCTCCTTACCCCAGGTTCATGGCGCTGGCGGAGGCTGAAGAGCCGCCCGGGAACACCTCGCGCCGCCGGCGCGCTCTCGCTCTCCCTCTCCGTGTATTGTGGTTGCCGGCCCCGCGCAAGGAGCCGGGAGGCGATAGGCTCCCCGCGGAGCCGCCGCTCTGCCAATGGGCTTCTCGCACACTGCGGGGTCCGCCGCCGCCAGGCGTCGTGGGCGGTGGAGTCCCGCACTCGGGAGATTTCGCGCAAATCCCGCCGCTGCCGCCGTCCTCGGCCTTGCCGAGGCTGCCGAGCGTTGACCGGAGGATTATCCCCGGCGTTCAGCGGTCTGCGGAGGGAGGAGGGGAAGGAGGAATGGGCGGGGGGAGAGGAGAGAATATGGATGCGCTACCGCGGGTGGGGGAAAGGGCTCGGCTCTATGGGTCCGAACCGGCCGCTGCCTCCGGAGCGACCACGCTTCCTGGAAGGGTGACCGGGACAAAGATCTCGATCGCTCTTTTTTTTAATTTACTTATTTTTTTTCTTTTTTTTTCCTTTTTCCCGGCTGTGATTTTGACGTAGCAAACGAGGTAGGGAAGAGGGGTGTGGGGCTGAA
>VWZK01009906.1:94710-115297 GCA_013396935.1 Baryphthengus martii | reverse complement strand
TTTAAATAAATTCTGCACTAGAAAGGAAACTAAGTCTGTATGTCAGGCATGAATTTTTAATTAATTCTTTAATGGAAAATACATAGTTTTATGGCTCAGCCTCTTCTGGTGACAACAATTGCTAGGAGAATTACTCCAGAAATACATTTTCTAATGAAAATGATGAAAACTGGTTGAACGTTATAACTGAGTTATTGATCATTTTTGTGTTAACTACTCTAGACTGTGCATACTAGAACATATGCAACATGTAAGACCTATAAGACGACCTTCTCCTCTCCCATTTCCATTAACAGCCTTACTAGCTATCAGAATTACTAGTTTCCAAGCAAATGGAAAATTCAAGTCCCACTTTACCTGCGAGCTTTCCATTGGCTATCATGTTGGTTGCTACCAGTTTAATGGTACTTTGAGATGGACCTGATGAGGTAACAGTTGTGACCAAGCAAGCTTTGAGTGAATCGCAGTAATAATGTGCATTCTCTGAACTTGTTTCTAACAACAGCTGCACTGCTCTGTCAGTCTGGCAAAATGAAAAAAGTAAAGATTTGATCACAAAATATTCACTTTTAAATGAAAGTAGTTATATTTTTACCCTTTTAAAGACATGGAACAAGTAACAGTGAAAGTTATTTGAAAAACACACTACAAAAGTATCTAACAGCATAGTAATAATTAAGATTCTATTTCCATAAAACAGTCTTAGTAAGGACAGAATTTAAATATCCATCACGAACAGAATTTTTAATCACGGACTAACTTTTCTAAAAGAGGCCAAAGAAAAAATTAATTCAGAATATTTATATCCTTGTTTAAATAACAAGTTATAAAAGCAAGAGAAGGATTTAAAATAAGCAGAGAAGAAATAAAAAGGTAAGGATGCAGAAGCTGGAGAGGATCTCAAGGATTGATTCAATACTTGGTATTTTAAAACAAAAGTAGAATTAATCTATTTCAAACATCAGCTCCAGCAGAACACCTGAGCAGTGGGGCTCATTATACTGGCTGCAGACACCTGTCTCCAAATTAAATGAATCGCAGCAGGCATGTCTTTTAACTTCTATAAACCTGCATTTTAAATGGGCTATCTACAGACTAAATATTTCTGGCATCTTTTACTGGTAACATTTGTTGACAAGCTCAAATGCACAGTGGCATAGAAACCACTTAAGTTCAAGCTAGTCAAACCAAAGCTATTTTTGGAAATGGCTGCAGCACAACTGCAGTAGCAGGAACAGCTTATGATACATAATGTACACACGCAACAATATTCTTATCAGGGTCTCAGCAAGCAGCTCTGTAGTGTCTCACTGCTCAGAACAGATCTGTCGGAAGCTTAGGTACATCCTTTGGTACGTAAAATGAAAGTACTGAGTTCTGAGTAGACTGAGTTCTCCCAAAGAAGTTAAGTTTTAGTTATTTCTGGGAAACTGAAAATGTAATTTTTATTTTCCACAAAAGGAGCCTCAAGCAGGTAACACCAAACATTACCATATATCATGTCTCTACATAAAGTTTGCACTGTAAAAACATATTACCATAGCAAAAACTATGCACCTGGTGAATAAAAGTATGAAACAACACGAGTTAGACAAAACTTCACTTGAGTAGGATAAGTACATAAAATGGACAGAGAAGAAGAAGAAAAAATTCAAATATTACCCACAAACCTGGCCCAAGAGAAGAAGTTGATCAGCACATTTCCTGGTATGATCATATGTTGATCTCTTCACTTCCTGGAGATTTACCCTTTCAAGCTGGAATTTCTGCACAAAGAACAAAACATATTTTAAATGTCAGACAACTATAAGAAATAAAAACAAGCTTTTAAAAGCTACAGAAGTATTTTGAGAGGTTTTGGAACATGTACTTTTAAATACTAGGAAGTGATTTAATCCAGAGTGGTATTATTACTAAATAAAAGTGAAATACGTGTAGTGAAAAGTCGTAAGATAATAAGCAGGTTACAATGCTGAGCATTTACTGTGCTGATGACATTCTTATTAATGTGTTTTTGAACTCCTCGAAATACCTGGAAGTAATGATTTTCACACAGTATGTCATAGCATATGTCCAAGGGATTAACCAACTGTTCTTGAAGGATAGCTGTATCTGTTGGTTTTGCAGGCTTTTCCCAGGATAAACTGTGCAAATAGTGGGCAGCAATAGTCCAGAAATGCAGTTCAGATTCATCCCCATACAGTCTGAGAAGGTATAAATCATGATGTGAAATGTTGTTGCAATTCTTTCTGTGTCACATTAAAACACCATACGTTTAAAATACCTTTTTTTCCAAAGCCCATGCATTCTTGTGAGCACCACAACCACTTGGTATTATGAATTGGACAAACTCCAAGAAAAGATCATGGAATGACATTCAGCTAGCTAGATAAGTACAATGTTTGCCAGAAGACTGTTACAATAGCAATTAAACTCAGTGAATGTTCAGCATATAAATGTAGAAATTTGTATTTTATTATGATTTTACACTTAATCACTAATAACCTATTTCAATGACTAGAAAGGTTATCAAATCTGAAAATCATCTCTGAATATAAACTGACTAAAATTAGCTACAGTTTAGGCAGAAAAACAACATAGAAAAAATAGATCGGAAATAAAAACCAGGCCTTTCCCTGTTAACATACAATCTGCTGTGAGTTGTGAAGCTCTGGATAACATTTCTGGGCATTGTACAACTAAATGTAATAAATGTAACATTGTTTGCAGAACTGCATTTACAAAAGTAGCGCCAAGACTGAAGGAAGTTCTCTGCATCTAGCAAGCAAATAAACCTAAGTGCTTCAGCGAGGCAACATTTCCATTCTGAGTTTTGAAAACACTCTAATACATGGATAACAAAGTTGCCTAGGAATTGCATTGAGATAAAGAAGAATTAGTTAGAATACTTAATCTTCAGCACATTCGCGTTCATTAATAGGATCAAAATTTTATTAGGAAACATTCTATATAGTTATCTGAATCTCTACTACCTTGCAACTAGGAGACATCTTTGCAAGAGAGTAAAACCGGGATCAAGCAAAAGATTCTTTATATCACTGCAAAAGAGAAGGCCATAAATAAACTGTAAAATGCTGAGCAAATTTGTTTATTTTTGATCACAAATAGGATATATTACCTAAAAATTGAAAAAAACCCAACAGTTTCTTTTCTGAACTGAAAACATACACCTATCAAAACAATTACAACAGGAAGTGTACAAAAATTGAAATATAATTCATCTCAAAGAGCAAGTCACTACCAGTTAAAATACGAATAGTGAGTCCATTGTGATTCCCTTATTCTTGTAATAAAGGGAACAATCACAAGGATGTATACAAACTATAAGTTAGTCTGCAGTGATTCTATAAATTACAAGATTAATTCAATTACAAATAATTTTGCAACTATGTAGTGCTACAGAATAAGAGATCCACATGAATCGGTTTAGGTTTTCTATATGTTTCAGACTGGATAAAAATACAGTAAGCTATCTTTTCCATCCTAATATATGAGAGGACAAAAGGAAAATGGAAAAACTTTTGCTTACTAGCTTTAAGCATAATTTTCATCGTTTAAATGGAATATCACAATCTGTTTGCTGTGTAAGCAGAGCAATGTGCATGAACATTACTCTAGAAGTAGATCTCAACAAAAGATTTTTAGAATGGTTTGTTTTTTCATCGTCAGAGTATAAATATCTTAACAAACATTGGTGTATTTAAGTAGTAGTGTCCAATACAGTCTGGACCAACATCAAAGAACCATATATCACCGAAGTAGTGCCTTAAAAACTAAGAATGCTCACCAGTCAGTTACAAATTATATACTAACCTTAATTAGTATCTTTTAAATCTCTTGTTGTCAGCCACTACTAGGATAAGCCAATGTTAAAAAATCCAATACTGACTTCCATTACACTTTACTTATTCAGAATAGTACATTTTGACTGTTGAGTCATTATTCAGCAAATTACCTTGAGATAGTTGCTTCTTAAAGAAAACACATTATGGTTTATTTTTAATAAGAAAAAATAGAAATAAAAATTTGAAATCTTCAATATATGAATGAGTAACACTCCATCTTCAAAAGTTACATAAAAATGAAAATGAAGTAATTTAAAATAAAAGCTGTCACTACTCAAGCTTATCTTTAAAGAGGCAAAAAGCATTCTTTCTTCATTATGTTCTGAATTGTCAAAAAGTTCAGAATTTTTGCCTTTTCTGAATTCCTTAGCATACTCAAATATTAATAGAAAATTGCTTACTTGGACAATGAATTCAACTGCTCTTGAAGAAGATTTTTAATATTTTCATTCTCTGGATAATCGCTGGATTAAAAAAAAAAAATTAAAGGTTACCTATACTATCAAAATGACAAAATTATCTGAAATGGAAAAGTATTACTGGTAGTAGAAAAACACAAGAACATATATGGAAACAGTCTTTCGTGTTCTTATTGTAAGTCATTCATGCAAGATTCTTTGTCTAGTTACTAGATCTAAAATAACAACGAAATATTGGGTTTGCTTTCTCTCAACCTCAGTCAGTGGCACCAATCTTTCTTTCCCCATTTTTCTTTTATTCATTAACCTTGAAATTCATGAAAATGGCCCAGTATTATGTGACCACCAACAGCACGCAAACACAATAAAGGATACAGAAAGGCGCTCTCACTATAATGTGAAGCGTGCCTCACTAGAAGTAGACAGGCCTATGAGTTTATCAGTTAGACTATCACTTTCTGCTACACCTTAGGAACCAATTCTGACTATTCTTACACTAACTTCTTGAACAAAGAGAACACACAGTCGTTCTTTGAAGTAATATAACCTGTAAATGATATAAAACTATTGCTAGAACCTTAAAGTAGACAGGAGTTTTCAATAGGCAAGGGCTACTGAAAGTCAAAAGAAATAAAATACGTGACCTTGAAGCCTTTTCTATTTATTGCTTCTGGTAATAAAGAGTGAAACTATTATCTTTTTGACTGTTCCAAAGGGTGAGGAAACATATATCTAACAGTTATCTGCACAGAAAGACTAATAAAAGATGTAGGACTTAAAAAAGTAATAATATTATCTATAGAGATATATATTTCTTACATGTTTATAATATCTAGAGAATATTTCTCATCCCATGGCTGATGCAGTAAGAATGCTTTTAAAGCTAATGAAGCCCTTGGAACAAGCAGATAGGGACACCATGCAGGTTCTGAAACAAAAGGAAAAGATTCATTGCTGAGTGGCTAGTGTGCAATAATTCTGTTTTCAGCAACCATAAAATGTACCACCCTCTTTGCAAGCACCAGAAGAAAATGATAAATCACAATCTTTTTACTTACACGGCACGGATTACTAGACATAAAAGCTTATCTTAACACTCAGGCACAAACATTTCATAGAAAGTATGAGGTTATCAACCACACTCAAATGAGAATTTCAGGACATTCCATACTGAATTTAGCCACACATTCCTGAAATACACTATACTGAAATTAAGTAGAACTGTATATGATGATTATTGCTACTACAAGGATATACTGGAAAAGAAGTGCAGCTATACAAAATGTACCATAATGTATGTTTTAGCTCTACTTTGCAATTGTAGAGTATAATACAAGGATTAATACCCATCATTCAAAAAGGATGTTGTGAAGTTAAGAATTTGTCTACAGCAGTAAAGAAATACTAAGTACTAACTGTTGTCATACAAATTTGTCATGAAGTCTGTATTTAGCACAAGGTTTGGATAGTATGTGGTAAATGCTACCCAGTGACTAAAGAGTAAAATAGGTACCAACCAGCTACATTATTAAATATACAGCAATTCCCTCTACTTCATATGCAGTGAATGATGTAGGAATCTTGTAAATGTGATTTTGTAATTAACGATCACCACAGTGTACAGGCAGAAGGACAGCTAAATCACAAGCAGCCTTAACCCTGACATACCCTAATTTCAGTGTGCTTGGGTTTAGAACATTTGTTTTTATAGCTTAATATTACAGAATATTCACTTGATAGTAAAAACAGCTGCGATAAATTGTTTTCCCAAACATCCCACACCAGAGCTCCCCACATCATAATTCTACTTATTACATATGTCCTAGCTGGAATCTACATGTTTTAAGAAAATTGTATGAGCAGAGGCAGCATTGGACCATTTGATCTTTTGATCAAAATAAAAGCAGTTATTTGTAACATCATAATCAAAACTAGACAAATGTAGTTAACTATTTAAATAGCTGAATATTTAAATGTCCTTCTTAAACATACGGCAAAAAAAAATATCAAACAGCACTTATACTGCTATTTTAGAGTTGCGGGAAAATCTACTTTGAAAAGCAATGAATCCATCTACAAACTGCCTTTGATACCTTGAAATATCAGAAAAGACATTTTCACACATTAACGAATGTTTCAAAACCATGTAATGAGTATCATTGATGTAGGTACCGATACCTAAGTGATGCTTTTTAGATCAACTTGCTAGACATCTGCACAAAAAGCTTTAATTGTAATATGAATTTAACAAAATAAAGATATTAAGAAGTTTAGTTTATATCGAACATGAAACTTGTACTAAAACCCCATCCTAAGTCTACAAAATTTATCTGCAGCTATGAAAACCACTATAGGGCCACCTAATCCTCTACATGTAACAACTCTCTGTTCTAATAGAAGCGTTGAATAGTTTTATGGCTCACTTTCAAAACAATTATTTAAGAGTCAATAGCGAAAAAGAAATCAGCATACCTATTAGATCCTGTTCATCCATTCTAAAGCACGACGGTTTCATGGACAAGTCTAGAACTCGAATGCACCCATCATCTGATGCCAAGACCACTTTGTCTGAAGTGCACCAGTCCACGTCCAGGATTCGGAAATTGACGTTTCTCCCACTCCTTAAACTGCTCACCATCTGCACCTTGAAAAGTTGAGTTATTTTTCATTTTCAGTAGGCTCTCCATCACACAGTCTAAGACTCTGTCACATGCCCATAAGGCATAATACAAAATGGGCAATAAAGGTGAAGTTAGTCGTAAATCATTTTAATGATGGTCTTTTCTGGAGAGTAGAGAATTTAGAAACCCTGGGAGTAGGGCACATGGTTGCCCTCAAACAATAGTTTTTCCCATTTGAGAGCTGAGAAAAGATTCTTGGAGCACAGCTGTACAGCTGCCTTTTTGTTATCTTTTCTGACATAAAATTGCCATGGTAAACTGATGGAAGTTTTTATTCCCGCTCTACTTCCAGTCCCTTATCTAGTGTACATGCATGAAGGGGGGAGGTGACATTCTCATTAATTAACTGATGCTTTTCATGAACTTCCTATACTTTCTTGGTAAATACTGAAAGTGTCTATTTAGACATACAATTAAGATAACATTATGGGAATAGGATGATTTATTGTCCACAAACAAAACAGAGAGAGACAAAACCTTCTAAAGTGCACTTTTAACCACAAGTCAGTAGTCAGACATTTTGTGACCCTTCTGTAGCATCACAGAACACTACAATTGCTAATACAAGGAAATACTAACACAGCCTCTGCCGCAATCAACATTCTGCTGTTTCTTTTCAGTTGTTCTAGAGCAAAGCAGGGAGTTAGATGTAAGGTACAACAGCTCTAGAGCATGATTACTCTTAGCATGGAGGGGATTAGAGGAAAAAAATGTGGAAATATCAGGTAATTGGTTGTAGGCAGAGGTGAAATTCTAAGAAGAGGATTATATGGATAATAGGACTAAGACTATAATATATTTCTACAGATATTCGGAAAGATTTTCGGCTGAAAATCTGAATTAATTTTAAATGCTTCCATGTAGCAAACTCTTTCTGTTGTCCCTGAAAAAAAAAAAAAGGGAATAGCACAGAGAGTATCCCATGGCAACAAAACTATTCAAATGTTCTTGAAGGAGAGACTCACGGCATAATAATCTACTTTGCCTATATAATTCACTGTCCAACTCTTATTATCAATGGAAAGTCTTATTTTACTGAAATTAAGTGTCTCAGCTGGGAACTGTTGCTCACTACAAAGTTACCAGAAAAAAAAACTAAAATTCATACCCCCATACTCTGAATATACTCCAGGGAGCTAAGTTAAAACAGTATAATTATCTTTCCTTACCCATGGTACTATAAACCTCTGAAAGATCTATGAAGAAAACCCCAAAAGATTTCTGAACATTACTGCAGAATTTCTGAGTCAGATGAGAAGCTAGTCAACATTAATTAACAAGTGTCTAGCTTTCTGGTATTCCCTAACAAATTAAATCCATGCATTGAAGAATATGCACAGTAGTTAAGAAAGCTGTAGTAAAAATACTCACTTGTTCAAAGATTAAATGCTAAGATGCAGGCCTCCCCAGTAAACTTTTAATGTCTGCTTCAAAAATGTTACAAGAGAATGACAAAGAGTATCTTAGAGACATGGTCAGCTTTATCATTGATGATAGCTTAAAAATGCTTTATAGGAACTAAAAGTCCTCTGAGAAATGCCATACAACTTAAATATACAACTGTCAGCAAGAAATCATGACCAAGTAAAACTTAATCCTTGACTCATCCTGATTTTCAGAACTAACACATGTAGTTTGAAAAGAAGCACATATCAAAAGAAGATACTTACCTCTTTAGAATCCCAGATTTCTGCTCCATCATTGTACATTGCGAGAAGTTTTTGGTTTCCTTTCCCTGGGGCAAAACGTATCTTTTTCACCCAGCTTCGGTGTGTAGGAATGCCCCTGAGAAAAGAAAAGCACAAGATTAATATCAATCATTAAATACCTAATATTCTGGGTAGTTAAATTGTTTCCATGAACACTGCAGATCCTGGTATTTGTACAGACTGAGAAGGAGAACAATCTATTTGTCTATCGACACACACACAAACGGCTATCCAAATTATTAAAAGTAAAAAGATTAAATATCTGAAACAAATACTACAACACTTGATGTTTTATCAAAAGCCATTGCAGTTTTACTATAAGAAAGATGCCCAGCTGTTTCAAAAACTTTGATAAAAATGTTACTCTACCTGAAAACACAGAAGACTAAGTGTAAAGAATCGTAACACAGTAGGAGATTTCTGAAATTTTATTTCAAAGTAATTGCATTTTTCCCCCTCAAAAACCACAGATGATCTCCTACAGTGGAAAAGAAAGATGAGGGGGACTTAATTTGCATTCATACCTGGATACTCTAGCTTTCAAATCCCAGAAATTTAAGTTTCCATCAACGTCTCCAAGAACCAGGATATCTCCTTTCCAGGCAATACATGTAATGCTACCCATACTTCCCTGGACATATTTAAGAATAAGAATAAAATTGCGTGATTAATAGAGTCCAACATAGGAACAAACATTTCAACATCAATATTTCTTTTTTTAAAAATATTATTTGACATGATAGACCAAATTCTGCTCAGTAAAAATATAAACAATTCTATCTAATAAAAGTATTTAACAAGTCAAGTCATATTTGCTTCAATATGCTTCAAACGATGTTTCCTTGTAAGAAATTTTGTGTTTAAAGCAATGGAAACCAATTTTCCCTCTCTTGTTGCAAGGAAACACCAACACGACAGACCCCATTAATCACAATACTAGCACATACTAAAGAAGGAAACAGAAATAAAAGAATTCCTATTTGCAAGCTCAATTTATCAGAGTCTTCAAAACCAACTAAAATCAGAAACACTGCTCTTCAGAGTAACTTGAAAACAAACAAAATTCACAAAAGAGTGCTCTGGCCCACTCAAGTCCTCCTTATGATGTAAGATAAAAATCCATTCAGAGAATATAGTCACGTGTCAGTAACAACCTCTTTGTTATTCAACCTTTTTGTATATGCTTTACTAAAATTCTTAAAAACATGTCATGTAATTCATTCTGAAAGCAAGTCAGGGTCTATGAAGATTCTAACTTGGAAAAAAAAAAATCATTTATTTCAACAGCATTTTCAATAGAAAGAATCTAACACTGTGAAAACAGAATTGTCATGTTTTTTGAAGTTGAAATTTTCATTTCATATTTCAAACTACTGCATTAATGTCCATGTGCCACTACAACTCATAAAAAAAAATCTGATTCCTTTTTTTCTAGCAACCATACCTAAGAAAAAGATTAACGCATCAATGATACAGAAAACTGGAACTTACATCAGGAGGAATTCTTGCACTGTCTTTTACTGAGTTTCCTTCTACTGTGAGATGATAAACCTGCCCATCAGCACCTGTAAATACAAAGTGCTCTCTGGCAGAAATGTTCTGGCTCAGCTCTGATTTACTTTCGGCTTCCTGTAACAAACTTCAAAGAGACCACAATGAGACACAAGTATTTCTTTTCCTGAAATTAGAATTGCAAGGTAAATGCTTTGCACAGAGGCAGCAAAAAAAAAAAAAAAAAAAAAAGCAGCACATATCCCTCAAAACAATTTATCCAGAAGCACCAGTTAACTCATTTATACACTTGTGGAAATGTTCAGGTGCAAATACAAGTTTTACTTCAAGAACCAGGTAACTAATGGACCGCTGCAGACACATGTGAGAGAAACAGATAAACTTATTCTCTTATTCAACAGTAAATCAAAGTTCCACACCTAAAAGCTAAAGGGAACCCCATAAAGTTGATTTGTCCAGTATATACTTAAGAATCAGTTCCAAAATACTCCATTCTCTAGAACAATGACACACAGTGGAAAAATGACAACTGATGCAGACTAGCACTAAATCAGAATGAGAAATACCTGATCACAGAAGATTCTACACTGCTGACTTCAGTATCTGATGCGACTGTCTGCCGGGCCATGGCCTCACGAGCTGCTAACTGCTTCTTTCTCAGGCTTTTTAAGTTATGAGAAGGTGACCACTCCTGTGGAAAAGTTGTCCAGCAAAAATGGAAAAGACAAAAGTTTACTGCCTGCACTTACTGCGAATTTTCTGTTAATTATAATAATTTCAATGAAGCTTACTTTCTATGATACCCCCCTCCATCAGCCAAGGATCAGACCAGACTTTTTACACAAGTATCTCCTTTTTTCTTGCCTCTATTTAGAGGCCTCTAGATGAAACTGGAAGGGTGAAAGCACTTATCGGTATGCTACAGATGCAGTAACATTTCACTGAAAAATTTTTATACTATCTCAACATATTACATTTAATAAACAGTAAGTAACAGATTTTATTTCTTACCAAAGCAGTCGCTGTAGGGAAGTTTTTAGACATTTCTCTGAGCAGAGTGCACGTTCTGACATCCCAGATCTCCAGTGGTTTGTCTTTAAATACTACAGCTAGATATTGCCTAAAACAAGTAAGAATTCACTATGTCAAAAGTAATAACACCACTTTAATTTGAGCATTTTACTTCACACATGCTGTTCATATCAGCACTCTGGAACCCCTCAAAAACTATGAGGATTCAGAGTGAATTAATTTGGCTTCAATCCCACTCCAAAGCTAGTTATTTTCTCCAGTTAGTGAGGTACAAAAAAGTATCTGAAAAAGAGTGCGCCTTCAAAACTACAAGAATCAGAAATTTCTGTCAGGTGGTACTGCTCAATTACTGCAAAGGAGACAAGGGAAGGAGTTCAGAGAAAGCAGCAGCACCTCTAATTTAGCCATATTCAGTCTGAGTTAATGACTGCACAAGATATCAGAAAGACATACCAAGACCGTAGTTGGATACATTTTTTTTTCCTCTACTCCAGATGCATGCCACTTCCCTAATCCAGTGATAAATGAACATAAAATCCTCTTACACTAAACCACTTATCAGTCATATATTCAGACCTTTCATCTGTGGCGCTTGATGAGTAAAACACTTTCAACCTACTACTTTTCACATTTAACTTGAAAATAGAGAGGCTCTGGAGCTATATGTACTCATTGCAACTGCATTAGTCTCTCTTCAAATGAACTATCTTTTCTTGTTCTCACTTAACATTCTAGTTTCTTCATCTAAATCCATGGCTGTTCTCAATTTTTAATGTATTAATAAGACCATTATATATGGTTGAATTCTTCCAAATTCTTTCGAATACATGCATACTCCTATGCAAGCCAGAGAATATTAATTCTTCTCCTCCGTTATAAAGAATAAAACTTTTAAAATTTAGAGACAATGCTTTATTAAATCCAGTGCTACTTTAATTTCAGTTATACAGGAAAGTAATCACACAGACTTCCAGTGTTATTATTTTCAGTACCACAAATATCAGGGCCTTCCGTCATAGGCCTGATCTCAAAATAAGCAGGATTTGATGGGAAACAATTTGGTCACTTATTTGAGCCAACTTCTTTAACAACTATACCTCAGATCTGGTTTTCCAGTAGACAATTATTATAAAGATGTGAAACACATATTTAGAAAAATTAACAAACATGTTAAAAAACAGGAATAAACTCATATTCAAAGTTGACAAAAACTACCCAGCACTTTTATGCTCTCTACATTATCAAAATATCCATTCAGGGAATACAACTCTAAAAAGAACTAAAATATTAACAATTGCTCTTGCAGTGTGATTGGATCCTGAAGGGACAAAAATCAACCACAGAAACACTCACAGCTTTTGCACTTTGAACTAATATTCTAAAAAATTTTTCTATGTCATTGCACATTTTTCTGTATTTTCTGGAGTGTTTTTTCTTCCCCTAGAATTTCTATTATTTCTATTGAGGCATAAAGATCTTCATGTAGTACAGTAAAATTTATAAACTTCACAAGGCTAATCCACTTACTTCAAGTGAGACACCTTTATCATTTCAATAGCTGGCTCGTCATTGCCTCGTTCCCCACGAAATGCAATGCTCCTGCCTGGAATGCAAAAACAACAGGAGAGAAAACAGAAATAGTTACTAAACTAAATATAAACAAATATAGAAATAGTTTATAAACTATTCTGTTTATAAACAGAACATCTTCAAGTAACTTGCCCTACCTTACTTGACTCCTATTGTCAAAGTTTCACCAAGTTTCAAAGGAATAAATATAACATAAACTCTACTGTCTATAGTATTAATATATAAAGTTGAGCTAATTAGTGATAGAAGACCCAACAATCAAGCAGTTAAGCAACTGTGCCTTTCTCGTAAGTTTTAAAAGAGGAAAAGTAACATTTTTTTTTAAGCAAAACCTATGCTAAGGTGTCAGGTATTCACATTTACTTGGAACTTGGTTGCTTGCAGAAATACTGAGAGATGTATCACTTTTTTTTTATATATGTATTTCACTATATATATATTTCACTATATTTACAAGCTGAGTAAAAAAATTAAAATCCCATTTTACATCAAAGGAATTTTACAAAGTACATATCTTTTCTGGTTTGATTTTAAACAAACAAACAAAAGACACTATCAGGAAAAAATGCTGTTCTATTAAAAGAAAAGCCTCTTTGTACAGCACCCTGTAAATAAATTAAGAAAAAAAAATGAGTCTTTTTCATAAGCCTAAATAAAATTTATAAATCACTTTATGATACATAAAGCAATTCAGAATTAACCATGTGTTACAAGATTCAGGCTCTTCAATTAGAAATTAAATGGCTCCAGGTTTTCACATTCAAAAATGATTTAAAATTATTGAAGTGCTTCCTATTTTGAGCTGTCTAATCTTCTAAATTATACCTCTCAGTATTCTGTAAATATTGAACTGCATTACAAATACATTTTTCATCCATTATAAGGCTGAAATAGTTGAAAAAACACATATCTGTCTGTTAGTTTTGCTATCAACAGTATCTTTTAAAAGTTTGGAGTTTTTATTTTTTAACCTTCCAATTCCTTATATAAGTTTCCTATTTCATTATTAAAATACCCATTTTACATTCACGCACACTCTCAAATTCTGGCTATGTACCTGGCCTACCTTGCAAAATTCTTTTTTGCTGATACAAGCCACAATAAATGGTTCAACATTATTTCGGGTGCACATGAAACAATGGGTGTAGATGATGACAAAAGACATTTGGCAACACAGGCATTTTGTGAAGAAAATACACTACGAATACCCATTTAAACCTCCTGCTGACACATACTCATTCTTTTAGTAAGTCCAAGCCACAGACATCTTTGTAAAGGTGGTACAGCACCAGATGGAACACATTATGTGGCTTTATAAGGACAGAAGAGCAGAACCAATTATTACTTTATTTTGTCATGACAATAAGTAAAATGTTACATTTGTCACTCCCCAGCAAATCTATTAGTCTCTCATACAGATTTCTCAGGAAATACTAACCTGTTGGCAGGTCCACCAGCTGCAGCTCATTCCTTACTAGTCCCAGATTGTTAGGCGTTGATGTGGCAAAGGAAATAAACCCACTCAAGCTTATCCACTCAATTCCCCTGTCATCAGAAGAGAGTACATGGAACATATTAGCCAAAATACTTGAATGGGTAGAAAATAGCCTGGACTGAAGTACAATGAGTTTTTTTTCAGGCATATTCTTCAATTTGAAAACAGCACAGAAGTAATTTTCTACTTTTTATGGAAACACTATATTTAAGCATAAAAAGGAGCTATGGATTTACAACTATGATATAAATACAAAGTTACGAAATGAAATGAAAGAAGAGCTTTCTTTTCAGACTACACTAGTTCTTGTTTGGTTAAAAGAAGAAATTTCAATTAGAAACACTGGTAACTTTTGCAGAAGTCATTCACAGATACTCAGTAACAGAGTGGACTGGAAGCACTGCTCTGATTGTACCAGTGGTTCACCAGGTAGAAGAACTACCAAGTAACTCAAATTTGGCAGCATAGAGAAAGACAAAAGTACATATATAGATAAGCAGGGTGGGGAGACTTGATTCTTTCAGTTCAGAGAGAGGAGAAACTAAGATGATTGAAAAAAACCAAACCACAAAAAAACCCCCACAAAAAAACAGAGGCTGGGAAAAGACTTCAAAAATAATCACAAAAGAACTGAAAAGCTGGTAATTTTTTGTCTTCTTTTGGACCACACCAAAGCAGTTGAAAACCCAGTTGCCTTAAGTGTTGCAAGGATGCAGAGTTACACTGTACACAACATATTATCAGCATAAATGGATTCTAAGGAAATTCTTGAAATATACCACAGGACACAAAAGTACAGAAAGCAGTACTAGGTGGTACTGTTCCAAACCAAGATAGTCCTTCATTCCTGTTTCACACACATACTTTATGCCAGTAAAAACTGCTGCGTGCCTCCTCTGTACAATAAATCAAGACATTAATCTAAAAGAAAACTGAGACTGTTCTAATACATACATATACTCAGGTTCATTTTAACACAGACAAAAGGATTTAGGTTGTCCTAAAATCCTTCAAATACAGATTACTTAAGAACAATTTCCAGGAGAGCTAAGACTTCTGTTACATGAATTGTAAAATCATGGTCTGTTTTGCAAGAATATACACAAAGCATGAGAAGGATAAATAACAGCATTTCTGATTTGCCGTCGGTAAATCCAGTTTGCATTGTATTAAGCAGATTTTCCCTAAATGCAATGTAGATGAGTGAAAGCAAAAAGCTCTCACATAATATTTTGCACATATAAGTTACAGCATATTTATTTTTATATTTTTAGTTCAAGCTTTTTATTTAAAAAAAAAAAAAAAAGGAGAAAAGCTTTATTCCTAAGTTGAGTTACAAGCTAAAAATTTAGGACCCAATACTTTTCCCACCAGGATCTATGAAAGTTCAACCAATAATTTCAATCAAAATGAGACGTATTAAATTATTAACTGAAACATTACAGGAATGATTGAATAGAAATCTACAATTGCACTAATGTGTGATACTGGAAGTCTTCGAAGGGTCATAAATACAAGGAGCTTTCAGAAATGGAAGTAGTATGAATACTGACACCTTTCTAACTTTTATCTATTATTCTACTATGTCTTTTAGAAAAAGCACAAAATACTCATAATGCATTGTTCTTGCCAGTAGTTATCCACCATTCTTGTTCAAAGACACGAATATTTTCTACACTGCTTTCATTAACTCAGATTGAACAGGACAAGTCCTTTTTCTTTGCTGCTGGCTAGTCATCTGTCAATACTAATAAAAATCTACAGAAACCCAAGACTCCTAACCAAAAGGAAACCTCAGCTTAGCTAACTGCTTGCACCTGAAACAACGTAATTTTTGTTACTGTCATACATGTACATTGAGAATCTGGAGACAGTGGTTCATGTTTTAGCAGAGGAAAAAAAAAAACTAATGCCTTCCCTATTGAAATATCTATTTGCAAAATTTCCTAAGAAAAGACCTCTTTGTTTACTAGAACTTAGGTTTACACTCAGCTATAAACTAACTCTCAGACTGGATCCACTCTTTTAAAACATGAAATGCAGGGATTCTATAAATTCAACTTGTCTCAGTTACTTCAGTGGTAAGGTTCAGTTGTTTTCATTAATGTTCCAATGAAAGCAAATTATAGAGTGTACTGAAGGATAAAAACATAAATAAATTACTTTTCTAGTTGGGAATGGATTGTCATGACTTCATGAAAAGGCAGCTGCTACTCAAATTAATTGCAAGAATTGTAAGAAAAGGAGAAAGGTAAAACCTGAAATCAAACGATATATTGAAGACAATTGTCTTAAAATCTCCATCATAATATCAGAAAATACTCTCAGCCTCAAATTTTATTATTTAAAAATAATTTTCTTTATACTTCTATGGTCTACATGTCCAAAAATGAACATCAGCAATGAAACAGGTTATTCCTTCTTTAAGTAGAGGAAGGTTAAGAAGAAGAAATTACAATTAAGTGCTAAACATGGTATATCTGCAGTAATGGTATGTTTTGTAATTGTGACTTCAGAATTCAATTCTGAATAGACACTATTTCAGTGCAACACTGCTAATGCTTGTCAGGGAACATGTATTTACTAATGCACAAAATTAAACCTAACACATCAACCTGTAGGACAGAGGTGGTAGGTATTTTTCATTCCTCTTTCCCTACATGAGGAAAGTTTTTTTGAGCTGATGACTATTTGCAAAGCAGTTTCCCAAAGTGGAGTCTGTTTAATTCAACTGCTAAAACTCAGATGTAACAGTGATTTTCATGTTTTGTCTGCAGGCCATATGCATTCTTGCCACAGGCAGTGAGATTTCATTTTTAAAAATAAAAGCTGTTGCAACCTTGAACCTGCTGAACTTCAGCTAAAAGGCAGGAGAAGCACTGCTCTAGTCACAGTTACCTATCTATCAGAATCAGCAGAAGTAGCACTGAGAGGCCCTGAAAATGCATGACCTTGCCTGAACTAGAAGCTACATCACAGGCATTTTATTTACATGTCTTGAATACATTATCCTCTGCATTGAAGATGTATTATCAGCTCCTATCTTACCACAAGAGCTTAAATTGCCCCACTTAGAAGACAGAATAGGTATCCGACTTAACAATTTCAGTTCTTCTAATTCCTCTTGGGGGTAACAATTACTTGCATTTCTCTCTATCCTGAAGGAAGAGAGACTGACCAGCTCACAGTTCTTTCAGCCAGCATACATGCTATATAGTGCCTCTGTGTCTTTCCCCTCTTCACTTACGCGCCTCTCTGTAACCTCATTAACTTTTCCTCTCTGTGTGCTCTGAAACATTTCTGTGCTGCTTCTTGCCTCAGTCTCTTTATAAAAAAACAAATTAACCCCCAGGAAAAGTATTTAGGCACATAGTTCAAAACAAATAGTGAAATACTGAAGTAGTAGTCACAGATAAAATGAATATTCAAGGTTACTTATGAGTATGAACTATCTTAAAGATAACTCTCCCTCCTCCTAGTTGCAATACAGAGTTGCAGTTTAAAAAAATAAAAACAAAGAAACAAAAAAATCAGCACGTGACTAATATGTAGAAACAAACATTTTCATCTCCAAAGGAGAGTCACAATTGCTAGCATCTAGACAACTCGACGGCCATTATTTTAGCACACTTGATACGTGAGGGACAGCTGCCATTCCAAAGACCTTTGTTTTATTACATTCTCTTCTTAAACTGTAGAAAGTACTGAGAACTCTGATGGTCTTAAGTTACAATTTCAGGGTATTCTCAGTTACATACTAAAAAATAATGGTGTTCATTGAAGGTGTTCTTTCATATAAAAGTGAAATAGAGGCATTATCCAGTCTATCTGCATTTCAGAGGTAAAGTAATAATTCCCACTGAAAGAAAAACTGTTGCACACCATGAATATTAATTTTTTTTAATAAAAAAAAATAAATAAATCCCTCTACCTTATTCTACATTGCTTAAAGTATTCCCTCGAACTTGTGAAAATCGTGTAGATAGTCACTCAGATCATTAAGAATAGGATTGAGGAAATTAAAACAAGTATTTTTAAACTTAGCCAGATAACAGCTTATGGCTAAATAAAATTCACAATTATTTTTAAATTGTTCTAAAAATACCGCTTCTGTGTGGACAGTTGAGAGAAAGACAATGTATTCTTTAATATTACTACTAAAGATACATATTTTATTTTCCTTGCTTAAATCTGTTTAGAAGTATGTATCCAGCAAGCACCATCTTGAATATCTTTGCTGTTAGTTATTCAAAAGTTATACCATTCTTAACACAATGTAATCTGTTCCTTCTTAGGATGGATGCATAGGAGTCCTATATCCCACCTTTAAAAATCTTTTAATGATAAAATAATTTTAATTCAGTTAGGACTGGAAGCGTCTCAATAGCAATTTTAGCCCCAAGAGGGCAAAGTAAATAAACCCTGGCATATAAAACAGAGTTATTTCAAAGGACACAATCTGTTCTCTAAATAAGGCACTGTAACAAAGTTTCTTGTCATAAAAATACACCTTTGTACTACAACGTACTACAGAAACGGGAAGTATATGATATGCATCCTAGATCGGCAGGCACAGATACAATTCAAGTTTTAGTTCAATGTCATTTTCACTCCAATTTTGACAGTGTGTTACTGCTTATACATAGCAAAGCTACTGTTAGGGTAGACTACTCAACAAGTAATTTTCTTGAGTGTCATTAACAATGAGGCAAACCACCCACATTGCTGGTACAACGTTAGTTAGATGTTTGAGTTATTTGTCTCCCAGAAGAATTATAGTAGGAATTAAAATTTAAATCTTACTTGACTTCACAGGAATGGATGCTTAACTCTTTGTGTAAGACTCCACTTGTAAGATGAAACACCAGGACAGAGCCATTACTTGTACCTATAGAGTGATTTAATAAAAAAAATAAATAAATTTAAACTCATTTTATTCTTCTATTCCATACTTTAAGGTAAATGCAGGACTTACAGCTATTTCTCTATTTTCTTCTCTTTTTTAGCACCTCTAACTTACACTTTACCATTTTAGAAAAGATATTTTGATTTCTACTGCTTGGACCTCAGATATTAAACCCTTTAATGTTCTCTGCTGCCAGTAAAACCATCTGGGTCAAAGACACTTTCCTGAATCTACTTGTAGAGCCTGTAGAAAAACTGTTCATTCCTCTTGCATTTTCAGAATATACCCAGCTGCAGAAGAAAGGAACGTTACTTTTTTTATTACTCAAGATGACTAAATGCCTCAAGGAAGAGCATTAACTGTTATGCACCAATAATCCCAGGGGATGACCATGCACAGACTTTACCAAATCATTAAAGCAATTCTGTTTTCTCATCCCTGAAATAATGACCTCTTTCAAATTCCAAATGAATAACTTAGTAGATATTAGCTTCAGTTAGATCAAATACCCTCTGAAACCGCAAAAGTTTAAATTTTCTATTAGACATTGGAAAGACTTGCTCATTCTTCTCTTTTTTTTTACATTCATATCAACTTTATTAAATATGACAGATACCTAAAAAGTCATTTGGATTCCTCAAGTCTAGATCTGCTGCAGATCTTGCTGTAAATACTCTTTATACATACCTATTTGTTACCGAATCTTTATATTCCACCTCTTTTAACAGCTACAGCTTATATAAAATCTGAAGTAACATCTTAGTAGCATCACATCATGTAATAATAGCTTGCCAACATTTTTAGAGCACAACTATAGATGGTCCTTTCAGCTGTCATATGAGAACTGCACATTATGGTGCTTACACTACTGGACTGACATCCTCTCTGTAAGCTCCTGCATAAGATTCACCTTGGTAGCCACTTACCAACAGCAAGGATTGGCTCATACTGTTTAATGTTTTTTGTTGTAAGAGGTGGGCACATGCGGATAGCAAATGGAGGCAAAGGAAGTCCCGAAAGAAGTCCCGTCAGTAGGAATTTGAGGTGCACTTCTTGCAGAAAAGAACCCTTTAACTGCTCTTCTCCAGCAATTGTGCCTTGCCCTGCTTAAAAATTAAAGCTCTTGTTAGTATTAAATTTTAATTGATGTTATGGGAAGTTATCAGACACAGGAGTTTATAAAATAAAAATTACAAAGAACCTAATGTATAAAATAGCAATGTTTATTTAAAGATGCATTTACTCCTACTGAACTCTGCATAGTGACATGTTTTGGAAGACTGCACCTCTACTAACTTCTCCAATACTAGGTTTTTTTCCTGACACAGAGGAGAGAAAAAAAATTCTAAGGGGGAAAAAAAAAAAAAAAAAAAAAAA
>VWZK01009906.1:0-94623 GCA_013396935.1 Baryphthengus martii | reverse complement strand
AAGAAAAAAAAAAAAAAGAGGAGAAAAAATAAAGTTAGTTACAAATATTTTAAAATTATTAGATCAATTCAAAGACTTATGGAGGAATAACTCCAAACAGTAAAACCCGAGTGCAATCTACCAATAGAAATACAGTGAATTTGCTCAGAAACCACAATAAAAATGGGCACAGAAAAGATGAAATTCCCCTGCTGTGTATCTTCTGCAGTCTGCTGTACCCATCTCAGTGATACAAGGTACAAAATAACAATAGCTATGATGTCCATGACTACAGGAAATGCAAGTAAGAAAAACCATGCCTTAAATTCACATTTACACATATAACCATGAAAGAACCTCCCACAGTGGTAAGATTCCTGCACCAGCTAATACAAGCAATTTTTACCAAAAGCAATTCCAAATCTGCACCATTGTATCTCTGAGTCATAGTAGTCACTTTTCCAATAAAAAGAACTTTTAAAAGGCAAAGGTACCATCTTTACAGAACATTTCTCAATATTGAAGTGTTGGTTGCTATCCGGATTTCAGAAAGATGGGATGTGCCAGATAAACTGTCTTCATTCATTTATGATCACTTTCAAAAAATGCAGGCATTTCGGCCAAATTCCATGTTAAATTACTTTTTTTCTTCAGAAGAAATAAGCTTTGAAAATTGCTCAACATAAAATCCTCAAAAAGATTGATTTGATACTTTAACAAACTTCAGCAAACAGGAACTCTTTTCTTTCAGAATTACTATTTAAATAGCATAGAAAATAACTCTAACATACATAGTTCTTAAGTAAGCTAAGATGTATAATGATTCAAAAATCCTAGAAGTGAGAAGCAATAGTATTAGTGAAATATATTCCTACCAATCATGTTGTCTAGTGAGAGGTCTGGAAGTTTATTTTGGAATGCTCCTACAGGAATTCCACAGAATGAGACTGGGGAATACAAAGGTGACGCACTTGAACTGCTGTAAAAGAAAAAAAAAAAAAGTTCCTAATACAAACTGGATCACCTCTTGGCTCAGGTCCTTAATTTTGTTTTTTCTCCAGGTTGTTCCTTCAGTATTCCTACCACTTATTAACTGCAGAATATTTTGAGATTATTCCCAGTATCAACTTCCATGAACAACCCTACCAGGAGAAAATGCACAGAAAAATGTACAAAATTCAAAGTAACTTTTACCTTCCTTACAGAAATATTTGTAAGTTACAGAAAAACAGACAGATGTGTCCCATGTTCTGAAGTAAGCACTGAATGCAGGTTTTTAAATATATTGTGTATTAATATTTAGAGCTATGTTAATGAACATAGCTAAGCAACAACCATAAATATTTTGACATTCAACAGATTCCCCAACTTGGGGAATGGTTTTCATAAACCTATATAAACTTCTTATATGGGTTGCAGATGATGAAACCCGTAACTGAAGCAATGCCTTTCATCTAAACAACTGAAACACCATTGCCTCTGTATATACAAAGCTGCAGCAGAAACTTACAGCATTACTTCTGTTTGCAGAATTGTGAGATACCTGTGTATCAGGTTTTTGTGTTTTGTTTTTTTTTGTTTTTGTTTTTTTTTCAATCACTGTGCCTGGCTTCGAGCACAATCTCCATCTAAAAGTGACTCTAACAGCCCTTGCAGCCTCGGCAATCGTATCTTGCTGGGCTGAGGGCAGGTCTATGTGGTAAGCAAAGACCAAAGGTAGTTGACTGCATCCAGCTGTATGAAAATATGCAGTTTAAGGCATGTACAAAGCCTTTTTCTTTAAATTCTCACTTAATTAAAATTTGAACTCAAAATCTGTTAAAGACCATCAAATCCAGCAGGATCAAAAGCTAATGGTGGAAGACTCCTTCAAAACCCATTAGAGATCCTGTGCCACCTAGAAATACGCTTTCCTTTTCAGTACAATCCAATCATATCTGGAATCCTCTAGGCTCAGTCGTTCTTGTATTATTATTACATTTTTCCTGGTTATATAATCATGATCAAGATCAAAGTTTTACAAATGAATCTAAGAACAGAAGAAGTAAAACCCAGTAAGATACAGATCCTAAACAGCTCTCTTGGATATGCATCACAAAGAATCCATCTGATAGTATTACTGAGAAGAATAAAAACAATAAACCACTGATGAGCAACAAAATAATCTATGCTGAAAATCTGGTACTATTGACATTTGACAATGTACTAGGAATTCTGTATTTCTTTTATGGCAGTAAATTATTTATTTTATTCAATAGTACTTTAAATGTTTATTGCAGCAGAAGTACCTTAATACACTGAATATTCAAAGAACTATAGTACCTCATGTATTATTTTTAGAGACTGCTCAAAATCTAAAACTCTAAAGGCTTTTTATATAAAAATATACTGTTTATACCACTGTATTCCAGCCACCTGCTGTGCAGCCTCTGTGTCCAATTCACAGAAGTCTAGCAGAAAACCTTTTCTCTATGAAAAATGTAGTCCTTTACAGGATTATTTTGAATTCCTTTCATGTGAATGAGACCGAGAGATGCACTCCTCAGGAAAATTATAGTCTGAAGAAAGCCACATGAAAACATTTCCCCAAAATAACATGAATATTCATTCTGTCTTTTGTTTACTTGTTTCAACCACTTAGTATGGAATTATTTTTTAAAGAAACACAAATGAATAAAGTTCCTTCACTTCCCCAAAGCAAGGGAAATGATCTATTTGGAAGATGTATTTTGTTCCTCTTCCTTTCATTCACAGCACGTGTCACACTACCATACACAAAAGGACACCACTGTTGCTTTTAGAATATAATAAAATACTACATGTCACTTGTAAATGTAAAAGATGGAAGCTTTGAGAAGAAAAATAAATCCCATTACCTGTTACGCACATTTCTGCCAGAAATACTGGATTTTAATTCCCAGATCATTACCCTGCCATCACTGACTATGAGAGCTGCAGAATTCTCATTCACTGGGCAACACACCATACTGAAGGGTCGAACAGTTTTTGTTACCCTGATTGCATCACACTGACTTCTTAAATCATAAATCAGCTCCTGAACTGGGTCTGGATCTGCAACATCAATGTCCCACAGAGGACAAACAATTAGAGTGGAAAATATACAAAGTGTTCAATCAACAGAGGTTAGTTTGCAGCATGACTGAGCTCTTTAGTTGAAATTCACATATTCCTGTGTGACAATTAGGAAAAACAATAAAAGACTTTATACTGTTGATCTTGCTGTACACAACACAGCTCTGAGAAGTTCTCCAAAATGTAACTTTAAAATATCTTATTCCACATGAATCTTGCAAAATAGAAAAAAAATGACTGTTTCAAATCTGGGCAGAAAGTGCATCTGCTCTCCACAATCCAAAACTCATTTGGTTTACTGGTAAACCTGGAAGCAAGTAAGGTAGCTCACTAGAAATTACCAAACTGCCAAAACCAAAACAACCAAAACAAACAAACTCTTAACAAATACAAATAAAAAAAAAATAAAAAAAAATCACTTATTTACATTTACAGAACTACATTTTTCCCTTCTTTTTTCCAGTCTCCACCATTATATTTAAAAGGCAATTCTTAGTAACATTTCATAAAAGAGATAAAGGTTTATGGTTTTAGGTTTCATATCTTAGTTCTAAAATCGATTCTTCCAATTGATTAAATTACTCCAGAAACCTTCTGTTTGCCTGCGAAATATGCTTTTTCTTAAAGACAAAAAGAACACATTAATCATCTTTTATCCAAAATATTCTTGCGTATGTGACTCTTAAGGCACTTCGTAATTCAAGTATTATTCAGTGATAAAAGGATTCTCTGGACAGTAATATCTTATTTTTCACTAAATATCAGAAAAGTGAAAAAAAAAATTTGGGAAAAATGCAGTATAAATTAAATTTCATGTATAAGAGAAAAAAAGACTAGAAGGGCTGTAGTTCATCATCCTGTATGAGGCATGATTGTTAATATTGGCGTTAAAGTATTAATTAAAATGTCTCAAAGCTCATTTTTGGGCATTTTTAACACAGAACTTACCTGGCTCTTCATTTGGACTTCCAGTTACACTACAGCTAGATCTGCGAACTCTTAAAGTTATACAACCATTTTCATGTAGGCAAAATAACCCATCACGCTGAAAACAAGGAATTACCTAGGTAAAGAGATACTACATTATAGCGTGCTATCAAAATTTTGTCCTTTGCAAAGTACACTTGCAAACGAACATGCAATTCTTGACGTATAAGCAAGTCACTGAAAAGGTTACTATTAATGCAACACTTCAGTGAATTTCCTCAGCTACAGTAATTGTAACCAAGGAGAGTCAATCAATTTGAGATATTCACTGAAAGTTTCTATCTGAGTTGTTTGTTAGTTTAGTTGGGATTTTTTAAAACACTCATAGATGCTCTTTTTATCTACCCCTTCTTTTTTCAAAAGACTTTCTCTTTTGGTATCAAAATATATGATTCCAAGAGAATAAAGATGGTTCAATAAGGCCTTGGACTAGACTTAGCTGTCTAATTAAGCAAAGGCAGATGATCAGAGAATCTGTAAGAACTTGTGTAAAAGCAGTTTAACCACCAGAGAACAAAACGTCCTTTTTCCACAGCACAGTTTCCAGACTGGTAACTTTTGTAACACTGCAAAATGAAAGGGGTTTGCTGCAGACTTCAGAAAACTAAATTAAACAATGCTTGGTTCAAAGGACACTTTTTCCCTTATGAGTTATCTTCTTTTCATCCTCTAGAACTAATCAAAACACAACTATCAGTGGATCATGAACTTGCGTATCATTGAATGGCTTGAGTCGGAAAGGACCTTAAAGATCATCTAGTTCCAACTGCCCTGCCATGGACAGGGACACCTCCCACTAGACCAGGTTGCTCAAAGCCTCATCCAATCTGGTCTTAAACACTTCAAGCAATGAGATGTCCACAGCTTCTCCGGGCAACTTGTTCCAGTGTCTCACCACCCCCACAGAGAAGAGCTTCATCTTAATAAACTATTGCAATAGAAACCAATCAAATTTTCCTTACCTGTACAAAAGGCACCCCCGTTCTTTCAATTGCAATCACACCAACCGTCTGGTTCACTTCCAAATCAAGAATCAAAATTTCTCTGGGATACAGTAACAGCATGTAGTTTCTTTTGGAAGGCAAAAATGACAACTGAAGACAGTCGTTGAGTGTTACAGATTCAGCACTGTAAAACATCAGATTTAAATAATCAAGTTGTGTCAACAAATACTGCAAGACTAAAATAAAATTCACAGTATAAACTTTCCTGCAGCTGCATTTTTTCAAGTATTCCCTATTCTGATCACTAGGCAACTGCAGATTTCCATTTAATTGCTACAGCAGTGCAAAGCATCACTGACCTTCAAAAGACACACACTCTGTTGACTTTTGTCTAAATAAGAATATAGTTATTTTCAAAATAGTATGTGATTTAAATGAAACAAATGTAATGCTTGCACATCTCAAATACAAAGCAATTTAATTTTGGTGTGCTAGCTGCCATGACATTTACTGGTATTCATGGGAAATTACCCTTAACCATATTGCTGACTTCAATTTTAATATTATTATGCATATTACATTATTTGAAATGAACAGAACAAGCGTATCAAGAATATCAGTCTTCAAACTCAAAAAAAGTAGCAAAGAGCAGAAACGTTCATCATTTTGTTGACTGTTCACAGGAGATTGGCTGCGAGGTAAAGAGGTTCATTAGGTGCGTGCAATCCACTGAACTGTATTTAAAAGTCGCATTGAAGAAAATAATCTTCACACTCTGCTCAGTTTTGACAGTCTCTGAACAATAATGTACCATTCCTTTGGAGGAGTTCTGTTTGTTTTTAATCACCTTGTTCTAGCACACACTAATCCCCCTTGCATATTTCTTGCATCTCATTCCTTGCTTCAAGAGTATGAGTCTCCTTTTGTCTGCAATCACTTTACTGAAAATCTCCTGTTCTTCCTCCCTCAAAGTTTCCCTAAACACATATAACACCAGATAAATCATTGATGCTACAATTTCTCTTCCCTTTTTCCCATTTTAGTCTTTTCAGGGGCTCTGGATGGAAAACAAGGGAGAAAAGAGAGAACTGTCATAGCTTGCAATATTCATATACAACTTATAATCAGGAGAATGCATAAAAATGGTATCTTTGTTGTTTTGCTGTTGTTATAGGCGACACAAAAGGCTGCAGTAGCATATGTACTGTCTGAGTTTGCAAACCAGGTATTCTGTCTGATGCAGCACAAATCACGCATTATAGAACACAAAAAGACAAGCTCACACCCATTAACTTCACATAAAAATCACAATTTCTTAAATGATTACCAGAGGAGGTATTGAGTCTTCTCCCCAGTCTGCAATTTAAACACTTTTTTGAAATAGAGTATCAATTTCTTATCTGCACTAAATTTTGGTGTCCACCGCTAACTGATAATACAGCGTGATTAGTTTGTTCTCATATTAGCCAGAGGTTTGAGAAATACTTTCATTACTCAAATAGAACTACAAAAAGGAAAAAAAAAAAAGTAATTACACCACAGAAGAAAGTGGCATAGAGAATTTCTAACAAAAAATAAATCTCAAAATGCAACTTCAGTTCTAAAAGGTCAAAAAAGACACAGCAAGTATGTGTAAATTCTAATTTTATTTATAGGCTATCAACTTAAATGTCTCATATTGCAGTATCACGTACAACTTCAGAATGACAACTCTTCTCAGGTAACGGTACTTGCACAATTTTTACTCTCTTATAGCCCTTCTCATTCCGCAATTGAAATTAATGATGTTAGTTTATTCTTATCCTTTTTTTCCCAGTCTAAGAAAGATGTTTCTGAATTTACACCTGTATGAAAATCTGGTAGCAAAAGGAGAACGCTAAGTCTTTAACTTATATAAACATGCTGTGATGACATGGCTGTTTTTACAAACAGAACTGGATGAATGAGTGTTGATGTTATATTCTTAAATAATGTCCTTATATAGGACATCCATCTATGTGTCTACTACAGTGAATTTTCTTTTTTTAAACTAATTCCCTTATAGACTTTAAACTATTTATATCTGTAATATATATAGGTATATAAAACATTATCTGAGAAGAAATACTTGCAACCTACCTTGGCTTTTCATTACTGATTAAGATTTTTACTTTATCAAGGGCTTTTTTGGCCCCTGTAGCAGCAGCCAGCTTGTTGTGAGACGGGCTGGAGTGGGGACTAGAGATGTAAACTTTTTTCCCTGAGCTGGCAGGAGCTTTGGAAGGAGAGAAGTCAGAGATGAACACTATTCCTTCACTGGTGAGCACTGTACCAAGAAAAACAATTTTTATTATAGCAAAATACAATCTGCGATTTTATTGCGGCATTCCATTTTAATGAAATGTTGGTTGGGAGAAATGCTAGTCACTTTAATAATACTGTACCATGTAGAAAACTCATAATTCTAGACAACCGGCACCTTCTACTGAAAAAGCAGCAGATGGTCCATTACAATTAATTAATACCCACAAAACTCAATCCTTCAAAATTAAGTCTATACTAAAAAAATACTGTGGGGACTACTGATAGCTTGGTTGCTCAGAACAGTTATTCTCTCTCATCAACTATTTTTCTTTAAGCTTCACAATTCAAATAGAAGGCAAGGTTGCCCACATTGGCTATGTTACCATTTTTTGTTCTCACGCACAGCATGGCTCAAAGAATCACTAACTCACGTTATTCATGTTGCAGCATAAAGATTCAGCTAAGCTGTAGCTAAGATTTTGCTGTATGATTATAGAAGGTTCAATGGTGTGGCAGATAAGTAATAGAACTATACACCTCAAAAAGTTCACTGTCTCATTACAGATTGGGAGTGATGAATCTGAATTAAAGAATAAAATGACAACTCTCTTACTTCTCTTAGTTTCTTCCTGCTAAAATATGAATAAATCTGCACACACCTCCCCTGACACATGAATTCCTTCCAAAACTGACGCTCACATTGTATTCCTTTAAAAAAACAAAAAAGAAAAAAAAATCCTTTCTGTTGTAAATTACATTTATTCCTGGTCTACTCTTGGTCACTGGATTCTCCCTCAGCATCCATCCTTTCATAGCTCTTAATGTCAGTTTAACTGGGCTCTCTATATCTGGCTTCCTCCAGCTTCATACCTCTCAATTTCTGCACTCATGCCTACTTTTCTCCTTCCCTCACACAATACTATTTTAATTTAGAAGATTCCACATTGCCCAAAGACTCCCCTGTCTTTGTTTTGAGACTTTTTGGCATTTATGACATCATTCTCTCCAACCCATTACTTTTAATTTCAGTATTAACATTTTTAGTTTAACATTTTTCCTGGTCACACATATTCGGGTCACACCATTTTATACATACAAACTTACAAGCCAAGTGTGATGGATCAAAGGGGTCAAATGAAAAAGACAGGATATTTTCAGCATAACTTTTCTTCCAGAGTTTGGTGCCCGTGTCTGCATTCCACAGTACAATATAGTTAGGTGGATGAACCGCGAGCAGTAAATCTCTGGAAGCATCTTGATTCCACAACCACTGCATGTCTGTCAAAAGGAAGAAGGAAGAGTGAAATTAATCTTCAAAGTCTGTTCTACTTTAAAACTGCTTTTGTACAATACATTTTTAAAGGAACGAATAGTGACTTGTTAGTAACATGATGCTTCTGTTTCACGATTCTAAAAAATAAGTTCCTTTTGTGGCCTGAAGTTATGTTTTTAACAAGCAGCAATAAACTGGGTTACACGTGCCTACAGACATGTATTACACCACCCACATCCTATCTGAAGAAGTCAGATCTTTTCAACCAGCGGATTTCTATCTGAAACAAGATATTTGTATTGTATTGTACAGAACCACTACAGAGTTACAATGAAAAGAACCATTCAATTAATATTTGGGATGAGATCATGACCCACAATGTCATCCCAAACTACTATTTCAGATGGTATCAGTATTGGACCCAGAAGCAAAGGTCTTCACCACTTCAAATACTTCTTAAAAAGAGGCTCTTCAGTTGAAGAGTAAAATGACATTGATTGTAACACACAACCAAGAACACAAGAACATCAAGTTTTACAACAGTAGGAAACTACGATCAGTAACTACAAACTGCGCCAAAGAAAGCAGTAGTGAAAATAGAGTGTGCGATGCAACAAGGAATGAAGTCTCGATTTTTTGATTCCCTTTGCTCAGTTCTAACCACTACCTTGACTTTTTCATTGATGAAATACAAGACGCTAACTAATAAAAGGCAGTATTTGATAGATGACTCCTTACTAATAGATGAGCACAAAAAGCAACAAGCAAAAAGACACTTATTCCTTTCCAATACATTCTCTTAATTGTGCTATACCAAGCTAGTGACTACATGTCTGTTCTCTGTCCTTCATCATCAGACCAATTAAGATAGCACTTATTTCTATGCCAGGCTTCTAGGCATTTCTGCCTATAGCATGAACAAACATAAATCTTCCATAGCTTCCAACATCCTAAATGCACAGGTCCTTTCTTCAGGTTTTCTCATTTGTTTGTTTGGAGTTGGGGTTTTTTTGGACAGGGAAGGAATAGTGTTTGTGGTTTGTCAGTTTTTGCTTTTGTTTTAATGCTTTCCCCAGAGACTTGTGAAATCCCTGAATGAGGTCAATTTTTTTTTTTTTTTTTCTGGTAACAGGATGAAAAAAACAACTTCAAACATCCAGCAGCTCAGAACAATTTGGGTAGAGTGTTTTGCCCAGTTGCACTAGGCTACCACCCATAGAACAGAATCAAAAGCAGCAAATACCACCACTAAGGTATCTTCTCAAATGAAAGCCAAAACCAGTTATTTATGTCATCTCAAAATTTTCCTTTTCTCTTTACTGTGCTAATTCTGGACATTTATGTCTAATTAATTACACTAGAAACCCAATTCAAATGTGTCATATACAGTTGGAAGATTTCATACTATCAACTCCAACTATATGCAAAACCTACTTACATTTACAAGTGTCTTCTACACTAAAATTTACAGTCACTTTTCACATCTTATTATTGATACATAAGGAAAAGCCTCCCTGCTCCTACGAATCAGACAATTGCACAGAAGCTCAAAAAAACCTTCCCTCTCTAGTTATATTGCAAATTTACGTTATCATGTTACTATATTTGATCAGAAGCAGTTACATAATGAAATATCTAAATAGCTGTCCAATTATGTGTGCATAATCAAAGCCCTTAACTTACAGCAATGCAATACTATCAATGCCATTAACATTCAGGTGCACTGCAAACCGCACCACATCACCAATTCAAAAGCAGGAAGATGTACTTGGCACTGTAAATATTATTTCAATCAATCCCATGAATAAAAATAGATTGTAACTCTATGTCAGAAGATGTTAGAAAATATTACCATAATGAATTAAATTTCACAGTACCTCTCTGGGAGACAGTAAGTCTTAACGTTTATACAGAAAATAAGCAGACAAACGGAAAAGATGAGTAATCCCAACACTCAAATTCAGTTTGCAAAACTTAAGTGATGGGATTTGTAATGATGCTCCATAAAGTGATTTTCATACAAACATCATGCACTATCATTACCTTGAATTGGTTTTGTATGTTCTTGTATTTCACAACGAGCTGTTCCCGTGGCCACATCCCATACAATTATTTTTCCAGTAACATCAGCAGAAGCTAAACGTAAAGAATATGGAGATCCAATGTTGTGATGGTAATTTTCTTTAGCCCATTTAACCTGAAGATACAGATGAAAATTGGTCAAAGGAGGCAAATATAAGACAACATATTTCATATTTTTCAGATGGATAAACCCACAGTAATAATTTACTTAACAAAGAAAGCATCGTTAACAATAATAGCATACTTGTTAGGCGTACCTTTAAGCTACCACCAGTTGTGCAAATTGAAGGCATGTTGCAACTGTGCTGCATGACTGCATGGTTGACATTTTCAAATCACATAAATCAACAATCCTCATTCCTGAAGGTAACTACAACAATCCATAAATATACGCTATGTATACAAAAATTTCACTCAAATATTGAGAGGAAACTAAACGGCAATGTTTAAGGTCCTGTGGCACCTACAAAGCTATAACCACTGTAGAAATCAGTGGCAGAAATCAGCAAATGAAAGTTGAAAATTTACCATCCAACTTTTAAATACATTCTAAAACATATAATTTTCCTAATTTGTCAAACATAAGTACATTGTGGTATTGGGGAGAAAGGAAGGTTAGTCTTTCATCTAGATGTCTCATGTCAAGCTGTTACTGACATTTCCTATCATTTTTATCCTTTACTTGGCATGTTGTCACCACTGACTTCCACACACCATTTTCTGGTTTGGGACGCTGCAAGTTGCCAACATTTACAAAAACTACATCTTGTAATTTGAAACATTCTACCTACAGGTCTCTGGAGGTTATAAAGAGGTAGCACTGACTCCTTCCTTATCTATTCCATGTGGACTTGTTCTGCCATCTGCTTTGAAGGCGAACTTCTGCCCCTAAGAGAGACTGCAGATACTACGAGCATAAAGAAACTTTAAGGCTAAGCAAATGGCAATTTATCTGTTATAAAGGTGATGCTGTAGTTAGCTAGCTCTGGCCTTCACAGTGCCTGACAGAGGAAGTGTGACACCAAGCACAACAGTTTCTGCAGATATTGAAAGCAAGACACTAAAAAAGCAGAAACAGAATTATCATTAGGCACCACTAACTTTGCAACAGGCATTAGATTTAAAACAGCATTTACAGGACTGCAACCACCTTTGTGCTACCCGTCTCAGAGGTGTGACCAGGATGCATCTCAAAAGACTAACTGAAAAAATTAAACAAGCAAGCAAGCAATCTTCAAAGAGCACTGGCTATAAACCCAAAGCATGTTTCTATCAGAATAACACAGAATTCTTAGGAGACTCTCCTCTACCTGTAAATTTCACTGTTGCAATTCCTGCTTCCCTGCTGTTCAAAAAATACTACCCATGAGGGCACCTGAATGTAGCTACATACTTATTTAAAAAAGTAATTATAGAAACCTGTAAAGCTGTTAAGTCCTCGGTTAAATATGTATTACTTCAAAGCAAATTCCAAGTCTAGGAAGCATCGTTTCCCAGCAGAGGAGCTGTCACCAACTTCTGAACAGCAAAAAGATCTATAACACGATCAGCCTCAACTCTGGTTGAGTCGCTCAGGCAGCTCTCTAACACCATAAGCCCTCTTTTCTCATTGCAGTCACACTGCTCCAGTGAAGTCCCCACACATGACCTCATGCTTCTGCTAAAAGAAAATATTTTCTTATTGTACTGGTCACTGCTCTCTAGCTTGACTTCAAAATATAACAGGAATAGGAAAATACAACAAAAACTGGTCAGAAACAGGAACCAGCGGGGAAGGTTTCTTAATTTTCTCAATCTATTTTACCTCATTTAAAGAATCTTATTATCACTTTTTATTAACATATCAGAACAGACCAAAACGAAATTTTCAATCCTCAATAAAAAAAAAATCCTATTCTTGTAATTACATTTCCGTTTGTAAAAGTACCCTTTCAAGTACTCTTTGTAAATGTACAGATAAAAACCCCAGATATAATCCACTCTGTACAAAGTTATCAGTATGTCATGAACACCATATAGACATGCAGACAACCACATGGATCCATCTTCACCCAGACCATTACCTATTCCAGACACAGTTACAACAGACAAAGGCCAGGAAGTATTTAAAGAAAAATAATTAAATTGACTATAGAAGGATTACGAAACAATCTCTTTTCTCTCTGCAGACAGTGAATTTTTTTTCAAATCTAAAGCATGGACTTCAGGGAAGTAGATCCCCTGTAGACTGTAATTTGCTGGTGTGAACCTATGAAGTCAGACACACAGAGCAGACTTCTTACAGATCCCCTTCAGCTTTTTTATGCTCTCAGCATTTACAAACAAATAAACAAACAAAAAAGTCAGTTAGGAATTGAAGAAAATTTCTTACAAATGCACATAAAGGCATCTGTCATGGTCATGGCCTCAGAATAATTTCTCACTTAATGTCTACCTCTTAAGCAGAACAGAATTGCTCTTCATTCTTCTTCCTCATAAATTAGTCTTTTTCTTACAGTCTACTTCTAGTAATTAAGCATCAGAGAGTGGTTTTGAAAAATTATCTTACATATTAAATAAAAATGATTTAGACTTCAGAATTTGGTTGCCTATTGAAATAGTGCTACTTTTCAAAGCTAGTGAACATAACTGAAGCACATTAAAATGCTATCACTACAGGGAACAAAACCTAATTTTGCTACCAGTTATTATCTTTGCTAAGTGGAAATTTTAAAGCAGAGTCATCATTACAGCTGCTATTTCCATACCACTTACATTTCCTATTTTTTACAGAACTACAGGCATGGGAACGGAATTGTTCATTTTAAAGGTAGCCTAAGGACAACTGAGGCTAAGGGCACGCTTACCCAAACAAGCTGCCAAAAGGAAAGCAAAGGTATTGATTCACAAAGCACCTCCTACTCCGCGGCTGCTGTCGTGTACACACCTTTGCTCTGAGATAACTGAGAAATAACCTCTCCTTACTTCACGTAAGTCAGGTAAATTGCCTCACATTTGTCACCAGTGTAATTATTCCTATCAGTGGCACAAGCTCTACGCTGACAGCAATGTTTGGGGAACCCTGGCAAACCTCAAAATTCAGTGAAAGATTTGGGCGAGCATACAAACGTGCTCAAAGGTATCAGTTTGCAGCCATTTGTGACATTTTAGCGTTATTTTTAAACATGTTACAGCACACATCTCAAAAAAAACAACATAAAATACCTACCTATTTTGAAACCTAACTCTTCTACCTTTCTTTTTGTCAGTGAGATTCAAAATTCTCTCTAATCAAATAAATCTAGCTCCTAAACTTTAGAAACATTTTTTAAAGCTACAATGTCATTATCTACAAGCTCTTGGTCAAGATCTTCTGTGGATCTGTATCAGTTTTGGTCTACCCAATAATATCACCAAGGATTTGAATAGTTTATTCGTTATTATAAAAAAAGCATGCTTAATTGGACTCTGCAGCACAGAAACATTATCCTATATAAGGACACGTAAATACCACCTGTGTAGTACATTCAGTAGCTGTGTAACTACTGAATATACTGACATTTCAAAACCACTCATCAAAAAACTGAAGACCTTTAGCGTACAGAAAGACATCACCAGAAGAATATGAAGCGTCAGAAGTCAGTACATTACCAAACTCAAAGACAAAATAATACTTTTTAATTTTAAAATGACAGTGGTCACATCTGATATAGTAACAGTGTAGCTATATGAAGATGGTGTATTTAAAGAAAATTACACACATGAAAAAATAGTGTGCAATTCCCAGAAAGCACATTCAAACCTTTACTAGAAAAAGCAAAAAAAATCCCCCTCTCCAAAAATCTATCTTACTTCACAAATTACTGACAGTCTTCTAATATAACATTTGGTCTAAGGACTATTAAACATTACATCTGCCAGTCACACATTCCTCCAAACCCTGACTGAATCTGTCGTTCTCCATAGTCAAAGGAATGACTTATCAAAGAAATCAAATATCAAAGAAATGATGTATCAAAGAAATAAATGGTGTTCCACACCTGACCCAAAGCCAAACACTCTGCAATTTCAAGCCAAGGACTTTCAAAGGAAAGTACAGGGACACTACACTTCAGCTTAAATTTGAGCCACTTTTTATCACTGAAATAAATGTTTGTTTTTTGTCTGCTATTGTTCCTTTTCTATAGGTAAGAACCAAGGTAAAAACTTAAAAGTAACTTTCTAGTCAAACGGTGGACTGGTTACCCTCACAACAGGAAAGATCAGCAAGGACATCAACATAGAGATTCTTCTGATATTCTGCAACATTCATTTGAAATTCTGTCATGTTAAGAGCTTTCTTAGAAACATTTGGTAGTGTTATAGAGCACAGACAGAAATGTTTCTGGTTATTCTGTATCTTCTATATATCTACACCTCCTATAAAGGTATAACACCAGCCCCAGCTCACAATTCAGCATGTATATTTTGATTTAGCTGTAAAAGAGAACATGGAAAATACAGGTATGGGACAGCGGATTTTATGTGAAAATTAAGCACAATATAATGCCAAGTATTTGCAATGATTTAGAAAAATAATATAAACACCAGAATCGAGTAATATCCCTTAAAACATGTACATCTCACCTTGACAACACTAGCTTTGTGTCTTTCCAAAACCTGCAAAGTCTGAGCGGTATTGGCATCAACTACCAGCACAAGCGAATGACATCCATACGCAATCAAACCTTGCCAGCCCCTAGAAAAGCATATATCATCATCAAACAAGCAAAAAAGAACAAAAAGCACTTCACATCAAGATCGAGGCTTTTTGTTGGTAAGTTGAATGCATGCTATTGGACACTAACAGCAAACAGTAAAAATGATTTAATCACATAAAAGCATTACAAAGTGCCATTGCTGCACTGTCTGCTGAACCGTTGGCTGATGGAAACCCTAAGGCACAGCAAAGCACTTCTTTTTGTCCATCTATAAAGATCCTCTTCTGTAAATGTAACTAATGAGGAGCATAGAAATTACTGAAGAGAATTCCCAAATTTGAGATATAAGCATACGGGTAAGCAATATATTTACAGTTACATAATTAATTAATTGTGTCATTTTTTTTATTCTCTGGAGACAAAAAAGCAGCATGTGAACAACGATTACAGTGATACCCAAAATCTGCTAAGGCCTGACTGACTTCAGGTGAGATTAATGCAGCCACCGACGACGATGATGATAAAGCTATGGTGAAGAGCGAGCAAGAACAGTCAAAGCAGAAAAACAAAGTTTCAAACTAAGAACTTCAATGTACTTCAGTGTTCACTGCTGTGCAAGCTGACAAACCTGAAGGTCACAGATTAAAAAAATTACTTGGTCCAGATCATTGATTTTTCTCTCCATAAGATTTAGAAGTATTAGGATAATGCTTTAGAGCACAGCTCATTGTTCAGAAGAAGACACTGAGGTGCTGGAGCAATGAGGCTGGTGAAGGGTCTAGAGCACAACTCTTGTGAGAAGTGGCTGAGGGAATTGGGGTTCTTTAGCCTGGAGAAAAGGAGACTCAGGGGAGACCTCGCTGTCAACAGCTACCTGAAAGGAGGCTGGAGCCAGGTGGGATCGGTCTCTTCTCCCAAAGAACAAATGATAGGACAAGAGGAAACGGCCTCAAGTTGCACTAGCGGAGGTTTAGGTTGGACATAAGGAAAAACTTCCTTGCTGAGAGGGTTGTCAAACCCTGGCCCAGGCTGCTCAGGGCAGGTCTGGAGTTCCCATCCCTGGAGGGTTTAAAAGCCTTATAGATGTGGTGCTGAGGGACATGGTTTAGCGGTGACCTGGCAGTGCTGGGTTAACGGTTTAACTTGATGATCTTAAAGGTCTCTTCAACCAGAATGACTTTATGCTCATCTGTGGCCATGGCTCCGCTCTTGCTCAAGAGCTGGAAAGCAGCAACTCCACAGCAGCTCCTTGCCCGTTCTCTGACAGTCCCTCCTGCGAGGAACTGGGAGAGGACGAGGATTTCAGCAGCCTGCACAGTGCTCGCAGAAAGGGGCTTGCCCCGGACACAGCAGCACCGCGCGTCCATTGCCAGTTACAAAAAAGGACCCGAGTATTTGCAGTGACCGCCGTGGCCAAGCGGGCAGGATAACATTCCCTGGCAGGAAGGCACAGCCGGGGCTCCACAGGGACAACTACCCCCGGCAGCACCCGGCGCCCGGCCGTGTCCGTACGAACGTTCCGGTTCAAAGCGAGGCACCCCGCGGGAAGAGACAGACCCAGGCCAGGCAGAGGGGAGCGAAGCCCAACCCGCAGCTGAGGCGAAGGAGCCGCGAGGCTGCCCGAGGGACAACGCGGGGAGAGCTTCGAGACACCTCACGCCGCCCCTCTTCCCTCCCCGAGCCCGCCCGGGGCCCAGCCCCTCACCAGTCCGCCGCCCCCCTGTTGGGCGCGCTGAGGGCTCCCGTCAGAGTCCGAGCCGGCAGCTTGATGTTCACNGCGCTAGGCCAAGGCCGCCCCGCTCCGCCCCTCCCCCGCAGCGCGGCAGCTGCTAGCTTCCCGCCAGCTCCGGCACCGAAGAGGGGTGTCTGGTTTGCAGCCCGCCCCACGGTGCCTCCGGGCAACCCCAAAACAGCCACTCGGACCTGGAGACACGGGTTCTGCCTCGCTGACTTTAAATCAGCCTGGAAGGACAACACGCCGTAGGGGTACCAGGGGCTCCTCTGCCTTGTCTGACCACCTCTCTGCCTTGGCTGAACAGCTCCGGGGAAACTTGTGCTTGTTTATGGTCTGCGAATGGGGTACCTGAAACACCTCACCACGCACAGGCCTCCCGATGAGATCTCCATGTGCGGGGATGCTGCAGGACCTGATACCAGAGACAGCGAATTTCTTCACTATAGTCGTTTCTGCTCCAGTTAGTAATAAATGCCAAAACCCAACAGTGGCAGCAGTCCTGTGGTAACCACTGTGTTGGTGCTGCATCACTCACAGAATCATAGAATGTTTTGGGTTGGAAGGGACCTTAAAGATCATCTAGCCCAATCCCACCCTGCCATGGGCAGGGACACCTCTCACTAGAACAGATAGTTCAAAGTCCCATCCAACCTGGCCTTGAATGCTTCAAGGGTACATTGCACCATAATGCACCAAATCTAATGCAACCCATCCTCCAACCTGCCCCCAGGCTGTCGCTCGAGCTTGGCAAAGCCACCCAGGCTGACACACCCACGTGCAAGAACGCTGCTCAATTGCCCTGAAGCACACCAGGCTGCAGAGCATCGAAACATCCAGAACTTTTTTCTGTGCCACAGCATTAATAAGACAGCCAGAATCACGCAGCTCCAGGGACAGTATTTGACATACATGCACTCTTTGGGGGTTTCTTTCTCTTCAAAATAGCTAATAAGTGTTTGTTATATTTGATAGTGAGAAAGATGCCACTAGATGGCCAAAGTTGGCAAGATGACAGTGCCAGCTACATGTTTTTGCAGTGCTGCAGTGTCGCTTTGTCACATGTTCCTCTTTTTCTTTCTTCTTTTATTTCTAATGACAACTGAATTTGTGCAAGTAGGAACTCAAAAAAATAACTTTCAGCTGATAATTTCGAACTCTCTTAAGTCTGCTCTTGAAACACAGTACGTTGCTCAATATAATTTTCTGGTCACTTTATATTAGTTTTCAAAACCTCCTAAAATCTCTTTTTACCCTTAAAGCTAAAATATTGCAGTTTGGAGAAGTAAGAGGGCTTTTTGTTCCTCTTTCTTTGCTACCATTTGAGGATGGCATGATCTATGCCTCCTGGAGATCAATTTTGCAGGAGACTGAACAGCCACTAGCGTCATTAATTTTCGTTATTTTTTGCTAATTGTGTGGGTTTAGTCTATGTCCTTGGACCATCTGCTACTACTCATGTTTTTGGAGGGTTTTAGTTGTTTGCTTGGTTTGTTTTGCGAGAAGAGTGCTTTGGAACTTTCTTTGCACAGTGGAAACAGAAGCTCTTGACACGTTTCCATCCATTTTCTTGACACTAGAAATCCAAGGGATAAATGAAGTGCTTAATAGAAAGAGATACTTTAAGGCAGTTGAAGATAAGGAGAAAGGTACCAGAAAAAGGGAAACAAGAGGTAATGAGGGCTGTGACACCAAACTGGGTGAAAAATTAAGAATCTTAGGAGTGGTTTTCAGGGTCAGACAGCAAGGCCAGATGAATACATACTGAAGATTTGTCAGAGAGACAGAGAGAAGGTGAGGAAGAGGTTTGTGAACGATGATAAGGCTCAATGGATAACTAGAAAGGAATAGGAATGTTGTGAGATGTTAGGGGAAAAGAAGAGGTGTGAACTGGATGAATGACGTGCAATTCCTGGGGTCCATCTGAAGCTACTCACCAACCCAGACACTGACGCACAGTGAATGGATGTGAACTGAAACCAGAGATACTTTTCTTGTTAATGTGATTCACAGTGTGCCCTCTTTTACATCTTATTAGTTCAGATGTAAATGTAATTAGTTGTAATTAGTTTAAATCATTGTCAAGCAAGTATGCAAAATACATCAAGGTAGTTAGTCCTCTCATTCATCTGTGAGTACAGTGATACTCCTTTGACTGCAGCACAAACAATAAATATCAAACTTAAAGCTGTTTAACTGCATAGTCAGTAATACTGTTAATGCCACTAAAACCTATGGGAGTAGCAAATGTCCCAAATATAACACCCGGTGGGAGAGATTAAACTATGAACAGCTTGCACTCCAATTGTCCTCACAAAGTACATATGGAGAGCAAAGTTGTGAAGTCGATCATAAAAAAAAAAAAAAAAATAAATTTATGATTAAACAAATAATGAGAACTATACTTTTACTCATTTTTGCTCATGCTTGCAAATATTATTTTTTTTCTGAGTTTGAACAAGAAAAAACGAGACCAGAGATGTGCACAGCCGCCCTCTTTTAAGTTTCTCTTTTATAAAATAATTACTGCATGAATAATCCTGTGAAAGCTTCTGGGACTTCTTTAATTTCCATGGCCTTAAGTTAGAGCTCCAGGAGCTCCTGGAATCCACCAGTGAACCACCACGGTCTGAGCCTGTGAATTATAGAAAACCCAGTTTGAAATCAGGGTATGTGACTAATTCATAAATGCTATGGGGCAGGTTTATATTTGCCTTACGAATCATGTTGCTGTTGCCTCAGTATTATCATTTCTACTCCATGCATTTGATGCTTCTTAAGTCCTAATTAAGTGTCCCTTGTTGAAGGTGGGTTGACAATCAAAACGATGCACAGAATGGTTGCCATTCTATGAGGACTCGTGCACAGAGCATGAGACTTGCACAGTTGTCCTTGCCTTATACTCCCGCAGCTCCATGCCATGTCCTCTGCCCCCACAACTGGAACCGTCTCAAATGGCTGACAGCCCATCTGAAACAAGCTGCCTCTCTGCACCTGCAGCTCGATCCCCGAGTATAAAGGCAGATGTGGTACAGCCGTGTCACATCACACACTCTGTGTTCAAGAAGGACCTACAGGAAGGTAGTTCCTTTGAGAAGACATGTTCCCCATCGCTTCATCTGACATGACACTGTCATTTCTGAAGAAGACAACCGAGAGGTTTGCATTCAGAATCAGCAAAGAATTGGGTCCTCTTTCAGTGAAGAACTCCTCCCCAACAGTGCAGCATGAGCAATCACATCCTTATTCAGCAAAGTACGTTGTACAGTGAAACACTTCAGGTATTTCTAAACTGAAAGAAAGAGGATGGAAATATCTCAAGGCACCCCTGAATGCAGGTAAAATTCGATGTGCCCTCCTTTGTTTTAAGTGTTACTGTAGATAAATTTGTAACTCAAAATCAGGCAAGTGGGTTGGTTGGTTGGGTTTTTTTTGCTAAGGGAATGTATCTAAAGTCAAGATTCACTTAATCACAGCCTAACTTAATAATCCTGATAGGAATCTTTGTAATTCCTGTTGTATTTTCAGAAAAGGATTAAATAAAAAGTATTGATGAAAAAGATTCTCCTTCTGGGACTTCAGAGTTCTGCTAAAGTTAATATATAAAAAAATTTGAGATACGACTTTCAGAGTGTGAAATATTTGTCACCTAGAACCCTAGCAGCTTTCTGCAAAACCAGATATTTTTGACCAAAGGCTCGAATACTTGTCTCCCTTCCCAAATGACTTCACCTAAAAAGTTAAAAAAAAAATCCAGAAACTATCCTCCAAGTGAGCATGTGTGGTCTAATCCAGTTCCCCAGAACTTACTGGACATGTAAATCTAAACTTTCAAAGGTAGTGGAGCAACCTGTGGAGAGTGCTTTAGTGACTTGCCTGCAGTCTCACTTTGTTTTGATTAAGTACGATCAAAGGAAAAACTGCTCAAGTGCTTTGCTGGTTTGTGCTGAAGTTATTTTCCACAGCCTTAAGCATTTCTCTTTCTCTAAGGGTCTGAAAAGGTGACGAAATGTAGAACAAATTATTATTTTACTCACAAATTAAACTTAATTTGTATGGTGCCAAAATCGTTCCATTTCTTTCTGATCTCATCCTGGCCACAAGTGCCTGTGACTGCTCCAATACAATCGTTGCTTCCTTTTGTGTCTTTTCTTTGAATACTTCTCCCAATGAGCATTTACCCACCTCCGTGAAATATGTTGCTGTAACTGAGTTCAGTCTGCCACTGTTAAAGAGAATTTTGGTTAAATTTAGTTCTTTTGGCTTCAGGAAGACTTGTATAGGAACAGCTATTAAGAGAATGCTCCTTCAACCAGTGATGCTTCTCTCGTGTCTGGTAAGAGTGATGCTGGCAGCCTCTGTCAAAGCTTCTTTTAGCTGTTTTAGGGGCAGAAATCTCACCCCACAGTTGTCTGTTCTTAGTGTGCAGCTCAGTATATGTCTGAGGAGGCCTGGAATGAAAGTAGGCGTCTGGTCAACTCAAGAAGAGCATGTTGAGCAGAGGACGGGATGAGCTTCCTACTGCTGGAGTGATGGTGGTTGTATGTGACTGATGCTGCCTGTGGTTGCTGTAGATCCCGTGTATAGGAGCAACAAATTTTGTCCTTTTACATGTGGACATGTGGATTTTTCTCTTCTGTGTGACTAGACTTTTGTGAATGGAAACTCGAAAACTATTTAGAAGCTGGAACCATATAGTGTAATGATGCTGGACCACAATATTGGGGTGGCTTAATCCTCTGAACAGGGAATGAAATGAATCAGAAAAGATTTAAAGCTTTTGTAAAAAGAAGAGAGGATTATTCTGTTACCCAGGCAACATCTCTTCCAGGTATTGGTACCATGGAATAATTAATCGAAATAATTTTGAACAGGTAAATTACTGCTGCATCAACCTCAACTGTCATAATAGTTTGTTAAATACTTTGAAGTACAGCATCAGGGAAGTTATAAATAAAACAGAGTTAATGAATAGGACAGAGAGCTCAGTCTAGTTCTAAGATGAACTTGCCAATCTCTAAATCATGCCACCTTATCTAATTCTGACTGGTGCAGTCTCATGCATTGAGTAGTACCCAGGGAGACTGAGGTTATCAGAATCCACATCTCTGTCTCATTTTCCACCTGGTACAAGATAAGGAAGCACTTTTTTTCTTCTACTTTTCTCTTATCTGTTCAGTTTATGAGGTCTTGAGACAGGATTTGTCTGTTCCTCTGCATTCGTACAGTGTCTCACGCACTCAGAACTCATGGAAGTGCTGACTTAAATTACAACCTAGAGGCCCTGTGTAAAAACAGTAAGGCAAGAGAATAACAGTGTACCTATCAATCCTGTACTATCCTGCACTCTGACAATGTGAAAAATCTCCTGAGAAATACATCAGTTAGAGACGCAGATCTGAAATATGGGTGGAATCACTCACAGACACAAAGAGGGAATGAGAATGCTCATCCCAGATATCCACATCCAATGCCCTTTTGATTGATCTGAACTTCAAAAATTAGTTTTCCTAAGAAGAGAAATCAAGATTTCCACTAACATAACCCTGAGCTTTTTTAGTGATGACTATTGCTCAAGTTCTTGAGCACACATATCTGCTCTAGGTAGTTGTGCCTGAGATGTCAGGCACTGTGCCACAGATAAACCAATAGATAACATAGATACATTTTTTTAAAAAAACATCCTGGAAAATGCTTCAATATACTGATATATGTTAGGTGGAGGACTAAAACTTTGCAGGTAAACAGAAAGAAAAAGTAGAAGTTCCAGGAAAATTCTGGAAATATGATGCACAAATCTTGCTTTCCTTCTTATTCCGCACAGTGACAATCTGTGACTTTTTCTCTAGCTGTGCTATGATTTACCTTTCCTCTGAAGTAATTAAAAATTGATCACAGGCAGGAAGAAAAGATGCAATTTTTGGAACATAAGGTGTAAGTGCACCAAAGTTCCCGGTCAACTTGATTTGGGATTTGTCACTTTTTCAGTTTAAATAAAACAAATAATGATACTTAGGAACGAATCTATAAGAATCAGAAAATCATGCAGCAATCTGGCAGAACAAAATTATGATCTATGCAATCTGTATATTGCCAGAAGGAAAAAAATGTCCAGCTTAGTGACAGTCAGAGTAATTCTGTACAGCTGCTGGCATTTAAATATTAAATTTTTTATTTTTTTAAATCGGTTCTTGAAATTGTTTCACTGATGATGATTTACAGGTTGTGGCTCTTGGGTGTGCAGGGGAAGGACGCTGGTGCATCCTGGAGGAAGAAACATCAAGTGACCTTTGAGATTTGGTTAAAGGTGAAAGATGAGTCTGGAAAAGGCTCTGAAAGTAAACCAGTGTGGTGACCAGCCCAGGAGCGTGGCTCAGTGACTAAGGGAAGCTGTGCAGTTTGGTTGGCCTCCACCTCATCAGAAGGGAACACGTCTGTCTGTGGCACACATTGGCCAGAGCAGGTAGAAGGCAACTCTGCAGAAACATCGCAAGTGTGATAAGTGGAAAGAAGAGGAAGTCAACAGCAATTAGTTTAGAGTCTGGGAAACACAGGAAAGAGAAAATTATGTGGTCGGTGGAGTGAAAGCAGGTCACAAGGGCTTTTTCTTCAACAAGGCCATGGCTGGTTTTCACCCTCTGCTTTCTCATGTGGTATTAAGTTACTAAAAGAAATCAAACGAGTCTTGGTACTTTTTCTATGGTGAGGCATTACTCTTCAGATTTCAGATTTTAAAGAGCTTATGTAAATGTTTCCCATAAGTACAGCAATTATTTGATCTGACTTTGAAATAGTGCTGAAAAAGCAAGTTTTATGATCACCGATAAAGGTAATGTGATGGTAAAAATCCTCAGAAGACCCATCACATTGGACATATAAAGTGTCCTGTTCTTATAAATGTCTGCAGGGTAGGAATGACTTGGCTCATATACTGTATCTATTAATAGGCAGAGACCACACATCCGTATATATGAAAACCATCCTCTGAAGAGGGTTATCAGTAAAAATAGTGACATTGTAGTAGAGATCAGACCCCTGCCTCACCAGCTATGAATAAAATGTATTCTTTCACAGTCCTGTTTGAGCTACATAAGTTGGTTTATATTCTGTGCCATCAGCAGTATTCATCTGTTTTTCCCGCTCAGTGAAAATAGTATAGAGAGAGCATTGTATCTTCACTTTATTGGTGATTTTCTAAAATGTTCACATTCTCTTCTTTAAAGAAGGTTCTTTAAAATGTAAAATTGTTCTCCCAACATGCAGTGGATCCCAGAGAAGTAATAATAGTCATTGATTTAGTTCATTCTCATATATGCAAGAGACAGTTTGACTGGCGTCAGCTATGTGATAAATTGACTTTAAAGCCCTTCATACTGTGACAATATTCCCATACTTGATTTTATTTACATTTGCATTTCTTTGTTTTCCCTCTTCAGCACAGAAGAAAAACAAAGGCAGATTAAAAAAAAAAAATAAAAGCCCAAAACCACACACACATACATAAAAACCCAAACAAAAAAACTCTGGGCCTTCAGGGGTTGGCATGAAATTCTTTGTAGGTGTTTTATCAGTTAAAGACATCTCATGCCTCAGAAGTATGATCTCTGTTCAAGTGGGAATTATGATGAAAAGCAGGACTAAGAAACCTCTGAAATCTAGGACTTCTACAAGGATACACAGTGTTCTTCCGCACCTCATTAAGCTTGCCTTAAATGACCCAATCAGTGTTGAAAAAGTTCAGAAAAGATAAACTACTTGAGAATTTATTTCTTTTTAGCTTCATTGTAGGGTCACCGAGCAGAGCTATAAGAAATGTACATGGGAAACTTGTAGGGCAATTTATGCAGAAACACACAAACGTGTAGTGATTTTTTTCACACAAGGAGTATTTAGAAGCATCTGATAACTGCTTTTTCAAGACAAACTTATGTAAAAATAACCTTTAAAAGCAACACTGCATGAGGTAATTTAAGAAGTTGGGTTTTTCTGGAGTGGAATTTTGCTGAGAAATTGTAAATCTATGGCATTAAGTAGGATTTTTAACTCATTAAAATGTACCTCTATCTCTTTCTCACAAAACGTTCTCAGATTCTTACCTTGAAACTCTGCCATAAAGGAGTCGCTGTATGCCTGTACTGCAAATACAAGATGATTTCAATTTCCCCTTGTTTTTCCTCTCCAGAGTGGGACTCTTACAAGATCAGGAAGGAAGGAAGGAATATATTCAGATGGAAGCCAGTTCTCTCAGGCCATTATTACAATAATATACTTGATATCTGGCATTCTTAATGGGGCATCAGTTGTCAGAGTAAGAAACCTTTATTTCCAAATATTGCTGTATGTAACCATTTCTTTTCTTTTTTTTTTCCTGTAAAACAATTTTTTAAAAATTCACTCTAACATACATCTTCCATTCTGACAGTGCTGAGTACTACCAAAAGCACTACTTTCCATTAAAATGACAGGTGAACTTTTGCTTCTGTATTGATCATTTCTATAGCTACATCCTAGAGAAAGTGCTTTTGGTGCTGCACGCCTGAACTGACCCGAAAGGGCATCCTGCTCCTGAGGTCCCTAGCACTGGAGCCTGCTCATCCAGCTTCCCATTTATTCTCCTAAATTATGAAAGTGCTGACAGTAGGTTGAATACAAAGCAAAACTGTTTATCTTCCTCTGTGGAATAAGGGGATGTTTTCCCTAATTGAACAAATACACTGTTGATTTACATCTGTTTTCATCTCACTTTGTGATGCATTTTTCTACAAAGTTTACTGGACCAGGCAAGTTTAGGTAAAATAAGTCTGTATTTTATTATGCTAACCCCCACCCCAGATCCCTTATATTAGGATTTTCGTAATATCTCCCACATGGGAAGCAAGAATATTCATTTACCTTGGACATGGCATATATTCATCTTCCCTTGAGAAGGAGGTAATTAAAAAAAAAAATTACTACTGCCAAAATCTGCATAAATGACTATCTGTTCCTTAATGGATATCATCTGATCAAAATATCTCTATTGATTACCATGTGGGATCAGTATACTAGAGGTTTTCAGTAGGAAGAAATGACTATTTTTCCAGTAGAAGAACTGACTTTTCTAAAGCTGTTAGTGCTCTTAATGGTTCTGGGAAGAAGAATATTTCTTCAACTCACTTTGGAAAAAAGCCAGTGAGTTTCAAGACTTATATATTTGTACTGAAAGCACAGTGTCTGATGTCACCAAAGTTCCCATCTTCAAACCCTTAATGCGCAGCAGATGTCAACAACAAGTGGCTGCTTATGGTAGCAGTGGAGAGAACTAAGTTTCTGCATGCTGCCTGTGATGCAGTGCTTAACACATGAAGACTACCTCAATCCCTTCTCCTCTTTGAGAATGCATACAAAGCATAAAAGAAAGAAAGCTTGATGGATTTGAGAAGCACCAATGTGCAAAGCAGTTAGATGAGAAAAAAAAATCGGCTCACATTTTATCACATGTTATCAAGAGTATCTGATAAATTTAAGTAAATGATATGTCTATCAGATTGCCTCCTATATACCTTTGGAAGATGCTCGGTTCACTTCAGTGCTAGGATGATGTTTGTTCATATGATGTCATCTGGAATTCATGGAACGCCCTAACTCTTCAAAGTCAAAGGCCTGCATTTTTCTGAATGTGCTCTTGGTCATAGAGATGGCACCAACCATATTTTAAGCAAAGATCAGTTGTATGATTTTTTGTTTTATTATTATTTTTTACTAAGTAAAAAGATTATTTCAGTATCAGAATGAGGATGCAGTTCCCTAGTCTGGAGAAATGCTCATGCTCACTCTCTGCCAAGGAAGCTGTCATTCTCATTTCAGTAGGGAGCACCTTCCCTATAGCTGAACATTTCCCTTCGACCATCACTTCATTACCAAAGGAGGCTGATGTCATGGTCCACGGTTAGAACTTTGCACTTGGAGCTCAACAAATTAAGCTCCCCCACCTGAGCTCTTATGAAGTTACTAAAGTATCAGAGGAAGCAGCAGGGAAATATGAAAGATGAAGGACTACAAGAAGACAATGAAGCAATGCCAATCAACCTGACTAAGAGCTCAGCTGCTACCAAAGCAGGGGAGGCATGTCTATGGTAAACGTCATTGTTACAGGCTTCAGTCGCTCTTGAAAGGCTTTTTTTCGTTTCATTTCCTATTTCTTTGTGAGCTATTTCTTCATGAGCTATTTGTTCCAGCAATTTTGGAGTTTCTGCTATGAGAAGATAACTAATACTCAGTTTTAATACAAATTAAACAGCCACTTTCTCACTGACAAGATCAACAGATCTAAAGCTGTGAGCCCAAAGCACCTTTTTCCTGCTTATCAGTTCTGTTCCATCTTCATCCTTGTATTTTCATATTTCTTCTTTTTGTTTCTCTCTGCTACATTTTGCATATACTAGGGAATATAGATGTTTTCATACAGTAGATTATTGTAGATGAGCTTTCTATGATAAAACAGTTCTGTAGCTCCCTATTCTCCATGGAATTTTAAATAAAATATCCCTGATTTGGAAACAGAATACTCAACCTGAATCACATCCCAGATGTGCAAGCTTCAGAGCAGAAAATATTAAAAAAAAAATTTAAATATTTAGCATGAGTTATACAAAATTAAAACCAAAGGAGAATTGCAGTCAGAGTGGTGATATTTACAAAGCATTTTTGCTTATAAGCTGTTAATAATTTCTCAAATAAAACCACAAGTTCCTATATCTAACTTTCTATAGAATGTATCTCTAAAATGTCAATATATACCGCTCAAAACTTCTGACTTGCATTTGGACAGGTTAAAAGCACATTTTACATTTAAGTTCCTTTTGCTTAATAAATATGAGTATTCTGACTTTTTAATGCTTTCTAATAATAAACCTTCTTTGTTATATCACATATAAGCTGTGGTAGCCCTTGCAGCACCATTTGCAACCTGGTAGGAGCCACAATCCTCTTGTCCCTAGCAATCAGCCTCTCAACACTTGCTTACCCACCCCGGTACTGAGATTCCCGCTTCAGAGAGCTCAGCTGCAAAGACCATTTGCATATCTTCAATAGAACAGCAGTTGCTTTCTCTTTGCAAGAGGAAAGGCAGCCAAGGTAGGTTGCCTTCCATCTCCAGGAAAGAAGGAGAAACCTTCTAGAAAGACAGAAGTTTATCACCCTGTTATTTGGCCTGAATATAAGAGCCTCTCATGCACACTATACATGCAATAGTGTTGAGCACACAGTGTGCTAGAGAAATTAGGTAGATACAGATCCACAGGGATTCGTATTTGTCAAAATTATTTTAAGTATGAAATCTCTAAGTTCCAGAAGATTTTAAGTCCCCTACTTTCCAGGGTGTAGAAATGGTGATTGGCATGTAAAAGTCAACAAATTGAATACATGCAGATAATTTGCATGGCCAGCAGTCGTAACTTCTTGCACAATTTTAGGGAAGAAAGCCAGTTTTGAAGCATAATATTGTAGTCCATAATATTTGTAGTTCTTTGTAAAGTAATATAAACACAAGTACTCTCAAGGGCTTGATTTTTACGTGGTATCAACAAGCATGTCTAATCCATTGTGCTACAATTTACTGAGGGATAATTGCTCATTTACAGAGGAAAAAAAAAAACAAAACACCACATAAAAAACCCAGCCATTTTTCCCATCTAAATGATTCCATTTCTTCAATCTTTGCACTGTTTTCCATATTTTTAAAACTTGAAAGCGCTAGTTATGTGACTCAAAGGAAAGTAATTTTTGCAGCGGATGAGACTAATTATTCTGGTACTGTGAATATTGACACTGTTCTAGCCCTCTTCGTATCTTTATTTATGCATTAAATGTTGGACATTAATTTAACAATTATTTTAGCAAGATTAGAAATTACACAAGGATGGGAAATTACACAAGGATGGTGGCAGAGATGAGTAAGAGGAGAACAAGACAGAAATTTGATTATTTCAGATATTACCATTGGGATTGTATAATTAAGTGCATTCCTTGTTTCATGGCAGAGTTTAATGGAAAGTACAACTGCATTATTCTTAACAGTCAGCAGCTTGGTTTTTTTCCAATTTTCATGTTGATCTCCTCAATCCTCAGAAGGGCTACTGGGCAAAATGAGTTCTTGCATCTTTGATTAGGTTGAAAACAGTCTGATTTGCAATTTTTCATTATCAGTTCTGTTCGGTTCAGTGAGTCACCACCTGAGACACCTTAGTGTAGAACAAGATTTAGTAATAGGCAACACTGTCGGATCGCAGCTAGTTCACAAAATGCTAGTAAATATGTAGGGGTGGGAAAATGATCGGTTTGTTTGTAAGTAGCTCTGAAGCAGGAATACAAAAGCTGTGCTACCCATACACTGTGTTTCTCAGTTATATAAAGGTAGCTTTTACTGATCAAAACTCAGCTGTAACCAAGACTTTTTCTTTGGTTATGATTCCTCACATGATACGTGGCAAGTATTCCTGTTAAGTGTTTGCGGCTGATGTCCATCAATGTGAGTGGCCTGGGAAAGGCATTTACAGAAAGGGAGCAACAATGGGCATCTCTTTTAAAAAGAAAATATTTATCTTCTTAATATTGAAATAGGAAGAATATGTACAGGTGTTGTGGTGCAGTTAACACTCCTCACAATACACCTTCTGAAAAAGTAAAAAAAAAAAAAAGAAATAGCATGATGCTTATTTTGCTGTAGGAAAAACTGTCTCACAGAAAGATGAAGAGGCTCATCCAGGTCTTCCAACAAACTGGTGGCGCAGCCAGGGAAAATGCAAGTCTCTTGCATCCTAGTATGATGCACTATCCATGTTTCCTCGAATAAAAGGATTCACAAACAGCAGGAGGCTGCGTAGCAAAAACTCCTCATTAACTGAAGCATTGTGGGTTTTATATCAACTCTTCTTTGAAAATCACTGTTCAGCTGTAAGTAACCCAGGCGTTTCCCATAAAAGTACTTGTAACACTGAAACCACTTCCAGCTACTGACATACAAAGCACATCTGTCAAAAGAAAATTCTTATTAATAAAGTATGAGAATTCTGGCTCTTTTACAACCCTTAATGTGACACAAAACCCCTTCTCACTGCTTGTGCTAATTTTGACTTTGAAAAGAACAAAGTTTTCTAACGTGAGCTCACATCAGTGGATTTACTGCAAGGATGAATCTGATCCATTCTTTTCACTCTTAACAGCAATGGAGAAGGCAGGTGCAATGAGAAGAAATAGTTGCAGAAGATATGGGAAACCAAGCAAGCAGTTCTAGCTCTTGTGGGTTTTGCACATGGTGTGGAAATGAAGCCGATGCTGTGCACGGGCTGGGGTGTGAACGCTCCTGCCATGCACATTTAGCCACTCGCTCTCTCGGCCAAAGGGATGGTGCCTGGAAGCAGCATTTGATTCACTAGCTTGTGGCTTACTGATATGCAGCCCACATGTAAATATTTATCGTACCGAGTAACCTCAGCCTTGGTATTCTGTTGAAAAAGTACAAAAGCAGCAAATTAATTGTTTCAGTGAAAAATTTTTGCCTTTTTCAGCAAAGCTTTCAAATTTCTGCAACAGCAACTGGTATGAAACTTGAGGCATTTACGTATTTAATTTTCCCTTGCTGTGACTGGTTTTAATTAACAAAAATTACGGTGGCAGTGACTGCCACAGATAGATGCTGGAACAAGTTATTAATATGGCACAAATGAAGATTTCCAAAAGTAAATAAATCTATATTTTAAAAGAAGAATATTAAAAAAAAATAAAAATCAACCCGGCAGGATTTACAAAGATAACGTATGCACCAGTGAGATGACCTGTCTCTTACATTACAATGGATTTTGTCAGCATATTTGCACACAATACTCTGCTTTGTTTACTGTAGCCTTTCCCAAAGGCAGTTGCTTATACATTTGTAATTCCTATCCATCTCTTTGATTAAACACTTGAAGCCCCTTGTAGCTTTTTTTATTTTTAAAAATTTTGCTCTGTTTAATCCAATGCAGGGATGCATTTTCAAAGCTATCTAGAATTATGCAAAAAGTTTTGGAACTTTGATTGCACCACCTGGAGTTCTCAAAGGCAGTGACATCTTCTAGATAACTAATGACACTGAGTATATTGAAAAATGTATCCCCACAAGTTCATGGTTGAGAAAAAAAAATTAGAAATTACCTTGATGTGGGTTTTGTTACGGCCTATTGCTCTGATGTTTTTATAAGGTAAGTCTTTTCCAATAGTCAAAGAATAGGAAAAGGCAGACCAGAAATTGAAAGCAGAGTAGAAATGGGAAAAATAGAGAAAAGACTAGGGAATGATATTTCAGTCACATCTAGCGGGGATAAATCAAAGTTTTCTAAAAAGCTAGGTTGAATATGGCCACTGTTTTCCACTGCTGCATTTTACCCGTAAAGTCAGCAAGCAGGTGACTATTTTTCTGTGCAATCAGTGCAAATCATGTGAGTAAAAGTATGTTTTTGTAAACAAGCCATCTGTTACTATTTCTTAATATCTTAGAGTTAAAAGGCTTGGGTATTAGAAGTCTTCTTATTGTGTAAATGTATATTCTGCTTATATAGTTTACATCGCATGCTGCAAAATGTTTATTTCATATTCATGATTATAAAATAATTTTTCCATAGATAACATTTTTGGTAATGTCCCTTTTAACTCAGTCTTTGAAGTAGTTGCTTTTTTAAAGATCAAGTAGCAGATACCCCAAATTTCTCTGGTTCCTAGCTCATGTTTAAGGTCCAGGAAGGACAAGGGGATCTGAAACCATGAGACTTCTTAGCCCTAAGGCTGAGGAGTGGATAGTCACAAATCAGAAAGATAGAGATTCCAGGCTTTGTTTTGTATGCAAAATAAACATCTCTCTTAGCACCTCAGAAGATAGTTTTCTTTGAAATGATGGAAGAGTAGTCAGAGTAGCCTTCAGAGAATGAACTGTTCTAGAAAGTCGTGTTTTAATATTGCCCAAAACACTAATGTGAAAGGATCCTCTCTGTTATTGAAATTATACTAGCAATTTCTATATAATTTCTGTATAATTTCTATATAATTTTGAAATTCTGACAATTAACTTTATAGCTGAGATATATACAAAAGCACTAGGTTTAATAAAAAAAAAATAAATCTAATCTAGCTGTAAAAGAAGGATGCAACCAGCATGAAGCATGACTTTATGGTTTTTTTGGCTTAGCATGACTTCATACATTTACTGGGATGCATGGAAGATTAACTAAAACAACCTACTCACTTCTAATGGAATGTAATCAATGATGTCATGATAGATTTCTGGCAGCTGTCAAATGTCTCTATAGACTTGAAGGACAGAGGAGCTCAGGCTTCTGGTCCATAGCACAGCAGATGTGCATTCATTCGTTGACTCATTCACATGTATCCTGCTATTGCCTGATACTGGGATAGTATTTCCATAAGCAGCTTGTGAGAAGGAATGTAGGTTGGACTTGATGATCCTAGAGGTCATTTCCAACCTTAATTGTTCTATGATTCTATGAATTAATCAATGATACTGTGGGGATGACACATGGATCTAAACTGATCAATGGTATAAAGCTATAATTGGCAGGATTAAGCAATCAAACTTCCAGATCAGAGGCAAGATATATAGTAATGTGTTGTGAATTTTAGAGGTTTTCCGAGTAGTTGGTTCTCTCTCAGTTTGGACTAACAGAACTAGTCTGTTTTTAAGGAGAGTGGTGAAAAGATATTACTTATTATAATAGTATTTATTATGAAAAAAGTGCCAAACATACTTACTCTGTCAGAGAAAGAAAAGTACCTTAATGCTACAGACCATAAAGGGTGCAAGAAGTGAACTTGTAGGAAAAAAAAATAATGTATTCTCACTAAAATAATCAGGCAGAAGAAACAGCTTGCAGCACACTGTAATGGTACTCTGCAATTTCTGTGTTAATATTACTGTTGTAATAATAATGTATATATTACATCTTTTCAGAGAGAATTTGATGAACTGATGGTTACACAGTGTAAAATGACACTCCTCTACTGAAATGAAGGCAGCTATACTGAGTCATATATGAAGCTGATTATTGTGAAAGCGGAAAAGAGAAATGATGGTGGTATTTTGGGCAGACTGAGATTGAGGAATGCTAAGTTTAAGATTGCAGTATGTGCAAAAAGCGAAAACAAATTTTTCTTAACCACAGCCCTTCATGAATTTGACCGATGCCTCACACAAAGACGCTTGCTAAAGCATGTTAATGATTCCCGCAGAGTGGGAAGGAGAGTGAAGAGTACTGCTCCAGAGTTGACCCCAATATTAACTACAATATATTTCCCCAGAAATCACCCATCACATTTTCACTTCAGAAAGCAGCTGCAAATGCCTGACTCTGCCAGGCAAATAGCACATTTGGGGCTGAGACAGTCCTTAAGTAGGAGTGTTTATAGCCTTCTTGGTTAGGGACCACTAGGCATACTGGAGAGCTGTAAGAAATACAAACTTAGGAAGCTCAAGATCTCTTCAGTTTTTTGTTTGTTTTTTTTTTTTCTTTGTCTAGGAAGCAAATCCCTTTCAAGGACATTTGCTCAGTGAGACATCCTCTTCTCTGCAGTCAGAGCTCATAGTGCTAATGACTATAGCCAACTCTGTAACTTCTTTTAGGTAGAAACCTGAATTTCCTACTGTTGTGAGATACAGTAGAAACTTGTACTATTCACCCCTTGACTGGAACAGCATGGAAATGCTTCTATTTCTTTCCAAGTGTTCACAAACTTCCTTATTTGCCTATAAAGAATCCTCTGTGAAATAACAGTTTTGGCAGTCATGTTTATATCTGTCATTTCTTAAACCCATGTAATGAGGATAAACATCAACTGGACTATATTTTTAGATAAATCCTGATATTTACTCTGTAGTTGCAGATAAGTTTATTAAAATATCATTCCTTAAGGCTCTGTTAAGGTATAGAAGTATGCTCACCAGTGTAAGCACTGACATTATCTTCAAATATGTCATGCAGAATATTTTAACTTTCACCATAGAGCTGAAGAACAACTCAATGTGTCAGCCTGACAAATTCAGTTGAAACATCCCAGTTTCCTTCCAAGAACCTAGTTCTCTCCTTGGACTGCTGAAATTGTATTACATTAAGGAATAAATTACAGAAAGTGTTAAGAACTGCCAGCAGACAGCACCAGAACCTTGCAAGCCCCTTCTTAGAGATGAAGATGTGAAATTCCAAAATAATAAATGAAACCAAGATTCCTACTGCAGATATTAATCATCTCAGAAAACAAACTAATTTCAGGATTTTTGGAGATGTTTTGTGCTGCATTTGCATTTATTACTATTCCTGAGGAGTAGTTGCTCCCTGGTTGTAATCTCCGAATAAAAAAAAAAAAAAAAAAAAATCCACTCAGAGACATCATTGGTAGAATACAGATTTTTTTGTTCGGAAAATAGAAATTTTGGGGTGACGTTGGCCTAATTCAGAATACATTGCTATAGTTCATTGAGTTTGTTTTAATATGCTAATAGAAATTCAGCTGGTGCACAATGCTTTTTTGTTGTTGTGATTTTCAAACAAAATCAAGCATAAATTTTATAAGCATATTAGTTCCTAGTCTGTGTAATTCACTGAACATAAAACCTGGAGAAGAAACCATGTTCAGAACTGCTGCTTTTCAATTCAGCAAAGGTCTCCTGCAAAACCTTCAGTACATTGTACAGCTCAGGACTGTCAGTTCTGACACCGAGTACAGCATGAAGAAACCTGGCAAGTGAGGATGACCACGTTCCCACTGACCCTTGTGCTGCTGCAGCGTGTGCCCAGGTGATTTTGTTCCTGTGTTACCTTGTCCTCTGCCCTTTGCTACCAACTGAAAACAGAAGCTGTTCAGGCTGGTTTGCCTAGTGAAGTGCTCAAATCCACACCTGCTTCCTGAGTTCAAATGACCTGATTTTCTCTCACCTCAAAAGATACTGATTTTGCTTAGAGGCTTTGGAAAACAGCCTGTCCTGACATGGTGTGTATTTATAGGTCTTCAATACACAAGTCTGAAAAATGTTGGCTTCCTTCTTTGGCTGAAAACTAGGTTAATTATGAGAAGCATTTGCCAATCTGGAGAGCATGATGCTGTAGTCCTGGCCATGCAGCACATGTGTCATTAAAGACAAAATCCAACAATTTAAATTAGGAGGAACATTAGGGGAAAAAAAGTTACTTAATTATAACAAGTATTTCAAGAAAATCCCTCTCTTTTTCTTTCTGAGATGAGCTGCTGAAAGCCTCGGGACATTATTTGTCTGACACAGAGGGTGATTCAGGTGAGCTGGCTAAGATTTCCACTCTGTCACTACCAGAGCACAGATTCCCAGCCAGCAGGTAGAATGAATGACAACCGCCCTAGGCTGGCTGCCTCAGCAGTTTGTCTTCTACCACTTCTGCTGATCAAAGCAATCAGTGGCCTCACTCTCCTTCACCCCACTCCTTCATTCAGAGAGGGAAATACTGAAAAGGCACTGGTACACGTAACAACGACAGCCTGTGGTTTCTCTTACTCCAGGTCTGTTCAAACAGGGAACATAGGAGGAAGAGATTATACTGATAAATTACCTGTGAATAATAACACACATTCTACATAGGGGTGAGCATATGAAGCCCCCATCTCTCTGTTTCCTCCCCTGGGGATAGATGGCACCGTTCAAGAAACAGCTCTCTACAATGACCATTCCAAAACCCCAGCGTTTTGTTTCATAAAGGATGAGCAGCAATGTGCAAATAAATCTTTAAGTTGTCTTGAAATGTTTCATAGCCTTTCAGTGAAAGAACAGTTGTACATCCCCAAGTAGCACAAGCTCCTTTAATAAGGCTTGGTTGAAGTTTTGGAGAAAAAAAAAAAAAAATCTATCTATTCCTTCTGAAAGCTACTGCATTGACAATCTGGCCAGTGACCTTGTGAGCTTCTCTTCTATGTCCTGTCTCAGCTTTGTGCTGGAAGCACTGGTAGAGATGGGAGATGTCTTCCATTTAATCTCAACAAGCTGAAGAGCACAGATACTCGGAGTGTATATGCTAGGGTTTTTTTGCTAAACAGTCAGCAAGGATTCAGTTTTAAAATTGGTGACTCAGAAATATTTATTTATAAAGAGTATGAACTTAAAACCTCTAACTTCATTCCATAATATCCAGCAGGCCCTCAATCCTCTCCAGGAAACTTATTTTCTGAAAACATTTGCAAAATTTGCTTTTAATAGGTAGAGTGACCTATTTGTAGGACATCACCCATAAACATGAATGCAAAATCATGAAATTCCTTGCAGAAGGGACAACAGCAGGGTAAAGATTAACAGGTAAAAATAATTATGAATATTGGCTAAAACCCATGGGTGATGTACACATATCTTGAATTTGAATCTATTGTCATTTCATCTCAATTTGAATATTCAAGAGAGGTCCATTTTGAAAACCAAATAGCAGATTTAGATTCCTGAAACAACTCAGATTCAAAGTGAGTTACAACTTTTTTATCCTTAAGCATTTTTTTTTTCTGCTCGCTAGGCAGAAATTCTCAGGATGGGCAGGAGTGGCCAGGGTGATTTTTCTACAGCTAACATTTCTTTATACAGTCTGCTTCAAGGGACTTCATGATGCCTGAAATGGTAGCAGACATGTAGAAGCTGCCACTAATGTGCAATATTTTCCAAGTATGCTGTACCAGTGCCATTCTGTGCTATTAACAAGGAAAGTAAATGTTAACCAGTTTATTGGGATTATTCTTTGTTTAAATAATTAAAGGAGCTCTTTTATATCTACGGAAGCAATCCCAAGGAGAGAATACAGACAGATCTGCTTAATTAATTTGTATCTTTTTCACTATGGGTTTTAACATCCCTGTAATAAAATGTAATAAGATTAGACTATGCTTTAACATCTTTGCCAAAAACATCTACTATTGGTGGAAAGATGCTAAATCTTTATTTTGCAGAAGCGGTTAGCATATTTTGCAATCTGATACAGCTGCTGTTGAAACAAATTGTAGTCCCAAGACATTACAAGGTGAAAAAAAAGTTTAAAAATTAGCATGACAATTTTGCTTGAGGGGTATCATCATTTAGATGCTTGTTCCTTTTCTAACTATTTCATTTCCTCCTTATCAGTGCCACATGTTAAGCATACACCTTCCAGAAATGTGGAAGGAGGAGGGGGTGGTATTGCGAGAACAGTAAATCATTTATTACGGAAAACTTCCTATCTCAATGCTATGGGAAAAATTAGGATTAGTGAGAAACAAACATGGGTAAAAGTAAAACTATTTTCCAGTACCCAAAAAAACCTGCTGTTGGAGAACTGACAGACACTTGCAAAGTTTTGTTGCATAGATGACGACTCAGGCAGCATTTTAATTGCATCTGTTATCCATGGGTGTGTACAGCCTAACAAACCAAATATGATAGCTGCATGAATGTTTCTTGGAAGTCTTCATTAACTGATGACATTAAGCTAATGATAAAATAATGATCTGTGTAGGACTAATGTTTTTACTGTACTCTAATAGCCCAAGAAGAGTGTATTTTGGATCACTTTGTTATTTCCTTTAAATTATTTCTAAAATAGTTTTCCTTGAGGTCCCTTCCAACCTGGCATTCTGTGATTCTGCAATTCCTCTCCCAGAATGTCAAAGCATTCTGGGAAGCAAAACTGCCACAGTGTGCAGTGTGCTTTGATAAATAGCTGGTTGTGGTGGCATTTACAGTCATAAACCTTGTCCATTTTTCAAAATCCTGAGGCCAGTTACAGGTGGACTTTATAACCTGCAATAGAACTGGTGCTGAGAGTCAGCAATTTCCTGAGAGTTGAGACACACACATCAGGGTGACGCAAAGCTTTTACAACATCCTGGGACCGTGAATAGGTATGGAAGAATCCTAGCGCACGCCAGAAATAACGACAAATTCACACTACCACACTCCTTAGCTTTCCTCAGCCCTTCCAGAGGTGAAATGTGTCCCACTCATGCTAAGCCAAAATCTTCCCTGACTCCCTCTGAAGTGGAGAGCTGATCTATGCTGCAGAAACTGAGACAGGGCAACGAACCCAAATCTCCATCAAGCCTATAGCTGGACAAGGAATAACTGACCTCATCTCCAGTGTCTGCAGGTCTCTGGACTACCAACCTCTTAATACTCTCTGCCAAAAATTCCTTTAAGCTTTTCTGATTTTCCTAATCCAACAGTCTTCCACCTGCCTCTCTTGCAAGCTAGACATATTAAACATAATAGTGTTACTATAGCTCTCTCCCATCATTTTCTTAGCCCAGATCCAGAACAGTCTGACTTGCTGCAGGCTTGGCTTGTTTCAGGACAGTTTAAAGTAAAATGTTTTCTGTGATTCAAAGCGTACAAAACAGTGAACTGTTCATACACTCTTTACGAGGGCCACAGGACACTGAAGAAAAAAAGTAGTAGCTGTATTTTTTTTTCTTTTTAAATAGGCTGAGTACTTTGAATGCATTCACTGTTTGAAAAGAATCCTTAATTGCAGGAATTAACTTACATATGAAAAAGTGAGTAATTGAGACATGAGAATTCTGGGATGGTTCAAGGAGAGAACAAACATAAACCATTTCAGATAGGCAAAGTCATTCAAGCAATATAAGCCAAATTTTGGCTCTTACTCAGCTTTTATTGACTCAGTGTGTTTAGCAAGCCAAAGGATTCTCTCAGCTGGCACAAGGCAAAGTTGTTAGACTCCATATTTTCAGCAAAGCAGAACAGGTTATTGCCATTGACTCCTGTGGGTAGAGTCTCTAATTATATGCAATAATATAATTAGAGAATTATATTATTGGAAATATAAAGGAAAAAAATATGCAATAATGACCTAGAAATCGGTAGCAGATATTTATTCCTCTTCCATAGCCTGTATAAAAGCTAACTAAACTCAGTAGGAAGAATTTCCATTAAGTAGTAGGCTCCATATTAGGATTCTCGTATGCTCATTATCTAGACATACTGTTTGGAAAGGTGATTTAGTGCAGTTCAGTATTTGCTTATTCTTATGTATTTGCAGCATGAATTGTTATTTCCCATTCTTAAGTGAAACATATGATCATGCAATTCTAATAGATTTCTTACAAAAACATTAACTTTTCCTATAGGTTCAGGCTGTGCTAAGACAAGAAAACTCATTCCCTTTGCTTCAGATCACAGGGGTGTGTGAAGAATGGGAACTGCTTTACATTTCGTCTCAAGAGAGTTGTATAAATAATGAATCCTATAACATTCTTCACTGAATGTTGCTATTTCTGGTTTTGTCTCTAGGATGATGGCAAAACCCACTGTTCTTTCTGTGCATTCTCTCTCACACCACCACCAGAAATCTAGCTTTTGCCTAAATAATAGCAATCATCCTTCCTCATATAATTCTGCTTTTTTTCACTGAGATTTTTCTCCACAGCTTGGTGGTGACTGGCTGGATCTCTGGTGCCTTTTTTCTCAAGACTCCTTGTTAATCCCTTAAAGGCATTCTCTAGTTTCCTTTCATCTCCTACCACCTCTTTGATCTTGGGGACTCTTCTCTCTATCTGTCTTGAAGCTTACAGGCCAAATTTTTAGAATTAAAGCTGAAACCGCAAAGGACAGAATGGAATAAAGATGTATATTTTTAGCTCTGGCCATGCTGAGTGTAAGATAAAACATCTAAATGAAACAAAAATACAGTGCAGAATAGGACCACAGAAAATAACCTAAGTAGCTGAAATCAGACATTACTCTAAACACTGGGTTTTCTCTCTATGTGCCACACTACATATAAGCTCTTGCTGCCTGGAGGTTTTTTCAAAATAGACCCTCTTTAATGGTATCCAGCTATGACAGGGAGCTGAGTCCTTAAATCTCTCTCAACAAAAATGCATCTTCAAGATGGAAATCTATATAGTAAATAAAAGGCGTTAAGAGTTTTCCTTGACAAGGAATTTTTAAAGGTAGCTGCACTTTGTCATATGGTTCAACATCTGCCCTGAGATGTCTTTAACTCTGAAAATATGAATGCTGTTGAAGTGTGATCTAGCTAATGGAAAGTTATACACTCCTTGTTGATCAGGAGACAAAGTCAAGGTCAAAGCTGTGGAGAAAATGAAGTACTACAAGTCAAAGACAAACCGAAGAGTTGCAGAAAGACTTAGAGAATGAGGAGAACCTCCTGGAGTAGCAGCAGGTACAAGAGAATAGTTGGAAGGCTGGTAATGTGCAGAAGACTTACACGTTTGTGAGGTGTAGTAAGGCGCTATTGCTTTTCCTTTTCCAGCCCAGTAAAAGCCAGAACACAGATTGGAACACATTTATGACTGTAAGGACTCAGGGCAGGAGCTACACCCAAGCTCTCCAAATTGCTAATGACAATTCTGTTTATCCAGCCTAAAGTTACTTTAAAAGCATGACTTGCAGAGAATTAGTTTTCTGCATCTTCAGGCCCGTTTATTTAATGTATCTCTGTCCACTGAAAGCAGAGACACCCAAACCAGCTGATACGCTCTCAGTCAGTTGTCTTTCCTGTTACTTATGACAGAGGGACAGGGAACTCTAGTCTAAACTAGTGACAGGACAAATAGCAGAAAGTACAGCAACTGAGGTAAACAGAGACCTTGTTAGAGCCCTATAGAGATAAGTAAGGTGGAGATTAGCCCTTAGCTGTCTCAAGAGGCAGGAAGGCAGTCGGGCAAAGGCACAGCTCTAGAACAACCAAGCAAGCTGACCTCAGAGAAGGAAGGGAACACTAGGGATATTACAGAGAAGGGGAAAATCATTTGTAAATATGGGGAAAAGGCAGAAGCTTTCCTACAGTACCATCTGAAAAGGAGAGTGAACAGCATGAAGAAAAATGGAGGCAGCTTTTGGAAAAGAGGAAGCTACAGAGCTTTGTTCACTATTTTAGCAGAAAATCCATATGCCTGTCTGTATACTTTGTTAGTTTGTCCCCTCACCTTTTTCAGAAACACCAAGCTGGATGTCCTTTTTCCTTCAAGAAACCCCCTGCAGGACAGCATGGTGAAGCTAAATCTGGTGCCTACAGGATCTCCTGGGCACCTCTTGATGTGTACCCTTTGCTCCCCTGTTTTTTGAACATTTCCAAACTGGCTGCTTTTTTATACAGTCTGAAAACTTGTATTTATAGCCACTCACAGAGAAGATGGTTACTTCTTAGACTTGATAATAAACTGCCTTAATAACTTTTTTTTCACAAGAATTATAGCCTCCAATTTAATAGTTATAAAAGCGTAATTTGAACTCTGTTGATTTCATTGTAAAGAAGAGAGATTTGGAAAGATTTAATAATTGATAAGACTTTTGGGACTGTAACAAAAAAGAATTTTTTTAATGAACTTTTTACGCTTGACAGATTAGAAGAATCTAAGTGTTCTTCAGGTGAATACTTCTGAGTATGCATGGACTATACAATAGTAATATAAAAACGTTTGGAAGAATGATAAACTAGACCAAGACGGTGAAAAATATAGGTTAAAGGATTCTAATAAGCATAGCATTACATTTTGTAACATGATGAACATCCCAAAATGAGATGTTATAAGAAAATCAATGCTCACTGCTCAGTATGCAAGTGTTTAATATGAACAAGAAAACTTGTGAAGATCCTGACTAGTTCTTAGCAATATCCATGCTACTATAATGAATTACACAAAGTTGTTCATGCAGGAAATTACTCAGAGATTGTTAGGGATCTCAGCTCTCTAGAATGTCTCTTGCATTAACAAGTAACTACACAGAGATATCACTAACAGAAGGCACTGGACTGTGAGTTTTGGAACTATGAATTTGCTAATTATAAGACAAGTACAAAACAGCTACTAATCATGAAACCCATCCCATATTTCCTCCGATACACCTCAGCTGTCGTGTAGAGGGACTATATAAAATGAGTAAGTAATCCTGCTTCTGCTCCTGGGTTCTCTGTGTTGCTAGTTTATTTTATCTGTGTCCATGCATGTGTATAATAATGAAGGGCTGGAAGCTAAGCATTGGTTAGCTAGGACAGCTCAAGCCCACAAAAGGTCTGCTTTACATTATCTATAGAACAGTGGGTATCCCTGATGTGAGTTACAACCACAGTTAGTTTAAGAAAAAGAAGAGAACATCTATGACAGTGTTGGGATTTCATGACATGACCCCCAAACCTCTCTGTCTGGACAAAACTTGAAAATATTTTGTAGTATTTGGAAGATTTTACTTTTAAATTTCATGTTACATGCAGACAGGGACATTTTCTATTATATAGGAACCTTCCCCTGTAGCCTTCCTAGGTCAGACTTTTTCTCAAAGACTTGCTTTATTTGCTGTGGTTTTTACAGAACTAGCACCAGCACCATTCTCTATGTATCAACGCTGATCTCTTTTCCTCTCTTGGGCCAATTACTCAAATCATTAACTGTTAGGACTTAATGAAATTTCTTACTTCTAACCACATGAGAAGTCAATATCATTTGTCAGCCAGGTCAACATTCAATGAATTTTCTAATTAGAGCTCATGCCAATAATATCTTTGGTGGAATTCTGCTTAACAGAAATAATGACTATATATTGACTGTAGAGGTAAACATGGACCAATGCATTTCTTTTCCCCTGGGGAGGAAAGAAACTCTGACACTTCCAAGATAATCCCCTGCACCACTCAAGTGTAGGAGTTAGTGAAAACTGGGAGTAAACTTAAACCTAGGAAGATGGGAGGGATAGGGGGAAGGTATTTTTAAGATTTGGCTTTATTTCTCATTATCCCACTTTCATTTGATTGGTAATAAATTATTTTTTTCCCTAAGTCAAGTCTGTTTTGCCTGTAATGGTAATTGGTGAGTGATCTCTCCCTGTCCTTATCTCAACCCATGGACCTTTCATTATACTTTCTCTTCCCTGTCCAGCTGAGGAAAGGAGTGATAGAGTGGCTTTGGTGGGCACCTGGTGTCCAGGCAGGGTTAACCCACCACAAGGAGAAAGGCAGAAAACACATTTCCAGCCTCCCTCAGTCCAATGTAGTATCTATTAGCATGATTCTTAACTGAGACAATTAACCTTGTCCTTGCAGCTATACCTTTTCACAGAAGTGCTTTCACATCTGCTGGGTAGTCAATAGCACTATTCTCATAAGTGGGCTTCAAAGGGTGCATAAAGCTCATGGTGCTCTGTAGTTCATCTGCTCCTGACTGCAGAGCTAATTTTTTGCACAGCTTTAGACAGCATCAGCAAACTAGAAGTAGGAATAGAAGCACAGAATGGGTTGGAAGGGACTTTTAAAGGCCATCTAATCCAAACCCCCTGCAGCAAGTAGGGACATTTGCAACTAGAGAAGGTTGCTCAGAGCCCCGGTCAACCTCACCTGGAATGGTTCCAGGGATGGGGCATCAGCCACCTCTCTGGGCAACCTGGGCCAGTGTCTGACCACCCTCAGCATAAAAAAATTTCTTCCTTATACCTAGTCTAAATATACTCTCTTTTAGTTTAAAACCATTAACCCTGGATAGGGGGTAATACACCTCTGTATAGTTATGGATCTAAAAACCTATTAAGTTGCTGCTGTATGAGCACTTGGGAGCCCACACTGCATGCAAGAATAGCCATCGGCCGTGCCGGGAGTCAGACTTGCTGGTGGTACAGGCAGCAAAGGTAGCCTTGGGGCTGCCCTCCTCCAGCAATATAAGCATACAGTGGTGGACTTTAAGTCTCAGTTGAGAGCTAAGCAGTTGGCATTTTAAATGCGGCCAATGTCCCAAATGCAGCTTGCAGTGTAAGCCCCACTAAAAATCAAACGCTCATAAGAATTAGACTTTCATCCCAAAAAGATGAGGACTCATCTCAAGTGAGTCTTTTCTGATGCCTACTGAACACTTCCATTGACTCTAGAGAGCTTTAGATCAGATTGTAAATGTATATAAAAGAGTTGAGAAAGCCTTATTTAGCAAACAGGAAAAAAAAAAAAAAAAAAGAAAAAATAAGCATCTGTATCCAAAAATCAAGATCCAGACACTAGAACACTGTCTGCAAGCATCCTTATTCCATCAGTCTCAAGCCAGATCCAGACACCGTGATTGTTAAAATATTTTAACATGCTACAGTTCTCTTACATGCAAGATTTATTGTAAATACCGCCGGTTATTTATAAAGTGATATATTTTTGCCATTTCCTCCAGCGCAATTTGCTTAAAAGAATGTATTCTTTCAACCTTAAAATATTGTCTTGCTCTGCAGGTTGATGTATTGCCTTGTAATTTCAGCCACGTAACCTTCTCTACTATAGTTTCCCTTAATCCCTATCATTGTTCTTATTTATGCAGCTCCCAATAGCATGAAATATATTTGTTAATTTTCTGTGCTTGGAGTACTGAATGTAAACCAGGTTACCCATAGGAATTTATTACTTAAGCTTCTTGTTCCATCATATCATTATGAAATCTAGTCTTTTTATAATACAATTCCCTGCATTACAGATTCATGGAGGATTATGTGGCTGTAAAGCACTTTCCAGATAGAATGACTTTTCCAGGTAATAACTCTTCAAAATTCCAGAGCTACTGTGATGAGAACTTAAAGGTACCAACCTGACCACAAGATCAGTGCCCTGTATGTGTTTTCACTTGGGTCAAAGCTCTGGCAATTCCCAGCGGCCAGCTGACCTTCCTGGAAGCAGAGTTCAGAGACAGAAGCATCCTAGTGGGGAGGTTTCTTGTAGTTTGCTGTGGAAGGGCAAACAGATGGCCCCACCAGTCCTTCTTGTCTAGCTCCAGTAGATATGTCAAATTAGTTTTTCAGAGATATAGCCTGAAGGACAAATACTGATTTATAGACTTGTCAAAATCGTACTTGCAGGCTCCTTTATTTTTGTCTTCTTTGGATAGAAATATTTCTTGCATTCCAACTTTAGTTAACGACTTCACTGGAGAGTATTAAGAGAATGTCTGCAATCGTTTAAATGGAAGTTTGAGCCCTTTCCCAAGTCAAATGCTACTTATTACCAACAGCAAATACAGTAAGTGCACACAACAAACTGATTGAACATTTGCACTGACTAGAAGGGAAATGTTGGTGGTCTCTTGAGGCAGCACCACACTCTTTCATGCAACCTGGACAGGCCAGATGAAAAACAGGCACCAAGCCTTGTGCCTAATAGATGCCCTAAACTGACTTCTTAACACAGTCTAGAGTCTTCAAGCCCAACCTATGAGTGTTCACAGGCCCTATCTTGTACAGAAAAGTGTGTTGTTCAGGAATTAGCTTCTTCTGGAAACTGCTCTTTACATGACTGTCCATGCAGCTCAGCAAGCTGTGTAAGACATTGACCATGTTCAAATTCAGATCAGGCCAAAGTCTGAAGAACACCATTCACTTGTAAACTTAGTATCCGATTCAGGTTGGGTGCATTCATTTTGCACAGACTCTGTTTTCATTAGCGAGTAGTATCATCAAGTGGGAAATCGTCACCAGAGCAGAATGTTTGATCAGAGGATCTGATATTCTCAGTTTACATATTTCACTATGTTTTGCTCCAATGGACTGAATGCTTCTAAGCGGTAGGAATGCATCTTCTCATTTTCTTCTTCAAAAAGGATCCCCTGTGAACTCCAAGACCATCCCACAGAACAAATTGAACAGTGGTGAGGGGGTATGAGTCTGAGTTGGTCCAAAAATTCACTCCTGACCTAAACTGAAATCATAATGTTGACCTGCCTGTAAAAAAAATGAGCAGTTACTGTAGAAGGTTTTCCTTTTGCTGATGGAGATTCTTCTACTAATTTCCTGGAGTATTTACTCTACATCAACCTATCTGAAACAGGAAAAGCTGATGCATTACAATCTGAGTCAGGGAAAACTGGTATAACAAAAGGTCAGCCTTAAAGGGTAACTGTCAGTTTTCATTGAGTGATATCATTAGTGGCCTTTTTCATGGGAGCTAAATAGCATTAGCGATGCTGCAGATTCATAATTTTAACAGGACAATATAACTCCAGCTGCAATGATTTTTTAAAATGTTTTTGTAAATCTCTTAAGTTCTTCCCCACTCACTGTATGCTCACTTTCTCACTGGCCTTGGAGAAATCAGCACTGACTGTATCTTTATTTTTGCTCCCTTTAAGAAAGTGGTAATAATACTTATCTACAGCCTTCATTTTCAGCAAAAAGCCTTTTGTGAGCACAGATTGTAGGGATATGAATATTAAAGAAGAATCACAAGGTAATATAAGAGCTACGCTTCCACTATTGACACAGAAGAGTAAGTATTAAATATGCTGAAACACTTGATATATAGAAAAGAATAATCAAAGAAGAAATTGCTGTTCAGAAGAGCTCCATAGAGTTGATTAGGATGGAGGACTTTCAGATCCCACTACATTTCATTGACAGAACCAGACAACTTTAAAGTTCCTGCAAGTTACCCCGCCAAATGTTCTATTTTCAGTAATTTTCATTGAAATAGTTAAAAAATAAAAAAGGAAAAAAATCACACAGTAAAGCATCTTGACATTTACCTGATTGTAAATGGACTTTTGTGCAGAAAATACTCCCAACCCCATTTCAGCTGCATTGCATTCAATATCGCACTGAACCCTCTAGTGGGAATTACAACTCTGCATTATTCGCTTCTGACTAAAGTCAAGAATCTTGTGCACCAACTTTATAGTGACAAGAACTGCTAGATATGCTCTCCTTGTTTTTTCTCTTTCAGTTTATCATCATTTTTAATTTGATTGTGAAAATGTTCTTGAGGAATACACTTGAAATAGGCATTTTTTTTGTCATGAGAAGACCCCACAGAAAACACAACCTGATAATGCTTGTGTGTGGCTTAGTTTGAACTTCTAGTGCAGAAGGTGTAAAAAAATCTGCTCAAAGACATTTCATTGTTTTCAGTAAACCCAAGATCAGAATTTTGGTCAGATTTTGATACACTGAATGAAAACCAAAATAATCTTATCGTCACTTCTTAGAGATCAGACCAAAACAGTTTCTTTCATTTTAGACTGTCGAGTCTGCATCTGGATCTCTAAGCTCCATTCATTATACATCAGACCAACCTTATCCCATCAGCCTTGTTTTACAGAAGCCAGGAGAACCCTGGGTTTAGCTCTAAGTACAACATACCATTCACTTTAGATTTAGGGACAATATACTGAACATAGTAGATCTCCTCTCCTACACTCTGCACCTGCAACATTACACTTTAGATCATCAGCTAACAGCTCCTTACTGGTTTACGAAAGACAAGTAAACTATCATTTGTTTACAATTTCCACATTCCCTGCCCTCTCCTCCTACTTTTTTCCTCCCTTCAGGATAATTTAGTCTTCATCTCAGAAACAGCCTGAACTAGGTGCCATACAAATTCCTCTCCATGATTAGCCTTGAGGCTGAGAGAGGCAGAGATGAAGCATGCTTTAGATTATGAGGATACCAAAATATCCTTTAGATTGAAAACAGTTATCTTCCTTGTTGATTGTGACATAGGTTAAACAGAGGGTAGGAAAAGGAGGAGGAATTCAAAATAATCTTTAGGTTATCGAATGCAATTTTCATCCAAACTGACCATAATACATAATGAAAGAACATGGGAGTTACCAGAATGCTGTGAAAGGAGATAAATTAGGTGTAGACAAAATTAATTACATGACGGGGGGGAGTAGGGGGGAGAAAAAAAAGGACAAAAGGGAGATCATAGAGTTAGGGAGTGAGAGAAATAGATGTTACATGGACAAAAACATGCTTAGTGGAGTGCAGAGAGGAAAAGGGAGGGGATCTGGACTAGGAGCCTGAAAACAGCCATTTAAAAAAAAAAAAAATCTCATTAAAGAAGGAAAAGGAAATACTTAAGAGCAAAAATAGTTGTTAAAAGAAGATGAAAAATCACAAAAGTAGTCATATATACTTGAAAGACTCTGAAAAGAGACAATGAAGTAACAGAATATATATAAGGCCAAAAAGAGCCTGGGGAAGAAATTAGACTGACAAGGAGAACTGGAAAGTAAAACAACAGAAAGCATTCAAGCAGAGAAAAAAAGATCAAAAACATGGATGGGGAGAACGGTGTGTGTTGTACTGTATTTTATGAAAGCACACTTCCCATTTTTCAAGGTTTCCCTCTTTCTTAGTATGAAATGATTTAAACTAAACTAAATCAAACACAAGTAGTTTCCTGAAGCCTAATCATGGACTCCTGTTTTACAAGGATGTCATTGTTCCTTTTAGGTTTTCAGTTTCTAGATGCTGCCCCTTTCCATTAATTTAAAATCAGCTCACTGTAAAATCTGCTCACTGATAAACCGAAAGCAGTTCACTTCCTAACACAAGCTCTGGCTTTGTGGGCAACAGCAATAATAAAATATGACCGAAAGAGCGTTGTTTGCAAAACATCTATTTCTTGCTTGACTCTCAGTGCCACTTGCTGCAGATCTCATTTTACTACCTTCAATTAGATTTCTGCCCTTTAAGCAATAAAGTGTATGCATGATTTTATTTCAAATTAATCTGCAGAGTCATTGTAATTAAGCAATAAATAAAAAAAACCCCAAACACCAGGTCCCAGCCTTCACTGGTGCTAATAAGGATCAGGTATAGCTGCAGTGGTGTTATTTTAATATCAGATAGCAATTGAAAGCGCAAGTCACATCCAGCTGATTCTTGAATAACACACATAGTGCCAAGGACATATGAAAATAATTTTTCTTCATATTTAAAAAGATACTGTATTTATTCTTAAAGGAATCTTTTTACTTGACTTCAGGTTTAGAAAGGTACATTATTGTTAAAGAACTATATTTATTTTTAAAGTAATATCTTTGCTTATTTCAAATATTGTTTTTTTATTATTTACTTCTATTCAAGAAAATAAAACCAGCAGTCTGTTATTCCACAAAGTAACAATGCACAGAGCTATTAAATCTGAAATACAGAGTTGTAGAAACACCAAGACAAGCTGTGTTTTAATCAGCAATCACTGATCATTAACAGTTTAATTCCTGACACAGAGAAGATTTTCAGCTTGTCTAGAATTGAACCATGCTGAAGTCCGATGAAAGCCAAGACAGACACAGGCAGATATATGAGTGCTCTGCTGAGGGATTTTGTGATCTGCTGTACACAGATTCAGAACTGTAAATATCATTATTTCATAACTGATTTGCTTGTTAAAATTGATAGCAAAAGAATGCATGAGTTGCTTTATAGCTGCAACACACAATGGATCTAATAAATTATATAAACCAGAGCCATATTTTATGTTCATGCTTGCATAGCATCCTGTGTCAAAGAAGTTGTTTGCCATCTTCACAGTCCTCAGACATATGCATACCTCTGCGAGGAGATATTTTGGACTGCTAGATAAACAGAATCATTAGCAACACACAAAAGTAACCCACAAATGGTTGCAGGCTCATTATGAACAGGATTTCTCGGAGTTTTGTTCTTTTTATTTTTATGAATTTTTATTACTTAGTTTAAATCCAAAGAAAATAAACTGCTAGATGCATCTATAGTAGGAAATAATCTACTTGATTCTTGATTAGTAAAAAAATAAAAGGAGCAGTCATAATAGGGTTTGATAGCCAAGTTAAACCTTTAAGTCTCTCCTGAAGCTCCTGCAGGCATCTAATTTTTAAAAATCATCGTTAGGATGTGTGACTAGGACTTTGGTGTATTTATTCTCTAGGTATCACAGATTTTCCTGTCATGGCTCATTTACTCTAGGAGAATTCTTTTCTGGACTTCAGAGATTCCAGGTCATCTCCAACCCAATGTTCACAGCTCATGGAGGGAGGGCAGGAAATGAGTTCAACAGTAAAGTGGTTTTAGCAGTGCACGATTCTGTAATCTTAACTACTACAATTTTAAATGGATCAGAAACAGCATTTTTTCTGTACTATGACACCACTCTTCCAAGGACACAGAATGGTTTAATAAATATCTGCACCCTGATCTGAGGGCATCAGTGCCTCAGGAAAATATTAGCAGGTGGAGGCACAAGGATTGCCTCTGCTTCACTCTCAGGGCACCCCAAGAGAAGGATGCCCTCGCAGGTATCTTTCAAAGTTCATGTAAAACTGCTTTCTCTGATTTAGTGTCTTACCAGCCTGCGGTCTTCATTGCCTCTCTCTGCTTCAAACAGCCACAGTTCCCCAATTTAGATGCAACATAATAAAGTTTAATCATATCCCATCCCTGCTGTCTCATAGTTAATTGGGTCTGGAAAGCTATAAACTCACTGAAAGTAACATAGATGTGTTTTAATTGCATTTGGAAGATTCCCTTTCCAAAGCGCTCTGACTGTGGCCACGAAGCCATTCCAAAGGCTGATTAATGCATTTACTTGTCCTTTGTCATTATATAGTAAAATATGCTTTTCAGAAAAAAGCACATTTGTCTGGATCTCTGGGAATCACTGACAAAGAGATTTTCCCTTTTGAACAGCACTGAACAAGCCAAATTCAATGTTACATAGGCAACATTCATAACCACCTTGGAGATTTTCAGAATATTGTTTGACTGCTTCTCATCAGAATATGCATTTCTATGGCTCATTTTCTCCAAGATATAGCTTTTGTTAATGATGATGGGCTTTCACCTTAGACAAAGTGAGAGTTGCATTCTTGGGTACCAATGCAATTCATTACAACCTGCCTGTCACAGAAAGCAAATGGTGAGGGTGTGCATGGATGAAATCCAACAGCACAGACCTACTTACAGCAAAAAGAAAAATGCTCAAGACAAAAAAAAATAATCTCATTGCACCAGTCTGTTTTTGAATAACTGTTCACACATCGCTGCCTGTGGTTCTTGCTCCATCATTTTGTAACACTCTAACAAGGACCATTTGGATTTTTAATGTCTTCCCCATGGAAAGTAATTAAGTCAGATGAACAACTTTGTGCTGCAACGGTTTGGGGCTTTTCTTTTACTACTAATTATTTTGATTGAAAAGGGAACCTTTGTTGAGGCTCTTGGTACAGTCAGGTATTTTATAGCTTTTCTTCTATAGCTGCTCTGATCAATCATATTTGCTGGACTAACTCCCATAGTTGACAATTGTCACTATACTCAGGAGAAGCACTTAAGCAGTGAAGAAAAGTTGCCTTAATAGCCTCTTCTCTTTGTCTTGCCTGTCTATAGCTCCTATCACAGCTCATGGCTATCTTAGGCAATGCTCGTGGAAAAGTTAATATAAGAAACCTTTTGACCAGTTGAAGAAGTCAAAATAATGGAACTTCATTGCACTTCCCATTCATCTGAATGTCTTTAATATATTGATATCTGAATATTAAGTTTTCTAATGAGTACTTTTTGTGTATGTATCGGAATGTTGTTTCCATCCAGCAGCCAAATGGAATTACATGTTTTGTCTGGCAAAAAATAAATTGCTTTCTAGATGGTACTGGAAGGAAACAATTAACAGATGATCTTCTGTGACTGCTCTTGACAACAATATACATTTCACTATTGTTTGTCATCTCTTGACTTCAGTACATAAGCAGGCAAAGATTTTCCCAGGGGTGCATCTGTGTCAACATGTGGTGCTATACTGACAGGTTCAAATTAGAAGTTGACATGAATTCCCATAAAACTTGGCATCTTTTCTCTTCATCACTGAAAATGAAATTTAATTGAGGAAAGCAGCAGCTGGTGGGATTAAAGATTGTCCATTTAGAGCTCTAGTGATAAATATCAGAGATTTTGAAAATTAATACTGAGTTTAGAGAAGAGCTGGTGTGGAAAAAAAAAAAAAAGAGATTGGAACAGCAATTGGAGAACCTGGATAGTAGAAGAGTCCTGTCTTTTGACTATAGATGGGTATGTGACAACAGCAGACAAAGTGCTTGGCTGAAAGCTAAAAGAAGAGGTTTGGGCATGGTGAAAAAGGATGAAAAAAAATATTTGACATTAAAATGGAGAAGAATAAAGTAGGGTAAGATGGTTTAGATGAAAAATAACCAGTGAAAAACATTGACCAAAACTTGGCTGGGAAGAGAAAGGACATTAATTGTTTGGATACAAACCATTCATTTGAATGGTCTTGAAATAACAAGACGAGAAGTATTCTTTATCCCAAAAGCAGGAACCAAAATGCTTGGAAATCTGTGCTAATTTCCCTCCTCTGCCTTGATGTACCCTCAAGTCAGCCATTTGTGCCAACATTTTCAAATGCAGTTGTCCTAACTAGACCACAACTTTTAGGTGGTCCCTTGAGCACCAGCAATACCTGCAGCAATAGACAGTTGGAGCAAGGAAAAGAAAACTCATTGAACCCAGAAAACCACTGAAGAAATCTACTTTTCTGAGCTATCTGTTAATTGAGAAATTAGATGCAGAGCTAAAAACAAAGAAACTCTGCATCTTTGGTTTTTTAGGATTGTTTTAGTTTGTGTGGTTGTTAAAACCCTAAATTTTCCCCAAAATTACACATTTGAATTGAACAATAAAACTTCAAAAGAAGTTCAAATAGAATTACCCAGGCTAAATCTCATGCTCTAATGCTCAGTTATTTTTTGATACATGTAGAACACTGTGTGTTGATAATGGCTGGGCAGATGGTATACAAAAACCCCTATTCTCCAAAAATCCTGTTAGCACAGCTTCATTTAAGAGGCTAGAAGTGCTTTGTCTGCATTTTCATACCCAAAAACTTAATCTCTTTAACATGGCTAGAAGAACAATATTTTCCTCTCTGCATTCATAATAACTTTCCATGACAAACACCGCAGAAAAGATTTAAATAAGTCAAGAAGAACTGGGTTGTTCTGGGTTTTTTTTTTCCTCCAAACTTTTTCCATTTCCATATTCAACCAAGCACCTCTGCTACAGAGTTCCCAGGTTTAACCAGGCAAATCATACATACATTTCACTTCCTACTCCTCATTGTGTTGGCTCTCAGCTTGGGAGCAAGTTTGCAGGGATGCCATCACTCACTCTGTACAAAGGTTACCTGGATTCGTGGGAATCTAGTCCGAGTCATAGCCAGTGTTGTTTAAACCTGCTCTGTTGACAAGCAGTATTTGCCACTAAAGTAATATGTAAGAATAAAGCTTTTTCTGGCTTGGGGTTTTGCTTGGGTTTTTTGGTAAAGGTATAAAATTTATCATGCAGTAAATCTGCCTATTCTCTGGTGTGCTTAATACTATCAATTACATGAACATCCTGGTCATTCTTTCTCAGAGGTACTTCAGACAGTGACATGGAGCTGTAACATCACATTTCTGTGATCCTTCAGTTTGGCTGAGAATTTTTTTAGCAAATTCTGTCATGGTTCTCACAGGACAACTGAAACACTGTGGCCCCTTAACTGAAAACATAAGTCACTTTGCCCTTTTAGGTTTTTTTTTTTTGTATTAAGAAAGAGCAATCCAGATCATAATTTATGAAGATATCAAAGTACAACTTAGGTTCTCATAGGCTTTCAGTTTATTCTGCTTAGAACTTACATATCAAAGTCCTTCAAATTTCTTGCACCATGACAGTATTATTATTATTATTATTATTGAGGTGACTATTTTCAGTGTCCAGCTGAAGAAGCAGTCAGTCCTGTCATTCCAGTGGCAGAGGAAGAATTCAGATCTGCAGTTCCTATATTGCATTCCCAGATCTCTCTGAAGTGCCTTAAAGACACTGGCAGGATATTCAGGTGACTCATTCCACATCAAACAGACATGAAGTCTTCCTGCCCCTTGGACCCAGGGTTCCACCATCATTGTGTTAAACAATTCTCAACAGAGCTTTTACCATACAATGCAGTGCAAGACTTGCAGCCACGTGTTGCCCACGACAACTGGAGCAAGGTAAATTGTGTAATTCCCTTGTATTCCATCCAAAATCTCCTCTTTAAGTATTAATGACGTGTATACTTGTCTCAGAGGTGACTGATGAGAATTTGGGAGCTGCCAGTGGTTGCTCAGCTGATAAATTGGTTTACATCTGAGGCACTGCATCATGAGATCAGGTGGCCTCAGACTAGTATTGCCCTTCTCCTAATTAGCCTGGCAAATTGCTGGATTAGGTAGTCAGCACTCACAGGAAGAGCAGCTTTCCAATGGGAAAGGAAATGTCTGGTAGACCAATACTGAAAGAGAGCACAAGAAGGAAACTGGTGAGAATGTCTGCTGAATCAGTGTGCAGGCTCAAAAGTAGACCAAGGGCCCCAAGAGGGCATGGAGCTTTTGGTTTTCATCCTTCATTCTAGTATTTCACTTAAACTGGTCTACTTGCCCTTACAAAGATTTCAGATACTTCTGTTGATAAAAGAGCTCTGTCAGCCACAACAAAAAGTTTAGTGCAAAAGCCAGTGTTAGTTTTACATTTGTAGACCACCTTTAAAAAAATTTTGAAAGTAACTTTCCAGAAGTCAAATCCAAGATGTCAACTTCGTGAGTTTTACCCTTCCAAAAAGGAATGCAAAGTGAAAACAAAACAGATCCTTTTTGTAGCTTGGTTGTGTTATTTTATTTTCCTTCCAAGTAACGGCTGATCCAGCCATCTTCTGCTGCCTTTTAGGTGTGGAGCTCCCCAGCTCTCCTGTGCCACTGGCTCTAGCCAGCCCATTAACGGCAGAGCTCACCATGTGTTTCTCTAACTGACATTTGGCCTTACACCAGCTGAATCCTTATGCTCAGTCATGAGTAGCATACATAATATTAGACAAGTTTAACTTTATTTTGTTTTTAATAAAATCTGATGGCTATTAAGTCCAAGGATGGAAACCAATTTTGTATTCTTCCAGCCCACTGTTTCTCCTTCATTTTTTTCATTTCTTGTTATCTGTGCTAATATTTTGATTAGAATCAAAACAACAACGTAATAGCTATTATTATGTTTTCTACTGTAATTATTCCTGACTGCTACAGCCAGGATTCAGGATTTTGATGTCCAAGATACTGTGAGCTCTCCTCAGATGGAATAACTCCTGTACAAGTCCCTAAGTCTACAGTTTTATATAAGATAAGAGGCACACTGAAGAGCTGGAACCAGCCAAAAGGGCGTGAAATCAGAGGGTCAGTTTTGAGGGTCCTAGAAAAAAAGTCCAGAGACAGTGAAGAAATAAGAAAAGTCAAGACAAAGCAAATTGAAGCCATTAACCATGAGCACCCTTCCGACCAGCCTGAGCTGGCTGATGGTTCAGAGACTCTGTGGAAAAAGTTGGGATTTCTGCCTATTCCCCCTGCCATAGCACTATTCAGCTACATATTGTTTCCACATATCCAAATATACAGCAGCTATAAAGTCACATATTTCCACCAAACTGAACACGGCAATCCTTTGGATCTGGCCAGTTTCTCAGCTCCACCACTTTGCCTGCACTCAAGGTAAAACTCTCAGTGCTACCATAGTAGCACATACAATAATAAAAAACACACCAAGCCCTGTTATTCAATCAAATAAGTCTGTCCCCTTTAAGTTGAACTGTTTGTATTTGAATATAATGGTTTCGTTTTGCTTTAAGATTTCTCCCTTTTAAGATAATTTAACAGATCTACTTTTCCATTTATTTTCAGTTCCTTAATATCTTCCTTTGCCTAGTGAATGGGAATTATCTCAGCATCTGTAATGTCTGTGTTCTTCCAGCAACACTCATTTAGAGGGTACACAAACACTTCCACATGTTGATATTTTGGAATCAGGAGTTAATTACAGTAATTTCTATTCAAACAGGCATATCAAAAGTAAAACAAGAGGAGCCTGGATTTCTTGGTATAGTGCCTGAAGATGTGCATTAGTTAAAGACATAAGGAGTAAACCTTTTTTATTATTATTATTTTCCTCTTCAGGTGTCCTTAGAATACTAAAGCGAGCGCAGTTTGTAGGAAAATGCAGTAACTTTTGTTACATCAACTGGTACATCCAAAAGAAACAGATGCACTCGAGCACATAACACTAAGTGTGGCAGCTAAAGAACTGGTATTTATTTGCTTAGCTGAGACTGAGGGGCCTCTGTCCAGGTCAGCATGGGACATCCTCAGATATTCTCTCAGACACAGGTCCCCCCTCCTAACAGGGAGGAATCCCACAAAGGGCAGCAGCAGAGTCCTTCCACAAGGACAAGTGGCAGTCTCCCTCTACCTCTCTGTAAGAAAAAAACGATGAAGCTCTGCCCACAATGTGTCCAGCTATGAGTACGTCCATCACAATTCTTGTAGGGGGTTTTCATCATTTTTTGAGCTATAAAAAGCCCAGGTTGAGCAACGGATGGTAAATGAATGAACTATGACTTTCTCCCCATCCCAATACAGAAAGGAGCGCAATGACAAAGAAATTGCAGAAAGCATATGTTCAGGAATAGAAGAAGCCACAAAAAACAAAACCCTCCAAACTCACACAAACACAACAACAAAAAAACCAAACTAACAACCACCATGGAGCAGAATTTTGAATCTAAGTCCCCACTGAGCTCTGAGGCATTGGGAAGACATCTAGGACCAAGGAATATTGTGTTTTACTATTCAGAATGTAGAAAGAAGAGCTTTGAGGCAGCTCAGAGTTGGTGCCACTATATTTTCAGCAAGCACTTACTGGCTCATCCACTGTGTGCTAACTTACTCAGGTTTCAGCTCTCAGTCACCAGCTACTAATTAAAAATATTTACCTTGCTTTCCAATCTCTTATTTAACATCCACAGCAGACCTCAGTCACACTCAATAGCCTCACTAGCTACTGCCAGCAAACATAGATTAAACGAAAACGGCTTATCACACAGAAACAAGCTTCAGGCTCTGACCTCTGCTGTGTACAGAAGTCATTGTGCATTCTGCTCCAAATCACTCTGCCATAGAGGGGCAGGAGCAGATCACCTTTCAGAAAGGAGATGCAGCATCCCAGAGCAAGCATTGGGAAGCACCTTACTCCTCCGGAGTGCTTGAGGAATACAGAGACAAGCAGAAATATTCTCTTCACCTCCCAGTTTGTGGTTAATGAGACGTATAAAAGAGGCAGCTCAGAACAAAACACAGTGTGTTAGGAACTTACGCACCCAACACAGAAGCCAGAGAATTAGGCAAAAATCTGCTGTCTGAATGTTAACGGAGGGAACTTCACAGAACCTTATGGGAAGAAATGGGATATCCAGTCATCCCTGACACTAAAAACATTCCTCTGACTAAGACATGCATTCAAGGGTGGGTGCACGCATGCAACTCATACATAAGCCATGAAAAATTAACTTGAACTGGCATGCGTTTCAGAAAGAATCTCTTCATAAGTACATGTAGCCATATGACCAAAGATCTGAGAGTGCCAAAGGTTTCTTTTCTCAGAAGTTGTTTGGATTTTTTTTTCCATTTTATAACCTGAACAAGTATTCTCCAATCAAATCATACACTTCAACTATTTCTAAATGAGTTTGCAAAGCCCACTCATTAAAAGAGATGCAGCCCAGTGCAATATTTCCTGGTTGTATTAAACATCAGACAAGTCTGTCCCCAACCTGATCTCACAAATTTCCAATATTCTTATCATACTCAGTGGAAATGAAGATTGTAAGCACACATAAAATAATGACAGTTACACAGATATTACATCTAAAGAATTTTAAACATCTACGTATACACAGAACGGTTGTGGTGAAATCTACCCAAACCCTTGAAAAACTGCAAGTGTGAAGCATCCACAAGTGTATATTAACTTTGCTTAAAGGAAAAAATATGCAGAGAAACATTTTTTTTTTTTAATGCTTAACTACAGTTAGTTTTCCAACTAGAAAATTGAATTTTCCACTGCTATCTATTCCTTAGGATTCCTAGAAGACCTTCATTCATCATTGTGCAAGCTCAGATTTTCACTTTAGCTTTTCCCTGTTTTTCTCCACAGCTTCTGATCTTATCAGTTGCAGGTGCTTCAGACTTAAATCACATTCAGTATCTGCTGATGCCACTACACATAATGAGCAAACCCAAAGTTACAGAATAAGTCATAGTTTCTTCATTTGAAGTAAAAAAAGAACTCAGTGAGTGTATGGGATAGAAATGCTGAGGTGAAGAGTATGGGGAAAAGCAGCATAAGCTTATTTCTTCACAAGTCCACAGGATTTTTATAAAGAAAAAAAGAAAATATTTCCTTTTTCTCCTGTGCAGTTCTTACATAAGTCACATGTATAATATTGAATAATTAGTAGCGTATAAAGTTTAATTCCCTTTGCCCCTGACAAAATGTTTCTTTCCACCAGAAAAAACACAAGATTCTGTCAGGAATCTACAAGAAAGGCAGTATTTTTTAAGCTAGCATTGACAATATTAAAGCTGCCAAGTTTTTTTTTTTCTTTTAATACAGGAAAAAGGTTTTGGGGCTGTTTTAAGACATGCAGAGCTCAGTAGAAAAACTAATGCCCTCCCTGTTGCTTTCAGATTGTGCATATAAGAAATTAAAATTAACTTACGTTTTTCCTATTAACGCATCAAAGTTGTCTTTAGACAGTCTTAAAGGAAGCAGGAGGATATACCATTGTGGTGGTTCTGAAATAAGCAGTAGCACTAAGGCTAGTTAAAAGAACATATTTAAAAACAAAACAAAAAAAAACCAAACCAAACCAATCCTACAATGTTCTAATTAAAAGAAAAAAAACCAACACCTCACATATTAGACAAATAAATAAAGCTAAGAACTTCCTCTGTGTAAATCATGTTTTTAAAGAAAGATCACTACCTCTTGAGGGACTCTTTATACCTCCATCTGCCGGCTCTTTAACACAGGTGGGTTCCTATTGACTTCAGCTGCCCTTTTTTGTAGCAGCTGTTTCCTGCACTCCCCACTGCAAGTGTGCTCCTGCTTCAGGGGGTTTTATCCTCCTTCCTGGATGTGGATTATAAGCTCTGTGAGATAAGCCATGGAGAGTGGTGTAAGGCAACTGTCTGTGATAACGTATCTGGGTCCGCAGTGAGCAAAGAGGGGAGGTGACCAGATACTTTCTAGAAACACTCTATGGCAAAGCGTTAACAGAAACTTGCTGCAGATGGGGTTGGAATCAAACAGTGACCTTAAGCATTGCACAGTCTATTATCTGCAGCGGTTCTGTCGCTGAAGTTCTATTTTTGCTGCAGCAAGGAGCAAGTTTCTTTTGATCTGGTCCTCAAAAGAGTGACAGGAAGACCCCTGCCAAAGACTGCAAAGGGCATCCTCTTTCAGGGTTAGGTACTCTAGTGAGAGAATGCTTATGGTAAATACAGATACTTGTAAGAAATTCAGAGGGGGAAAAAAAGGATGAAATCCTAAATATGGCTTCCTATGCTGGAAAGTAAACTTTCCATCTTGCACAAATATGGGTGTAAGTTATCACAATGCTTCTCACTTCTCCAAAGGAATCAGAAGCACTCAGTGTGGATGTTTTAGTAGAATGGGAGACAGTACTCCAAATTTTTAAGAAAGCAATCTGGCAAAGCCACGTAACTTCAGATGTACATTAGTAGGTTTACTAATCTAGGGTAGTGTAAAAGTGTAAAACTCTTATAACAATTTTTGTGGCTATTTATTCATGACAGAGCAAGATTGGCAGCTGTGTACTAATGAAAGTATCTGGGTCAGTGCACCAAATTCTCTAGAAAGAGCTAAGTCTATGATTAACTAAAATTGATTTTGAAGTTAATTGTCCAGAGGACATTCCTCTGAGTGCAGTAAAATAATTTTCAGCTCAAAAAAAAAAAAAAAGAAAAAAATCACTGGCCAGTTGTCACATGTATAGCTCATGTGCTTAACCCACATATGGCTACTCCTCCAGGGCACAGTCAGTAGTACCTCTGGAAGGCTTTTGTATTTAACAAATATCCCCTCTTAGCCACTGCTATCTGATTCAGCTTTCTTCTGTCTGCCTGTCTCTGGGACTTTTCCATTTTCCAGGATGTGGTTTTTGTCTTTCAACACACTACCACTCATCACAGAGAGCTACAGTCCGTACCTTTGTGTGCAATAAACCTTTAGGGCTGAAGAGGAAAGGCATACAGCTCTCTCTGTGACATTTCGTTTCTTCATCTCTGCCAGATCTTTAAATACCCAGAGTACTTAGCTCATATTCATAGAGTCCTTCCAGCTCATTAAGGGTCTGTGTTTCCTTCATAACACAGCAGAAGGAATATGTGCTTTGAAAGATCCACTTTCCTCAGTTCTGTTCCAGGTAAGAAGAGTTTTCCACAGCTTTTCATGCAATTCCCCTGCTCTGTTAGAGTCAAATAATGCTGCGAGCTGTGGTTCTAGGCTTAAAGAACTTCCTCTTACTTCCACTATACACAGAGATATTTTAATATCAGTGGTAGTCTGAAAAAGGTTAACTGAGGGCAGGAAATTGTCTCATAAAGGGATTGTGTTCTCATTACACTGATTTGCTTCCAGTCTCTTTCGTAGCCTGCCTGAAATGAAAGTCACCTGCTGGCAGCGCTATTTGCTTGTTAATGCCTGTTTCATTATTGGCTCTGTCAACACTTTCAGAATATTCAGATTACTTCCCCTGATGGAGGGCTCTAGTTCCCACTAGTGCAGACTAATCTCCATCAGCCAGCTCACTAGCAGATCTTAGGTCATACCAGCAATTGTTCAATGTCTATTTGTTCCTGCTTATGCCCACAGCAGGTACCTCCAAAGTTATTTTATTTTGTTTCATTTATATTAACAGATTCTCCTAAGCTATTCAAGCAAATAGTGTGCCACGTTTTCCTCTGATTTGCAGGAGGCTGGGAATTAAATAACTTGTTCTCACCAAATTTCTTCGTTCTTAACAGCAGTTGACAAATTAGTGCCGCTTGCTCCATTTCAACCCCCTTCCAGTTTGAAGACAGTAAACCCTCATTTCTTCTGAAATAAATACAGATGCGTAGGGAATATACTCAGGGCTATCACCTTTGGCTTTCAGCAATGATAAACCTTCGGCAGATGTTCCGGTGAAAGTCATTTTGCTGCTAGTTCCATGGGGCTACCTAATAAGAAAGTTGGCTTCTCAGACATCTCCAGCCATGGTGGTTTGGAACAACATGTCTTCTTTTTTTGCTGCTTCAGACACCTCCAGATTGCCATCAGAAATCTTTTTCACTGGCACTGATAACAAACAATTTCTATTTTGAAAAGCAGAGCCGTGAGAAGTAGGTTTTGATTTTTGTCACATTTTGCACTAGAGCCGAACAGAACTTTTTCATGGAGATTAAACCAATTTTGCTGAAATGGTTTTTCATGAAGGTTTTCAAGTTCCAGGATAGAGTTTATAGGAAAAATGAAAGAAAAAGGTAAGATTTTCTGACCCCAGAAAAGCCAAGACTATTGATGCCTGATCAAAGAGGATTTAACTGTTAACACAGGAAAATTTCTAAAGAGGAGCAAAACACCTACTTTGTTTTAAATCACAACTTGCTAAATTGTTGTGGGCTGTGGAAAACTGACAGAATAAAATTCACTGCAAAACCTTATGAAAGTGAAGGTAATACTTAGTTTAAGTCAAACTCAGGTACCACACTCCTCTTGCACACATGTATTCACAAGCACCAAAATACAGGCATCAAAATTGTCTAGCCAATGTCACTGGTATGTGACTGGTATGTGAAAGCAAAGTTTACCAATACATAACAGCTTTATAAACCCTGTTGTTTCTTCTGGAGCTTTCACACATGAACATCGCCATTCATACTTTTATCCAGGCCAATATTAACGTTTCTCATGTAAGTCTCTGCAATGCCGTGGTTTTCTCCATTAGTCAGGGCCAAATCATGACAAATGAGCAAGTCATATCTTCCTGTAACTGCTATAGAGAATTGAGAAACTCTGCTTTTTTCCTGATTCTAACCAAAGACCAAGTGTTCTGTGGTCATAAATCATTGCCAGAATATCTTAGTCCTGCTTATTTGCTTGGGATGAGTTTCCTAAACCTAAATCCAGTTAATAATTGGACTAGATGATCTTAAAGGTATTTTACAATCCAGGAAATTCTTTGATTCTGTAAAGCTAAATGTATTTTAAAATGAATTCATGTTTTTAAGGCACTGCTCTCTTCAGGAAAATGAAGACCCTTTCTCCATTGTACAGTTATTATTTTTGAGTTCTTGAAGCACATACAGTATTGTGGTATTTTTCTAACTAAGAGTCAACACAGTATAAGTTTAAGCAATTCTCTCCCCTCTCTCAAGTTCTTTGACCTCAAACACAGTAAGAACTAGAATCCTATCTTAAAAACCCTGAGGTGTGCCAGTATGTTCAGTACTGGGAGATCCATCTTCCCACCTGCTGTAAGCTCATCCAGCTGCATCACACAGCTGCTCTACCAGCTTCCAGCTCACTGCAACCACAACTTGATCTCTCAGATGAACACCTGAGAGTGGTCTCACACATCTTGCGATTGTAGCTATGTTGAGTAAAGCAAATAGGAGCCATGACCTGTCCTCTGACACTAGTTGCTATGCACCTTGGTTGGTCAGGCTCTGCATGATTGCTTCTTATTCATTTTGAACAAGTGTTTGGTTTGTGAACAGAAGTTTGGTTATCAAATCTGAGTTTAAAAGGTTGGTTTTAAAAAAGGAGTTGATTTAAAAAAAAACCCAGTTTTTAACTCTGAGTCACTCATACAGTCAGCTGTTTTTTCCTGCAGAATGGGCCTTGATTGCTCTGTCTTTCCAGTTCAAGAGAGTGCATGGCGTTTCCAGCCTTTAACAATGCTTAGGTCTGAAATGGTCTTTTCATTGACAGTCAGCAAGGACTTTCAGTGTGGCAACTGACAGTCATCAAGGGCTTTCAGTGTGGCAATCACTTTCTAACTCTGAGAAAACAACTTAAATATTCAGGATGAGGAAACAATTACCAAATTTGTCCTGGCTACTGAACAAGGAAGGTTGTCCATCGGAAAGAAAACGCCTGTAATGGGCAGTTACCACCCTACCAGGGTTAATGTTGCACTTGTGAAAGCTCCTGACAGCATCTCAGTTGAATGATGTGGGAGGCGGATGGCTCTTGCCCTAGCCAACAACATCAAGCTCTGCTGTTTCCTACTGCTCTTGGCCCATGACAGTAAGAACAGCCTCTCTGAGTTTACAGGATAAAACAGAAGGGAATGGGAAGATAAGTTCTCACTATATTAACAAAGGAAAGACTGTGTTCACAGAAGGTTCCTTCTCACGGATTTGCTGAAAGAAGCACTGCGATGCTTTTTCATATGGTAAAAAAACACGGTTTTTGATTTAAAAAAGGGGTATCTGGGAAGCTCAGTCTCTGATCATCCTTCTGCTGGAGTGTGTCCAAAGAAGGGCAACAAAGCTGGTGAGGGGCCTAGAGCACAAGCCTTATGCAGAGCGGCTGAAGAAACTGGAGTTATTTAGCCAGGAGAATAGAAGGCTCAGAGGAGACCTCACTCTCTACAATTCCCTAAAAAGAGGTGGGAGCCAGGTGGAAGTTGGTCTCTTCTCCCAAGTAACACGTGATGGCACAAAGGGAAATGGCCTGAAGTTATGCCAAGGAATGTTTAGGTTGGATATTAGGGAAAAAGTCTTCACCTGTAAAGTTGTCAAGCCCTGGAAGAGGCTGCCCAGGGCAGTGGTGGAGTCACCGTCCCTGGATGTATTTAAAAGCTGTGTAGATGTGTTGCTGAAGGACAGGGTTTCAGTGGTAAACTGAGCAGTGCTAGGTTAATAGTTGGGCTTAATAGTCTAAAAGGTCTTTTCCAACCTAAACGATTCTTTGTGTGAGGATAGTCCTGAATAAACCTAGTGAAATATGCAATTCTATGTTCTCGTGACTCTCTATTCACAAGATATATCTTAAGGACCCAATTTAGAGTCCTTATTTAAACAAAATATATCACACGATCCTTATGCTTCAGATTTAGAAGATTTATGTCCTAAAACCAGATGGACTAAGGTGAGAGAGGATTATTCAGCAATCCACATCTGTTTCAGACACTAGAGACTCAGATGTGACCCTACACTGAGCTGGCCTGGAGACTGCAAACAGGAGCTGCAGGTCAAGAAAATGAAACAATACCACATCTAAGCATATATTGAAGTTAAGTGGTTCTCTCAAAATCCATTGCAGCTCTTGCATGAAACTCGGATCCAGGAGAGCCATCCTTTAGAGGTTTCCTGAACTGGAGCTACACATATATGAAAAAATCAGGAGTAAAAATGATCACCAGAAACACGTTGTTTGTTTGCCAACAACTCTATTTAAATAGAAATAAGTTTAAAAGCAAAACCTCCTCCACGTCTACAATAAGGATGTTATGATTTTAATATTGCAGATTCATGAGAGGTCTTCATTAAAAAGTATATATAAAATTTCCCACCTAACAAACTATCTATTTATTATTTTTTTGCATTTTTGTCATCTTGCTTGGATATGGAATTGAAAATCCTAGCCTAAAAAGTTTGTAAGATTTACACCATCATTGGCAGTGCAGGAAAAACAGTGTTTTCATGACTGACCTTGAAATGGGGAAAGCTTAGAGCTAACTCATTTAATTTTAGCTCACATTTATTTCATCAGGTATTGTGTCAAAATGAGAAGTTAATTTTTCTCTTGATGATTGAGAAATCGTCCCAGATCATCAGCAAATCAGACAGGTCTGTCAAGGAGAAACTCGGTGAGTTCCTCATATTAAACCAGACCAGGCATTTCTGAAGCCCAAGAGGACCACAAGCTGAGCACTTGCAAAAGAGGATTTGCTATTTGCAATTGACTTGTCAATGATGAGGAGTATGTCATTGTGAAAGAAAATCGATGTGAAGAGATGGTACTGGAGCTGAACAGTAAACAGTTGGTAAATGAACACCTGTGTCCTATGTGGTCTGATCCTGAAACCTCTTTGATTTTTTTTTCTAGGAAATCAGACTGTGTTTATTCTTAACTTGAATCATGATTTCCTCAGTTGCCTACAGATATTAGAAGCATCCAATCACCTTTGTATAAACAACCTAACCTGAAAGTAAAACTACCAATAACACATGTTTTAGACAGTCAGTCTGACAGGTGGATTCCTTACTTGTTTAAAACAAATTTATACCAATGAATTTTTATTGTAATGTTTTGCTATAAGGTGAGCAGAGTTATGGTAGTGCTGCCCTCCGTTCAACAGACACTATTAAAAATAATCTGGCCTTTTGCAAAGTCTCACAAATAATGCATCACTTTTGAGAAGATTAAAAATATTTCTGATGCAAAAGACTGCTAGTGGTAATTAACATGAAGATAAAAGTCAAGTTTGAGGTGTGAAAGAGGGCAGAAAAAAAAAAAAACAGAAGAAAGGAAAAACCCCAAACCAAGCAAATAAACCCTACTTGCAAGATTCAGCAGAGAGAGGGCTGGTTAATATCATCCATTGCCAAATTCAAATGAATAGTGCAAGCCAGAAACCTCCCTGCACTTGCTCTAGCGGCTCTGCCGTGCCAAGCGATAATTAACAGCGCTGGCTGTACTCTGCCCAGATAGCATCATCACAGGCTCCTGCGTGCCCTGAATTACTGAGCTCTTCCCGAGATGTTCAGCACAGCTCTGGGAGTTCATGCTGAAGCTTCATTCCACCTTCACCAACTGCAGCACCCTTGAGGTGTTCACAGTGGCCTTTCATAAAACAGCTCAGAAATACAAACACATCCAAAACAGGTTCAATCAACAAAACATTATGGTTCGGTTGTTTTTCTCTGGCAGAGGTGGTGGTGTAGTATAATTTGTTTTCTTCCTGCTGTTGGTGAAAACTGATACTGAAGCAAAGCCCAGAACATTTCATTAACTATAAAAGTGCTAGATCATCAGTTGCTGCAGAACATCCCTGACTGAACTGATTCAGATAAACAACACCAAGTGAAGTAAACATTTTCATACAGCTAGTAAAGCAAAAAAGGGCTTTTACTGGAGGAGGTAGTATGGTGTAATGATTTTAACCATCTATTCTTCTGCTCTCATAAACTGTTAGACAAATCTGTACACTGAGTTTAAGAGCTGCTTGTAGGAGAGAGAATCTAAATTTCAGAAGTCTAACTCACTGTCTTTCAAGTTGTTTTTTTGTTGTATGAAGGCAGCATCTAGTTATACAAATACATAAGAATAGAGTCACAGCATCTTAGAGGAAGCAAGCAATGTAGATTACATGTACATTTTGCAGCTGTGGAACTCATCTAACTTGTTACCTTCCAATTTTTGAGATGACACAATACAAATGTGCCCTGATTCATGTGTAAAATTCTTAGGTTTTTAACACAGTGCGTCATCCTTATTAATACTAACACAAGATGTCCTTGAGCTACTCGTTCAGCTTCTCCTCCTCATGAGGCAGACCAGAAGCTGGACAAAGCCTTATGATTTGTAATAATTAGCTCTAAATGTCATGAAAAGTATCAGCAGGTAAAAGAATGACTATCAAGAACCTCTATTTCCTGAAACAGAAGGATGTGCTTTGGCATTTTATTGACTGTAATTCAGCTTAAAGACTCTGGCTTTGTGGCCTTCTGGTTTTTTTCTTTCAGTAGCAGAGATTCTGTTTTGAATGACTCCAGAATATTCAATCATGTGTTTAGTTTTCTGTTCTCTGTCTGATGAAAAAAACATGGGAATTCTGATATATTGATCTAGGTTCAGGAAAATAATAGATACACAGCAGCTGCAAGGATGTGATATTGAATTTCCATTTTGCAGCTGTGAAACTTAGGTGTGAAAAATTTAAATTAAATTCCTCTAAAGCAATTCAACATCTGGGTGACAAGATCTTCCTTGGTTGAAGACATGTAATTTTTGATCATGTGCATATATTTAAGACATCTGCCCTCTCTACACTCTAATGTAATTACTTTTAATAGATACCTGTGTCAGAACTTGAAATTGATGGAAGAGACAGGGAGAATTTTAGGAAGTCGTTAATAATATTTGCACTAAAAAGACACTCTAGGAAAAGAGTGCAAAGCATGTTCATCTCCATTAGTAACTCCCAACACTGCCAAGCTTGACTACAAGAGAGAAAAGATGAAGTGTAGAAGGAGTCAGAAATGGGATATAGCTGACTATGTAGCTCCCAAGTTGCTACAAAGTGTGTGAAAGATTAAAAAGATTTGGCAGCAGTTGACAGCAAGAGGAATTCATTTGCAACCTGAGCTTGCTAAACCTTGTTCTACCAACCAGAACAACAAAATTGTCTTGCTACTATTTGCTTAAAAAAAACAAACCAGCTCTGCTCTCCCAGTAGGGAGCAAGAGATGGAAAAGTTGTGCTTTCTCAAAAGCAGATGCGATGGCACAAGGGAAGTAAGTGGGGAGAGGATCCTAACTCTGGAGCAGAGAGCAGCTGAGTACCTGTCATTGGATTCAGCCCCAGTACCAGCAGTCTGGACAAGAGCCCTCACATCCAAGAGTGGGCATGAAGGCAGAAAGAAGAAAAAAAAATGTTTAGAGTTTGTGAAAACAAACAAACAACTTTAAAGATTTGCCTAAAACTTTCAAAGAACCGATTTAGTTTAAATTTAGGCTCCAGTATTCATGGAGATATCAGTACAGGATAGGGAACTTACTTTTAGGTGGAGCAGTCTAAACGGGCTTGAAAAATCTGCTAAAATTGAAATGTTACATGACCAGGTTACAAGTTAGATGAATTCAAGCTACCTGAACATCAAAGGCTCTGCATGTGACTTCTTTATAGACAGAGGGAAAGGGAGCCAAGTTTGGACCCAAACCATAGAAAATGTATTTATCTGAGAAAAAACAAACGAACAAAAGTACAGATCATGGTGATTCCTTCACAACAGAACACAGTTGTTTAGACATATCCCTGTGCATATTGTGGGAAAAGCTCTTGAAGCAGCTTGGGTAATGTTTCCCAAACTAATCTGTAGGTGACGCTGCTAATTGTATTTTCGGTAGTCTAAGTAAAAGTGATTAAATAGCAAAACATAGTTCCACAGATGTCTACTGTGAAACCAAGCTGTTCACATGTCTACACGGCATTTGAAAAAGCATGATATACAATTTTGTCTTCCATTTTTAAAGACCCTAATAAAACTAGATCTCTAATACTACACAACATCCCAAGATCTATTTTATATACAGCGATGAATGTAAAAACCTTATAAACTCAAACATCTAAATGACTGCATTTATTGTGAGAGATGAAAGTACATTCCTCAAAGGAATTCATTAATGTCATGAAGTTACTATCATACACTGAACTTTAATAGTTCTTTGAGCAGAGAAAGACCCTGATATTTGGCACCACTAAGTGCATTTTCATCTTTTCAAATACTGATTTTTTTTAATTTTTTTTTTTTTGCTATTACAAAGAGGAAGAAAGATGGTCCTTTCATGTTATTTTCATTCTGTAGTCATCAGGTTTTGAGTTATGTATATTTAAATGTTCATTATCATACAGATAAAGTTAACAGAGATATAATATTTTTAGAAGTTTGTGGGATTGCAGACAAATACCTAATGCTTGCTGGTAGTTCAGTTACTCTGTGTAGTGGTATCCTCCATCAATCTTCAACAGGATAAAATCAACACCGAGTCATCAACCCCATTGATTAGATCATCTTGATGTAGACCTGTGAAGAACTCCTTCATCAGAGAAAGGAGCATTAGTTTATTCATCCGTGACTTTCAGTCTTTTGGCACCAAGTTGTAGCTCTAAAAGTGACGTTTTGCCCTTGTTCAGCTTTCTCTTTTGACACAAGAATGAGAATGATGATAAAAACATGGGAAATAGTCTGGCCATGAAGATTCAAAAGAGCTCACTCTCATTCCAAAAGACAGCACAAAATCTACTCAGACAAAGGAAAAGGATTATTTTTAAGGGTTAGATTATTCTGCTGATGGCCTTGGCTACATGAAGTTAGTATAGTTCAGCTGTACTGAAGAGCCTGTGCCACTTCATAATGATACTTTCATATAAAAAAGAAAAATACAGATTCCCCATTTAATAACCCAAATGAAAGTTTACAATAAAATTTTTGATGTTCAGCTGAACCAGCTTGAATATTCAAGTAGAAGCAGACAAGAAGAGTTTCACTCTTAAATTGCACTCTCATAAAGGCCATTCGATTCTCATCAGTCTAAAGAGGAAAACTGGCAGTGTACACACACAATAGATCCTTTACCTTCTACAAGTAATAAAAATTGTAACAACATTTTTCATAGACCTTTGACTGCTACAAGATATTTGGGAAATAAAATATAAACCAAGTTCAAACTACTTAGAGTAGCTCCTTATCAGTGAAAGTTAGATAATTTTTTCTTGTTTGTTTGTTTTCACCTTTATTTTGGTCTTTTTTTTAGATGGAGACATGTCAAAATAAGTTCTTGTTACACAAGAGGTAAAAAAAAAGAGCATTACCATATTCAATTTCCCAGAAACATCTATTGTAGCAGTAAAAGCAGATGGCACCAGAAATAAATGAACATCAACTATTCTTGAAGTGAAGTATATCTAATTAAAACAGGTTGGTTTTGATGAAGATAATGACTTTTGAAATTTCATCAATTTTTGTGCAATAAAAAGAAATTGCAGCAAACATTTTAAATAGCCTGTAATACTTGTATCCAAACAGAGAGTTAATTTAATTGGTGTGCCAAGGGTTGATCTTGCAAACATCTGAGCACTTTTTTCTTTCTTGTTGAACTGACAGAGAGATAAAGACACCTGAAACTTTTTCAGAAGCCTGCTGGCAACTTACACACCCAACTGAACAGAGCTCAACTTGGTCAAAGGCGTGGCTGTAACACTGCAGTGCCAGGTTATTTTTTTGATCTGTCGGTTGGGCATTTGTTGCTGATCATTCTGAAAGACCCATACCTACACTGAGTTAACTTCTGCCCTGGAACTACTATTGTTATGCTGAAAAATGTAATACAGGACTGTAGATGCTATAGGCATGGATGCAAGAGATTTGGAAATATTTCAAATATTTCAAATATTTATTTATATGTCTTTTTCACCTGAATGGAGCTGAGTCTTAACGAGTCTGCTACCACACAGTTCTGAAAGGAGAAAGGGTAGGTATAAGGCAGGACAATAAAACATTACCACACCTGTACCTTGTATGGAATAACTGTAGAACATTTCACCCTCTCTACCTAGGATTCTTGTAGGGATGTCCAGAAGATTCTGATTAAATCATTCCTATTTGAAGACACATTGCTATGCTTGTGAATTTTAAAGGTTTCCCTTTCTGTCTGTTATTTTCCTACAGCAAGCTCAAAGGGAGCTTGCATTTTCCATGCTTGACACCTCTCTCTGCCCTTCTGTAACTTCAGTTATTTCTCTCTTCACCTTTTTCTGTGAAATTATACGATAGAAAACATAAATGTAGTACCATACTACACCTAGCTTTCAGCATTTTGTGTAATTTCCAGTGCTTCCCCTCAGAACTTTGTCTTTGAAGTCCCCAGGAATACTTGAACAGAAATGCCATTGATAACAAATACATTCAGACTTCTTGAATTCCCATGTCTATCCTACAAAATGGTATTCTTGTTTCTTCTACAAACATTGAAAATCAGGCACCTGGAGAAAAACACTAACACAAAAATTTCCTGGAATAATCTTCTCCTCTGAAGCACTTCTGAGAATATGCAATCCACATAAAAACCAAGCAGACTTGTGAATACCTTGCCTCTCTTCATGGACCTTAAAACATGGATAAATATGAGCATTAACAGTTCATCTCAGGTTAATATGCCCACTCTTTTTCAATGAAAACTGAAAGAAAACCACACTCCAAAATGGCTCAATATCATTGAATTGACAAAGTTTAATAGAAGTTGGCAGTTAAGATGTAGAAACAGGCACTGGATAAATTTAGCAAGGTCCAGTTTCACCTCCACAACTCTGAACATTAACTCAGTACAGATTACTTCTGAGTGTTTACCCAAGAAATAAAATATTGTGAATTACATTCATTTGTTTCTAAGAGAGCAGGAAAATTAAAAAGAAACGTATTTAACAGTAAATAAAATATTAACGCTTTTCACGTATGCCAAAAGCCTAAGAAGAGTTTTGTAGGGGTTGTTGTCCGTGTCTTGCAAAAGCGTATAAATATTATTTACGGTTGGAACATTTAGATACAATTCAATATTCAGAACACCTGTAATCTGAGATTTTGGCTTGAAATTAACAAAGTTCTATTTTTGAAATATTGTTCAAGATGATTTTTTTAAAAATACAAAATAAGTAATCTGACAAAGGGAAAGTTCAATAAAAGAGAAGTTCTTAAAAAAAAAGGCACTACCCTATCTCTAATTTAGGGTGACATTTATTAGAATTAGAGCAGTTATAATGATGAACCCAGACTTGATGTTCAGAAATAGGGTTTTGTCAGTATAAATAGAAAAAGAAAAGAAAGAAGCTTGGTAAGACGGAGCCAACTAGAGCATTGCCACGTAACTTGAATATACGAATGTATATGGGTGAATTTCATCTAGTTGAAACATACTTATTTTCACATTACTCACTGGAGACGATTCCCTAACATTTTAGTTAATATTCAATGTTAATTGACTAGGCTGATGGGAGAGACATGGCTCAACATGTTTTGCCTCTTCACTCTCTTATTACAGGAACTTTGCCCTCAGGATGGGAAAAGATTTTGCTGCTTCACACTAGCACCATTAAATACATTAAGCATCACCTCATCAAAGAGACTGAGTTTTCAACAGGTTTTCTATGAAGTTTCCTCAGAATGCTCCTAACCACTGTAAGTTATTTCATTACATTCAGTACAACTTTGCTGGGGGAGAAGAATATGACTCGGATTCACAACCAAGATATTAGAAAGATTCAGCCAGAAAAAGTTCTTTGATTTAGACATTTTGGTTCCCTGCTTAGATATTATTTTTATTTCTCCCCTCCCACCCCCCCCCAAGTTTGTGTAAGCCATAAAATACTACACTGATTCCCTAGGCTTACACAAATCTGGCTCTTTTGTAATTTTTGACAGCTGCAACACTGACAGCACTGTTGGATTTAATTAACCTAATAAAATGTCTCCTGGCCCTCTCCCTCCAGAAGAACACCATTTGTTTGCTAAAGAAGACTCAGATATTAGGATAGATCTGTGAATGGTGAAAGCTAAAGTTAACTGACAGATGTCCCTGTCCATATCTAAAAACAATAAGGCATCTGATTTGCATCTGTAAGTTCCCATTGAGAGAGTAGGACCTAGAAAGTGTAAGCTCCCGCACATGTGGGTAAATATGGCAGCTAACAGAAATCATCCTGCCTAGCTTAGATGCTCACTACTGAGCTAGGTTGTAACATGCTTCTTTGTAGCCTAGCAGGGATCACTGAAGTATGGTTGGCTGAGATTTTTCACTTTCAGAAAACTCCCAATAACCCATAAAGATGTGTAGCTGGGAGCCTAGGACAGGGACTCCTGGGTGCTTCTGCTTCATTCCCTCATTGTCTGGATAAGCACAGCTTGCTTTCTCACTGTCTCACTGAAACAATATGGGAAAGCTACCTAGATTTTCCCAAAATGCATTGCTAAAAGTGCACTTATGTTCAGGTATGACTTTTCCACACAAGCATGGCCATAACAGTAGCATATAGATGAGGTCTTGCTAAGTGGTTTTCTGCTCCAGTCCCTATAACAATTACTTTGATCTCTGAAGGCAATGGAAATGCATTAACAGGACTAGGCATGTAACAGTAAATGGGATATGACAGCATCTTTCTTCTCACAACAGGATTCCCTTGCTTATGATCTCTCTCATCCCCGTTTTCTTGGCTCTTGTCTAACAAAAATCTGCAGCTGGGAGATTCAACATATTTATCACCAGCACTTCCAAATTTCAGCTCTCTGAAGCCATGGCTTATAAAGGAAAAAATCCTGACTAACCATCCAGATCTCTGCTCAAGGCTACAGCCTGTGGCTCTCAGCCGTGCAGCATATGATATAATGGAGCTGCCAAGTCCCATTCCTAGAGGAGCAAATTCCAACACCAGCTGTATCTTTGCCAGGCTCCCTCTTTACCCACAAAAGTCACAGTCCCTGCTGGAAAAGCTGGATGAAAACATCAGTAGTCTTGCAGTCCTTCGGCTTTAGGCATGGTGTTTTCTGCCTGCTCTTGTACCCTCATGTTAATGTGCTGCTCCAATTCCGTACTGGTTTCATCCTACCGAGATGTACTTAGAGTGAGGAGCTGTTTTCTCTCACAAAAATAATTTTGTCATGCTCAAGAGGGAAAGTTCTTTTAGGCTTCCCTCTGTCTCAGATTAATCTGTGATAGCAACTAAACACCACACAGTCACTTGTCCATCGCTTCCCTCCCTGCCTCCCATGGAATGGGAAGGAAAATTGTGAGGAAGAAAAAGGCAAGACCCTGTGCGTTGAGATAAGGACACAGACAACACAAAGAAAGAAGAAAACAACAGTAATAACAATAGTAGTAATAAAATGATAGACAAAGCGAGTGCTCTGGCTGCACTAAAGCCACAAACTGAAGCAATTTAAAAACAGGTGCCCCGGGCCAGCCCTCCCCTTATATAGCTGGCATGACATCAGTATAGTATTAAATATCCCATTGCCTGGTTTGGTTGTTTATCCTCACCATGGCCCCTCCCAACTGCTTGGGTCAGCAGCTGCTTGTGATAATTAACTCAAACTGAACCCAAGACACCCCCATAAATCAATCTCCATATTCCTTCTCTTGTTCTAACTCACATTGATCTTCCTTTGCCCATATTTGCGTACCCAGATTTGCAGAGGGAACTCCCAACGCAGCCTCGCCATTGCCTGCTGTAACACAGAAGGATCTCCTCACCTTTACACTTCACATAGCTGGTTACACGCAGGTTTCCTCATCAGTTGAACAAGCGGAAAACCATCATGAAGTCCCCTTGATAATGTAGTAATTAAAATTCAAGATGTTGAGATCGTGGACCACCTCAGATGTGAGAAGAAGGAATCCCACAGCCTCATGCTTTTTTCCTTCAGCATGGCCTTTGCCTTGTAGGAATCAGACCTTTTGAAAGGTGGATGTGTAGTCCTTTTCCGGTTATCCCCAGCTGCTACCATGCATTATGAAATTTAGTTTAAAGTGAGCTGTGAAGGAAAGAGGCTCTGGGTGGTGGAGTGTATCTACTGGGGCAGTGCGTAACACCACAGGGAAACATCTGACTTCCATGGAGGTCCCTCTAATACTAGGAGGGACTAGGAGGATTTAAAGTGATGATAATTTATGATCCAGTTTCTTCCAGAAGTAAACACTGGATCTTTGTCTTTGCCTGTGTGTGTGTTTATAAACCCATGGGAAAGAGAACAGGAGCTGTTTGTAAGCAGTAATACAAGGAAGTGCAAATATCATTAAAGGATTTTTTTATTTTTTTTCTTTTCACTGGTGTTTTTCTTAAGCGATTATATTACCAGCTTTTAAGAAAAGAAGTTATAAAATCTCACCTTCTAAAGTCATTCCCAATGTTCGGAGAAGAGCAGGACATTTCCCAAGGATAAAATCAATACTGATAGCTTAATTCAACACCGTCACATCCCACGATCGAGGCTTTCCTTGCCAGTGCTCATTCATTTCCTGTCACAGCCTGTACAACCAGCACGGACTTTACAAGCAGGGCTGAACAAACACAGACTTTATGAGCTGATGCTGTAAAAGGCAGCCCTCAACATAATTTTCTTCTCTAAGCAACAGCTGTTCATTTGTTGGTGTACGTGCACAGGCTCCAGCCAGCAGCCACGGGGCTCTCTGTGCTGGCCCCAATGCCGCAGTCACCTCGACGCTGGTCACATGCTGGGCATGTAAGATCAGCCCAGCAGGTCCTCCATACCTTAGGCTTTTACATTTCTAGCCTCAGTATGTTCCTCAGAATAATTACCCATTTGAAATGAATTCGAGAATTTCTGTACTGGGACTGTAAGAAGTAAAGGCAAAATTCTGTAGGCATAGCTACTTCAGTTGCCCAAGAAATCAAAAACGCCAATTTTTCCTTCTCCTGTGTCTGAAAGGTGGGCAACATTACATGATACAAAAGCTGAGTAAAAATACATTGCTTTGATTCAGACCTACTGATTTAACCGTCCTCATTTATTTTTGTTATATTGCTTGCTTTAAGATTAGAACTAGCAGTATCTTAAATTGTAAAGGATATTTCCATTTTCATCTTTTGCTGAAACTATTGTCTACACTAGACCTGAATTTGCAACAAATTCCTGTCACTCTGAAATCATATTTTCCCACAATAGTCTATTTAGTAAAATGACTTTGCTGTGTGTGTTTATTCCCTGGCTGTAGGCTGCCTCAGGTTTTTCTGCTGCTTGTCAAAGGAATGCTGGGAAATGACTCCATGAGGACACTAAGACCTACACAGGCTCTCACAGCCCAATGAGACATATATCACAAGCCCTGAGACATCGGTGTTTTCTTAAGATGCAGTGCCTCCTCTATCCAACCTGGACCTTTTCTGCAACATTGAGATATTTGGATTTATCACCCTCCTGAGTCAGCTGGTATGGACTTGCTTGAGTCCAGGCTGTTGAAAACATTGCCTACATGGGGGAATAGATTAAAAATAAGGTCTTTAGTTCTGGAGTCAGACTCTAATAAGAAACAGTCTTTCTCCAGTGGCTAAAACTGGGAATACTAGGAGTACTGAATTGACTGTAAAAAATGCTTTTGAATGCAGTTTTTAAAAATTCTATCTGCATCGTAGCTTCTTCCTTTGACTTCAGTTGAGGTATTTTATTCTGTATTAGTGAAAAAAATGTAGACTACCAAGCAACTGATGTATCCCTAAAAGAAACTCTAGGCTTATATCTGAATACCATCTCAAGATAGGGTTCACTGCTAACAAAAACCCCATAAAGTGCTAAGATTTTGAGATGGTTAGAAAAAATCAGAAAGAAAATCAAGCTGCTGATGGAGCTCTTCGCAAGGGAGGCTTGTAATCAGGAGAGCACATAGTCAACAGGTATAATCACTCCAACTATGACAATGTAAAATATCACAGTTTGGTAACAAAAACAGGGATTGCACATAGAATGGAAGCTCATGAGCATAGAGGGAAAACAGTAAGTGGCAGCCTAACTGAATAAATTCAAGACTTTCCAGTGAGGTCCAAAAATAATGCACATACAAAGGTAGATAGGGACTAAAAGAGGGGTGCCTATCGCATCCCATTTGCTTTCAACCCTGGAAGAAAAGTTAACATGCAGGAGGTAGCATAAATGATAGTACAAGGTGAGGAGATGGAGAAGCAGAGAGGTAGTTGTTTTGGTCTGGAAAACAACGTTCCATGCGGTGCTCTAGCCAAGCACAGCACAGCCTCACTGATCTCCTGGTTTAAACCAGCATTCCATGATAACAGCAATATCCATAACAGAAAAACATCTTGCAGAAGGGTGAAGACACAAAATTCTCTAGAGCCTCTGTGTCCTCCCTACCCTCATCTAATCACTGAAAAGCACTTCTTGCCCAAAGAATCACTTTAAGAAAACTATGAAAAAAAAATATGTACACTCTTCTATTTTAGCAATTTATGCAGGGGTTTCCTAAGGTCAAAATGCTCATTACCATTTTCTGTTTGCTTTTTATTTCTCATGCAAAAGAAATGTTTTGTGTTACAACTCCTGGACTTCACAAACCTATTCCCATTACCTTATGCATAATTGTTTTTCTGCCTTGCTGGAGGCTTTGTATTCGCTGTGAAATCTACCTCAGCAAGCAAAAGCATTATGCACTAAATTTTCTGGTAGGAAAAGTGCTGCATTTTGTAAAGAAGCCAATGACAGCTACCATAAATCCGAGAGCAGCAGTTTGCTCTGTGGCCAGGATCCATGTGCCTCTGTGTGATCAGACACTTTCTGCCCTCAGCTGTGGGTCATTCCAGTAGTGGTCTGCCCATGGCTCACAGGAATGTTTCACCGATGTCTGGCAAGAAGAGATGGACACTTGGAAGTTCATCCTCACTTTTAGCTTCTCAGTAACTGTTGGGTTGCAAATACTGTGATTAAAACAATTTTTTTAATCAATGCTAATACCACAATTAACTAAGGGTATGTAAAAGACTGAAAAAAAAAAAAGCTCAGATTATACAATTCTGCTCTTGTCCTAAAGAAAACAGATAAAGAGAAGCCAATGTCTACTGAAAATGGCTTTATTGCACTTGTCAGGGAAACTTCTCTGTAGTTTTAGGAGATGCTATTTTTTAAAGTGCTTCAATAAAGCACGCAAAGGGAAGAAAATCGATGATCTTACTAGCGTGGGGCAGATTTGATTCCCACGCATGGTTTCCCCCCAGTTCTTTCAGAGTTAGGGTGCTTTTATTTTTTCACAGGTGAAATAAAACAAAAGCAGGAATGACAGCATATTTTCCAGACAACACAGGCTTCTGCTTTTTTTATTTGGTAAAGCTTCCATACCTCCTCCTTGCAGCATGGGGAGGATTTCTTAAAGAAATTAGTTGCAAAGGAAAGCTGACAGAGAGCATTCCTCATCACTAGACAGTACAACCGCTAGGAAGTAACAAATCCCACACTCAGCTTGTGTGTCAGCCTTGAAGGGTTTACAGGGACAGATTTTGTTTGTTTAGTTTTCCAAGATACTAAGCAGAAACAAGAAATCTGGGAGCACCCCGGACTAGGTCATTGTAAGGCCGCATCTGCAGTGAGGTGATAGCAAAGAGAAAACAAAGCCACATCTAATTGTGGGGTGAACAATTACAGTATGGCATGTCCAACAGCAGAAATGGATAATAATGTAAGCAAAGGATAATTTCAAACTGGGAAATGGGTTTATTCAACATTAATCAGCTGCCTCAATCAGTTGAGGAAAAATTATTCATGATTGTGTTGCAAAATTCCAAATCCTGGTCTGATCCCCTCCTGCAACTTATTTGCTGATATCTGAAAACAGCAAGATGACTGAGTTTTATTAGAGACAGAGTTTAGGGGATTCACAGATGAACAAATCTCTGCATGCAAATGAGTTTGAGTTTTACTTTACTTATTCCAGCTTTAGATGTCAGAGAAAGGATATGCCGTTACTCCACATAAGCAAAAGCTTCAGGGAAATCTATCAAATTCTCTGCACATTCAGAGATCTTTAATAAATTTATTCAAACTCAGCCAACCGTTACAAAATTGTTTTCTGCTCCTTAGCTATGGACTAAGGGAAACCCCTGACTAAACCCATCATCTTTGTAGCTTACCTCTGGGAGTAGCAAATCCAGGACCTGCTTTGGTCTGTGATGAGGAAGAGAAGTTCCAGGTTCCTCATAGCCATTTCTTGCTTGTCAAAATTTGGCCTTACCAACCTGGGGGAGGCACTGGCATGGCTAAGCATGCAGTGACACAACTGTACCACGCTGGTGCAGGAGAGATGTCAAAACATTGGGCCACAAAGATGTCGGGGAGGAAGGTGGCTACAAATCAGTAGCTGATTTGCATTAGTGCTGTACCAGCCATGGTCCCCAGATAAAGAATTTATTCCTTATACTGAGAAAGAGTTCCATCTCAGAGTGAGATACTTTCTTGCTTCCAAAAAAAACAAACAAACCAGGGAGTCTTTATCTCCCAGGCCATATTGTCACATCAGTGGTCAGGTAAGACCTTCTGAAAATCCCTTTCACACACATCTTGTCTTAGAGATGCCTCCAACCCACTGTTATCATCAGACATATGCAAGGACTGAGCAAGAAGGAAACTACGTAGGATGGAAGAACGCAGCAGCTCCGGTTAAAATCCTTATTTTTGGTGGGTGCATTACAGTAGATTTGAAAGTTAACTCTGTTGAATAAATTCAACCAGTGTGATTTACTTTGTTAACAAACCTCAAACCTAGTAGTTTCACATCTTGCTAAAAAACAGCCTCCAGACATCACTAATAAAAGGCAAACCTGAGAACTGCACAAGCAATTTAGCAAATATGAAGAAAAGCAATGTTCTGCTCCTATAAATGGCATGATTTTCAGCAAATTCCTGGATTCTCAGTTACAGGTAATAACAGGGACCATTACAAAATCATCAATTAACAAGTGGGGTTGAGTATCAAGCAGCTAAAAATGAATTGCTCATTTCCTTCCAAACAAAAAGTACTCCCCATCAAGTTTGTAGCAAACTAGAGCCCTGAAGTGGCACCTGTCAATCGTCCTAGTCTATCTGACACATTTATGTCAAACCAAATATCAAGAGGATCACCTTGGCTGTAAAAATGCTATCTTGTAAAAGTCCCTGAAATTTTAATAGACACCATATGCTTCTCCATACTCTGGAAATTATATTCTAATGAGTAAGCGCAAAAAAAAAAAAAATAAAATAAATTTTTTTTGCTTGTTTTCAAGTTGGATTTCTTCACCTTTTGATGCAAAAACTCTTGCTCTCATTTTTGGTTGACTTTTTTTTCCTAATTACCAACTTTGCAGACAGTACTGTAGATGGTGCTAACATTTTACCTATTATCCATCAAAGATTCTGTAATTTAGTTCACGCTCACTGAAGCTATAGAGGCCAGGAAAAAAAGAAACAAACTTTCTTTGCATGAATATTTAAATTTTGCAAGGATAAAGTGCAACAGGAACTTTTACCGTGTGATATAAAATAAGCAGCTGAGTGACTGTGAGATAATGCTCTGGCTTGAATTAGAAATAATGTTGCAAGCAGGTCTAGCGAAGTGATCATCCCCCTGTACTCGGCAGTGGTGAGACCCCACCTCGAGTATTGTCTTCAGTTTTGGGCACCTCAACACAAGAAAGTCATTGAGGTGCTGGAGAGGGTGCAGAGGAGAGCAACTGGGCTGGGGAAAGGCCTAGAGAACAAGGCTTATGAAGAGCGGCTGAGGGAACTGGGGCTGTTTAGTCTAAAGAAGAGGAGTCTGAGGGGAGACCTTATTGCTCTCTACAACTGTCTGAAAAGACGCTGTAGAGAGGTAGGTGCTGGTCTCTTCTCACAAGTAAGTAATGATAGGACAAGAGTGAAGGGCCTAAAGCTGCAACAAGGGCAGTTTAGGCCGGAAATTAGGTAAAATTTTTTCTCTGAGAAGGTTGTCAGTTATTGGAACAGGCTGCCCAGGGAGGTGGTTAACTTACCATCCCTGGATGTGTTTAAAAGTCGTATAGATGAGGTGCTTAGGGATTTGGTTTAGGGGTGATAAAGATAAGAGTAGGGCTAAAGGTTGGACCTGATGATCTTGTAGGTCTTTTTCAACCTAGATAATCCTATGACTTGCGCATTTGGATAATTGACTATTAATTTAAAAACACAAATAAATGTCACCTTTGCATAGTCTTAACTCACAATTTAAATTAACTTTATTTGATCTTATGGGATGTATATGACATATGTGGTATTCTCCCTATATACAAAAAGCAACCATAGTCTTGCAAGAACAATAACACTATATGGTCTAAAAAGAAAATCATCATGAAGACCAAGCCCAGGTTCTCAAAGATAAATTACTGCATATGACTCTGCTGGAAAAAAATGATGTTGATTTGAAATGATGCAGAAGTCTGCATCAGCTTGGAGCTGTGGTACATTTTTCTCTAGGTGAAACCTTTGCTCAGCTTAATATTGCAGTTGCTCAAAAACTCTTGTTACCATTCCCTACCTTCCTGTCTGTCTTGTAAATTATTGCGGCTGTTGAGCACTTCTCCTTAATAGGTTCAAGTTAGAAATACAGACTGTATCCTATCAAGTACACTGATGAAGTAAACACTGAAATGTCAAGGAAAGTGTTCAGGGAGAGAGGCAAGTAATGGCATTGAGGGAACTATGATTAGTCAGAAACTCTTTACCTGGGTTGCCTATACTCACCCGGGACATTTCCTACAAACACATAGGAAGACCGACTGACTTTGTGAAGAAAACTCACAGTGAGAGCAGTTATAAGCTGTTCTCATGGGCAATATGCCAGCTCACAGACCATACTTCAAACAGCAACATTGCTGTGCTTAAAGAATATAGAGTCTGAATGTTTTCTTTGCAACTGAATTTTAGCATATTTAAAAGGTTAAATGCTCTAAAGAGAAATAAAAGCAACAGCTGGGCTACACTTTTATGCATTTTGTGAAAGCTAGAGTCCAGCTGCCAAAAAGAACCTTATCTTTCTCCTCAGGTTTGTAATGGCATCAGGTATGGTTTGGTCTTTTCCGGCCCAGACTTTTAGCACAACTGCAGAGTAAACTAGGACTGTAATTTGCAATGTATGAAGTGCAAAGAGATCAGCCAAGGTGACCTTAAAGACCTCTTTCAGCGTTCAATTCCCTGATATGCCAAGAGTGAGGTATAAAACTCATCACCTGGGATGGCAGGAGGTGGTGGTGGGTGGAGATTAAAATGGCAAAATAAATGAAGGCAGGATCTGTATTGTTGAAAGTTGCTCAGAGAAGATAAATTAAAAATTGGTCAGGTAGTTTAGATAGAAAAAGGTAGGAGTATAAATTGGATGACCCCTTAGGATCGCTTCTATTTTTAAATGGTGTGGCAGACAGCACACCAACCACATTTCAAGATCACAACTAGTGTCCTCGCTTCCTTCTGTGTGCTCTTTGCACAACTGTCACACTCACAGGTACCAAATTCTTGTGTATGTTGGGTGGAAGAGTACTCCTTAAAGATGCTGGTGGCCTTTTCTCCCCGTGTGTGTCACAGCATGTGAGTATTTTCATAAGAAATTGTAGTTGATACGTGTCTAAAAGGCAACTTTCCTAAACAATTTTCCTAGCAAAATAGGTAGCAGATATAACAAGCATAATTACCTGGTAATACATTATACAGTAAAAGAAATAGAGAAAAGCGAACGGTAGAAAATCAGGCTCACCATGATATCACAACTAGTTTCTTAGCCAGCAGTGTTTCTTACAGCACCTATCACTCTTTTAAAAGTGATCAATTGCAGACAACTTTAGATTCACTACAAATTCAAAACATATCTAATTCTTCAAATAATTGTGCATGACCTTTGTCAATGATTTTAGAGTAACACAGCAGTAACACAAGAGATTAAGTATTTAGGAGATTCTTTAAGAAGGGTTAGCAGCTCAGAGAACTGTGAGTTTTTTCAGCTGGTTTATATGTATTCTGTCTGTTGTCCCAAATTTTTATACTGTTCGTCATCCAAGAGCTTTTCATATGGTATCATTAGTCTGATGAAGTGGACTTTGAACAAACTGGTCAGACCATTTCCTGTACATTTTAGGATTAATTTTTGACTTTTATGAATAAAATGTAATAATCTGGCATGCAAACCTTAAAATAAATCTGAACAATGTTATCTAAAGGCAAAACCATTTTCTTAAATTCCCAATTAAAGCAAACCAGAAGAAAAGGTCAAGTGTTCAAGGCCTATATCTAGTAATGATTTTCCAGTGCCAATGTAATGGAGTTCTGATTACTACATTGCCCTCGTTTCTTCAAACACTATTTTAGTCACTGACATATCGTTGATTCTTTATTAACATGGTAATTTTTATAAAGGCACTGACAAGGAAAAAGAAAAATCAAGAAGCATTAATCACAAAATCTAATTATTTTTTTAACACAGTAAATACTTAATGAGTCACAGAGTAGCTTGTATCTAGGTCTATAGATATGGGGAATTGCAAGACTTTAACAGAGCTGAGTGAGCAGAGGCTGCAGAAGGAAGCATGAAGGGAAGCAGTGCAGAAGCACCCGTGGGTGAGAGGAGTACCAGGACCTTGATCTCTGTCCCCGCCAAGGAAAAGATCTGCTCTTTCAGAGTGTCACCAGCCTAGGCCTGGTATAATTTCCTCTTCTCTCCATTTTCCTCCTACTCCTCAGCTTCCCCTGCAGACCCTTTTGCTGGACTTTCTCTGTGGACCTTACAGCTCAAGTAATTGATATTTATGGTTGCACACGATGACCTTAAAGGTCCTTTCAAGCCTAAATGACTCTATGATTCATACACAGCATCATACATCACAGCTAGACACACCTTTAGTGACCTCAACTCTTTGACATCTGTTTGAAGACCTAGTTAAAATGAATCACTATTCTTAGTGTCCAGGAAGTAAGTCTATGCTTTTTATCACTGTCAGAATGGTAGAGTTAACCTGTTATTCCAGGTTAACGTTTAGGACATGCTGATGAAGAAAGTCTTCTCAGTTACCTTGTCTCACCTGCAGTTGTTCAGCCTCCTTTCTCTGACATTATTCTTTTTCATTAAATATATATGGCATTAGAAGTCTGGTACTGTGAGAAGGCACAAACAAAAGCAAATAAGACTCCAATCAGTCCCCTAACCTTGCTGAGAAGCAATCCTGTGATGTTTGCTAAGAGGTTATATGCTCACCAAAGGGGGCTGTGGTAGGAATGGATCAGAGGAGATATAGATGGCAAAGCTGGATTCCCCCCTTCACTTCCTACAATTGAAGTTCAGTTTCTTTTACCCAACTTAGATATACCATTACTTATCAAACTGAATCTACAGGGGGACTAATTTCTGCAGTTTATCTTTTTCTCATTTACTTCATCAAAAAAACATTCCTGGGTACCAGTTTGTTGAACAGATGCAGTTGCATGGCTGTTCTAAAGAGCTTAGCACTGTGCACAGCTGAGGTAATAGCACATTGGAGCCGTTTTCTGTTTCCGCTCAATAATCTTTGACTTTTGATGTCTGTCAAATGTTCGTATGGCAACTGTGAAATCTACTGTGAAGACTAATACATAGGACTCATAGTCCTGTTTTGATACCTTTACTTTACACTTACTGGAGTATGCTACTTTATATTGTGTTAAATTGGCTTTTCAGGAAACTACCAAAACCTTTGGCTTTAATGGGCACATAGGGGTAGGAAAGTGTAAAAAAGGTCCCTTCTCACAGCAACATGTCAGATCCAGTAATAAGATCAAACCAGTATAGTGAAGCAATAGGTGACAGGGGTTCCACTTGTTCCCAAATGCAAACCCTACACCTTCCTAAGGTTTGATCAAGAATTCTCTAGTTTCCCTTGGCATCAGGACTGAGATATTGTGGCACTGTGTTTGTGAAACAACAAGAAAAGCTCTAGATATATCGCAGAAAGCTTTCATTATTTCTAAACTGTATGTCAGACTGTTGAGTATCAGATTTAGGATGCCCTTAAGGTTTCTGTAGAAAGTAATTCAAGACTTCCTGTCACAGAGGCGCCCACAAAACAAACAGCAGCCCCTACCCAAAAATGGGATTTATTGCAACCAAGGTTGCCAGCACTCCCTTTGACTAAATACAGGTTCGGATGTCTGTCGGAAATTAACCACTACACAACTAATTCCTAACTTTAAGGACTGACAAACCAAAATGGGCAAACCCTCACTCATAAAAGGGGAAACCTCTCACACCAGAGTGCCCGAGATACCACTCACCCAAAGAGCGGGCGAGGCTCACTCAGTCCACAGAGACTCCCTCAGTCCATGGAAGTATCCTTGGATGGTGTGTTCAAGGGGAGGGTCTGACTGCCAGGCCTGCTGCTCTGCAAAGAACCAACTCACCTGGTTCTTGGGCCGGACCCCATTTATCAGTCAGAGGTGCGCTGTGGTCATTCTCATTGGCTGTGAGACAAAGCCCGGACAAAACACGGACAAGCCCAAACCGCAAGCCTGTTTGCTAAGGGCTCCAGACCCTGAAGTGCCACTTAAGCACCATAAGGTGCAACTGAATGGCTGAGGCCTCAAACTTCTCCGGCCAAGGCACCAAACTGCTCAGCACAGCCCATGTGCTCTGTCTGTTTTGTCTGTGGGGGAGGCTGTACCTGCCACACTGCCATATGGGAATTTGAATGTGGTATGATTGCCTATAAGTCAGAGGTGTTCACAGTCTTGGTTCATGGGCAATTCCCCTTCAAAGTCTTTGTAACTGATAGCATCATATGTTTTTACTCCCTGGCTGTCAAACTGGAATTACTTTTCTTTTTTCTAATTCAGAGAAGAAACGAGTGAGAGTAAATATGATAGATTTTCAAATACATAAAATATTACTGAAGGAAGAGGTGATTTTCCCTAAGCACCCTATAAAACAAGAAGCAATAACTTTAAACTGTGATGCAAAAGTTCAAGGCAGTGGGAAAGGAAAACGTGAGTAACTGAAGCATAGGAAGAGCTTACCATAAGTGGCTGTGGTGTCTTTGTCACTGAGGGTTTCCAAGAAGATGATGGTCAGTCAGGAAAAGTTTACATAATAGCCCGTTCTGCCTTGGAATTAAAGACTTGGGCCAGCAGCTTTCAGATGAACATCCGCCACGACGCTATGAAAGTCACTGTGGCTCCCATTTTAAGGACTGAAGACAAAATACTTCAGAGATTCAGTGTTGCCAACTGGACCAGCGGTGAAATCGCTGGTAGCTCCTGTTATGACTGCAGCACCACTGAGCTGCTCACCCAGACCACATCCTGGATTCCGTGACTTTCGCGGTGTGGTCTTACCTGAGGTGGCTGACACACATACTGGGACATGATGTTTGCAAAAAATGGTATCACTTCCATGAGCACGAGTAATTGCAGAAGGCAGTGAGGGTCTGCACCAGAATAGCAGCAGTAGCCTGTGGAATTTCATGATTCATGTCATATTGCAGTAATCATCATGTGGAAAACATTTCTAATCCTAAATATGAAGACAAAGAATAAGGCCAGAATCTCTCAAAAAGTTTTAAGAAACTATAATCCTCCTGTGGGTTTTTTGTAAAGATTGAGAAAGTAAATGGTAACTAATTATGCATCACATCATATTTGTGCCTGTTTGTATCAATTATCATATCTGCAGCTAAAAATAGGGTTTATTGAATTTGTCTGTCATTAAAAATGAAATTGTATTTGATAGATTATAAATCAAGAGATAAAGATTTAATGTCCCATTTTGAGGAAATAAAACTGGTAGTAGTAAATCATGACATCTTTCAGTACCTGCTAAAAGTGATTAAATATGGACCAGCATTTTCAGAAGTGATTACAGACTCTGAGCACCTCATTAGGGAAACCATGCCTAGCATTTCATTAATATCACATTTCTCCTTCATGTCCAAGTTTGAGGATTTAAAAGTGAGACATATACAAATACCAGTTACTTAGGAATTGTGTCACGACCCACAAACCTATGGGAAGCAAGCACAATTGGTCTCCAAATCCATATCTCATTTTCAAGGAATGATCCCATACAAATCTTGTTAAACCTACTATCTAGTGAAACCTATTCCTTTAGAAATTGTACATTTTGATACCATTGATCAAATTACAGAATAGAATTTTCCTTATCAGCTCATGATCAGTAAACTTTCTTCTAACTGTTTCAAAATGTACCTGAAGATAGAGCAGGTGAAAAGGAAAACAGCAAGGGGATTGTTAATTTTTTCATATACAGGAAAAACAAAGCTGGCTGAACTAAACAGATACTAAAATAAAACTGAATGCTAAAACATTCTGAATTTTCCATTCTTGTCCAAAATTAATTCATCCAAAACAACCAATCATCTTGCATTTGTAATTCTAGTAATTGCATTTAAATTGTACTTTTGGCCAGTTCTACTGTAGCTTATGTTTTGATCACCACAATAATTTATGCAACTTAGGGCCTCTAGTCAGGCACGATAATATATACCCTGGTGAATGGATAACCAAGCATGTAACTGATTTCCATCCTAAACTGCAGCAAGGCGTTATATATCTCATTAAACAGCCAACTTATCGAAAGGCAGTTATATTTTATTAAGTAGTTGTTATAGAATATGCACAGACAAAAAATCCTTATACACGTATCTAAATATTTGCTTAAGTATTTTGTAAACTTCTGGGAGAAGATTTGATATATAGATGTAGATATAAACCATTTTTCTAGCTTGCCACTCTATAAGCTACAGCTTCGGAATGTTCAGACTCTTCCCTAAATATGACTTTTTAATTATTAGCAGACTAAATTCATTATTGAAAAATGTAAGTCTGAAAAAAAGTTTGTGTGATGTCTTTGGCTTAAAGTATACTTACATAACAGCTTGTGTAAGTAAAAAAGTTAGTGTGGTAATTGCACCTCAGGTAAAGCAACATGCATAATATATTTAGATCTTACTGAATTCAATTACTGAAAAATCCTATTTCTTTTTAGAAGCAGTAGTTTAGCTGAAATTTCAGAATTTCACAATATGGCTGTTCCTTTGAGATATTTAACCTGAGCTACCACATCAAATGAGCAATTACTTTTTTAGATAGCATTTCCTGTGATTAATATTCTCTGCCCTTTTTAGTTAGAATTTTTAATTAAACAAAAAAACCCTAGGTAATGCTTGGAAAATTAAGCTCCTAGTGGTTTGTTTAATTTAGTCTGAGACTAGTTGATGATAAATAAAAATAGTAAAGGTTATTAAAACACAGGAGAAGAGACATGAAGGAAACCAACTAAGAGAAATGTGCAACGTCTCTGAACGTTAACAAGTATTTTGTTGATAAGGACCAATGATTAATTATGTTTTATTACTCTACCAATCCACAAGGAATAACTGTGCACTAGAAAAAGACCTGCTGCTTCTTAAAACTGTCTTCTGCCTGTCTGCACAATAAGAATCCCTGACCAATCTCTGCTTGTATACAGGTGACTGTAGGCACAGCGTGCCAGGATGTGGAAAGAGGAGGCATCCTACACTGAACAGAGCAATGGTGTCCTAGGCTTGTCCCAAGTTTCACCAGCGCAACAGGAGAACAGGTTTTTTTATTCTCATGCAGACCCTAATGCAAGATAAATTGAGGAATTCATCTGTTCCTCTCTTCCTGAATGGAAGAAAAATTGGAAAATGATGTTCAGGTATTTCCTAGGAAGAGAGGAGAGTAAAGGAAGTGCTATTAAATTGTTTGACAAAGTGAGGCAAGAACATCTTGGCCAATATGGCTGATAAGTAATAGTGTCTTAAACAAGGTCTGCTGGGGTTGGAGACCAAAGCCTGACAAGAAGATTCCTCTTGACCCTTGCTGCTCCATTTAAATAAAGAACAGAGACAGACAGCTCTCAGATGTTACAGTAAAATGGCTGGAGTCAACAGACACATGTTAAAATGAGGAAAATTGCTTCAGGCAGTGGGGTAAAATTCTGCACAGTGTGAGTGGTTTAGCATGGAATGGAGCCCAGAGAGGCCGTGAAATCTCCTGCCTTTGAAATACTGAAAGCTTGGCTCGACAAGGACCTGAACTACGGGATCAGGCTTCAAAATGGATCTAACTTCAAAGCTGGCTCTATCCTAGGTTGGGGGGACTGGAGCAGATGTCCTCTGGTTGTTCGTTCCAACCTAAATTTCCTATGATTCTGTGACACAAATCTGAAATTGCTGCGCTGAAACTGGGGAATGGCTACATGTTTTGAAGAGGGCTAACAGGGGCTAACAACAAAGCCAGTCATTGCTTGAACTACACAGAAATGAAAGCTGAAGAGGAAGGAAGTAGCTCAAAGCTAGGCTGAAATAAAGTATTTATTGTAACATGACGACTCTTTAACAGCAAACTTTTTCTTAAGCATCAAATATACTGCATTAATCTGGTAATTTGGTCTCCATAGTTGAAACTCATCTCCCCCAGATAAGGCACAAGATCTTTCTTATAAAGAGAAAAAGAAGGAATTTTTGAAAGACAACTTAGTAACTTACCTCTACTTCCGCTCATGTCAGTGGTGAGGACATAAAGAGGGTAGCAGAGCTCAAATGCATATCACTTTTTAAAATCCCACCTTTAGGTGAGGCATAGAAAGATGAAGAAGTAGAGGTCATAAGACAGGGAATAAAGGTAGTACAGCAACAAATACTACCAAGCACACTCAAAGGTTTATTCTGACTTTGCATCGTACTGTATGAAAGCTTCTGAATCTTATAACGAAGTGGTCATTTAATCTTGTTCTTTTGGACAACTTTAATATTTTAAACATTTTGTCCAAGTGCATTTTCATAAGTAAATGTCATTCAGTAGAGTGCTTGCAGAATGCAACAACAAAAAGGCTCAAAAAGTGAATAATATTACAAAACAAAAATATTCAGATATTTTTACATTGCTTTGCATTATGGCAGTATATTTCTTATGTGGACAGTCTCTTACCTTCTTCAATTTTATGAATAAATACTTCACTAGACAGGCCGAGCTTGCAGAGTGCCTTTGAAATAAGCAATATTGCCTTCTCTCAGAAAAGCTTCCCACCAGAAAATCTAGACTTTTCCTTTGAAATCTGCTGTACACAGATTGGCCAGTTTGAGTTAGTTAGCAAAATGACCCCATGAATCACACAATGACGAATTCCTCTGTGGCAGGCAATAGATAATTCTGATAAAAAAATAATAATAAAAAAGGCATTTTGAAGGGTTCATATTCTTTTTTTTTCTCTATATTGCTACCTCTAGGTTATTCATCAGAGCTAACTTTGATAAATACATCTCTGATGCTATTCTTGCCAATGGCTAAATAACTTCCCTATCCAGGATGGAATAATTTGTTTGGTCAGTCATGTAATTTCAGTAAATGCAATTAACCTAAGTAATGCTGTTTCTAGTCTAAGCATTGGGAAAGCTCAGCTCCCACAACGAATAATCAAATTTGTATACTTGTAAGTGCCATGGTTACAACCCGGGGTTTTTTTAATTTGTTTGTTACTTTTTTTATAACGTCTGGATTAGTGATATTGCAGAAAATTATAGCCCATGCCATCAGTTTCAAAGCATCTACAATTCCTGGCACTGCTCATATATTCCATTTTATTCACTACTTGTGCACCAGATAGAACTATAATCACCTTCTATTTTATGTAGCTTTTTGTCTATTAGAAACATATAATTCCCCATTGCAGCTCTTTCGATAAACTCTATTTCCCACTCTTACTATTGGGATCAAGTGTTTATAATATCCAAAGACTTTTTCATTAGCTAGACTCTCAGCCCAGTGGCTTCCACAAGCTACGATCACTGCATTCAGCTTGGAGGGAATTTTGGCAAGCCGGAGGCATGTATTATTTTATTTTTTTAAATATCTATATGTATTTGCTTGTATTCAGATGTTGAGTAAGAGTGACCTTAGACTGGCTCTCAGCTTTGTATTTGTTGCTGAGAGGAGAGAGTACAAACCAGTTCAGTTTCTCACCTCAGAGCAAACTTTAAATCCACTTGACTGTTTCACTTATCTAATGCTTTTTCATCCTGCTAAAAGATAAAACTTCTGTGCAAAAGTGGGTAAGACTTCAGCTGAGTTTTTCAAACAGGAGCTTAAATCTCATTAAATCTCAGAAGACTTTGATATATTTGACTTTTGATAATGCCAGAATTAAACAATAATTTAAAGAAAATGCTTTCAAATAAGGATGATGTTTTCAAATACAATATAGACCTGAGTTGCACTTTCATGTTCCTCTGCTTGACCCTCACTCAGTAGTTAAAAAGAACATGGAGTTCATGCAGATGCCACTGAGGAATAAGTGTAATTGAGAATCTGCTCCCATAGTCATAGAATGTAAGGTTGGAAGGGACCTCAAGGATCACCTGGTCCAACCTTTAATTTCCTGGTTTACATAACAAGGCTGGAAATAACCAGAACCACCACCTTTCTGATTAAAGACTTTAAAAAGAAGAGCTGCGTGCAAAAGCCAATACCCAAGTGTACCTCAGTGACTGTTGTTTCACTGATGGCTCAAGATGCTGGCAGTCAATAAAACTCTTGAATGTATTGACCTGTACAAGGTCTCAATGAAGTGCATTTCAGCAGTCCAGCAGCCAGCTCCAGCTATCGTTTTACTACATTTCAAACCTTTCAGTTGCAATTACTACTCCAACTCAATGATGTGCTTCATTTACCAAAAAACATCCTAATGAGAAATATAGGTAGAAACCAGAAAAAAAAGTATTTTTTCCTCTTTCTAATGAACAGCAAGATCCCAGTAGCAGGTTTTCTAGACATTGGAATAGTTCTATGTAACAGTAGACCCATACTTTACTTCACTGGTATCAAGCAAAGTTCTTAGACTTAAATTTTCCACACGTGCCTTTCTAAACTGCTCAAGACTTACAAAAGAGTCAAGAAAGCAATGCTACAACTCTGCTTTTCCAGATGATTTCTTTAAACACCGGGATTTGTAGAAAATTTTTACAGTTTTGTATGGTATCCAGATGGATTGATAACCATCAGAAGGAGGAGGATGAAGTCAGAAAGATAACAAATTCAGAGATTAAGGTGTATAAGCTTCAGAGGGTCTGTTTCTCAAAATAGGCTTTTAGCAAAAGTCTTAACCTTTCAAAAATTTATATTAATGAAAAAAATAAATTACCAAAATCTAATTAGAAAGGTATAACCTGATTTCTGTGAAAAACAACATGGAATGATGTTCACAAGGGAAAGAATCTCCAGAGATGTATTTTAAAGAGCTTCTCTCAGAAACATTGAAAAGGAATTAAGTTAAAATAGACCTGAATAAAATGTTCATAGTGAGACTAAAAGGCCAGGCAGAGTTTAAAAAAGTTAGGAACGCGTCTACACCTACCTTAGGCATTGATTTCCAGGATCAGGTTTTATTTACTGGTACACCCTCCCTCACTACTGCATAAAAGCGACTTTCTTCAAAAAAGTACAAGAGCAAGTCGCTCCACTGATGCTTGTATCTTGGCCAAATCTTCTCACCAGCATAGATAAGAGTAAAATAAGCAAAACTGAAGCATTTAATCTCCAAATCAATTGCTTCCTCTAATCTTAAACGTTTTAGTCATTTGCTCTTGTCAATGTCAAATGCAATTCACACATGAGTAAGGAGGCCAGCCCATTTTTTATCTTTTAATTTTTAGAAAAACAGTCCAACTATTATTTTTTTTTTCCAAATATATTTGTGTAGATATTTTTCTTTCTTAAAAAGCTCCACTTGACTATACTCCTATAATAAGCATTTTGAAAAGGAAAACAACACTGGGAAAATTCCATTGGACTGATAATCTTAACTGGCACGAAACTTTTCTGTCTTACAGGGTTCTCTTACTATGTGACTGCTCTTCAGATTCGTCTCTGCGTCTCCTGATGTTTCAGCTGAGGCTGGAGATGAAGCCGACTACTCTACTGGCTTTTTACTAAGGCAGGGGACTGCACTACAACCTAGGAGCAAGTTGACACCTGTCAACTGTCACACACAAGGGGTTCTCTCCACAGAAAACACTTGTTCCCTACATCTTTTTTTTCAGCTTTCAGCAAATATGCCAGGAAATTAACAGATAGAATGAAGGTGTCACCTAATTATAGTATTATTATTATGCAAGCACATACAAACTGGCCATGGTACGCATGGAAATAAGGCTGAGGAAAGAGTCTTCAGCAAAGAGCAGGAGGATGTCTACACATCACTTGCCATAATCCAAAGCCATGATTGTTTAAGACACATAAAATGTAAAAGAGAGCTCACAGGTCAGATATGTTAATTCATCTGTTGCTGATAACTTAAATGTTGAGGGTTTTTTTTGATCATTCAGCGGGGTTTCTGAGTCACATCAGCCTAGCAGAGGTTATAGCATTTGAATGTGGTGATTTGAGGCAGAGTGATTACAAAAGCAAGAGAGCCCACACGCAGAGATCAAAGCATGAAGCACGGGACCTTCAGACCCAATCATGAATGTGTTTGTGCATATAGGGATGTTGTATTTCAGTTCATGCCTGTGCATAACTTTTTGCTTGCCACTGAGTGTTAGGAAAGGAAAACCTGCAAAAACAATTGAGACACTTGTCTTAAATTTACTAAAATTCATGGTCAAACATCCTATAGTTGAACTCCCCTCCCCTCAAGAACAGAACGACTAGGTGTGTGGTATTAGGAAGAAATGTAAATGCTTTAGGAATATATGTAGCCATATATGCTAGGCACATGTTAACAAAGCTCCTAGTTATACCTTCTACTTACCATGCACTTGGTGCTATGTAGAATTAACTGGATGCCTCTTTAGCTGCTCTTCGAACAGGTTCCCCTGTCAGCTATTCTGATCGTCAATTATTTTCCAATGCTTTTTAATAAGCTGCTCAGGACCACAGCATTAACACATTGCTTCTGTTGGCTAATAACTGCAAGGGTTGCCAAGTGCCAAGTGTGAGCTCAGCTGCGTCTCGCATTCAAGTACGCAGCCCAGCTTTGCTGGAAGCAGATTTACTGTCATCGGGCAGGGATACGGCTCAGGCCATTCCCTCCACAGCCTAAGCCATCTTGTCTGGGGTAACTACGAAACCCTGGAGAAACGGAAATTTGTCAGAACGTATATCTCTATAACCCATTTCTCAAGATTTGTAAGAGGTAATACTCCCTTCCTTTCATCGTATAGTTTTTGCCTTTGCTGACTAATACCAGAAAGAGCCTAATTTACCCCCTCTTCATCATACACATCAACGTAGTGAACTTTTGATTATGGAACAAAATGTTCTTCCCTCCGTTCTGTCACCAGTGGGACTATAACCCTGAGCATGCAATCCACGCTGAATCTGTTCAATGGAAACTTTGAGTGGGAATATAAAAATCATCACGTGGGACAGGTTGCAACATTGAATTCCTTCTGAGTACATGAAATTTAAAGTACCCTAAAAGGTCATAAAATTATTATTTTGCTCAGTAACTGCTTGAAGCAAAGTTAATCGGTATGTCTAAATAATTTGACAATAAAATTCTGAACTTCTCAAATGTACATGCAAACATTTACTAGAGAGATTAAGTTTACCAGCAGCTGCTGAATATTTCCTGGTGTATGTAGAATTCCTCAGAAAAGCCCATCAGCAGTTAATCTTTGACATTTATTGCGGTTTAACCTCTGCTAACAACTAAACACCATGCAGCTGCTCACTCACTGCTTGCCTATCCCCACCTCCACGCCCCCTCCTGTGGGATAAGAATGATAATCAGGAGGAATAAAAACAATGAGACCCCTGAGGTTGAGATAAGAACAGTTTAATAAAACAACAGAGAAATAAGCTAAAGCTAGTATTAACAAAATGATAGCCAAAATGAGTGGTAGAAATAAAGAAGGCTCTACCTGTGCCCAAGACGCCTCTTCTCCTGCTCTGGCCACGCTGATGCAACGCTAAAACAAGCTGAAAACAGGGGTCCAAAATATAGGCCAGTGCTCCCCCTATATTGGGGCATAACATTAGTGTGGCAGCAACTCTCCCACTGGCAGGATTCATTCTTTATCCTGGCTGAGGCCCCACCCAGTTGCAGCTCCTCCCAACTGCTTAACCCAGAAAGTGCTTGTGATGGTTAACCTGAATCAAACCTAGAACAACATAATACCAAGAATATTTCCTGCAAAGAAAAAAAGCACACATTGTAAACTAAGGAAGACATGAAAGGTGACATAATAGGCATGGAAGGAAGTTGAATAGAAAATAAATACAAATCTTTCAATACCAATATCCAAATTCTAGAGACAAAGATAGAAGCAGCAGACATATAGTGGCCCAGATGAGAAGAATGGGGTAGAGAAAGGAAAGGGTCCAGTGCCACCTTGCTCTTCAAACACCCTTAAAACAGACCCAGCGTTCCTTGAGATAATACCTTCACAGTTCTATAAGCTCTAACCCTAAGAGACAACACACATTTTTGAGAAAACACACAGATGAAAAATCTTCAAGGTTACTTCAGATTTCCCCTGAAAAAGTATACTCTTTCCTATCCTATTTCCTTCATTTTTCTCAATCCGAAATGGGCATTCTGTCCCCTAGAGACTGC